>CAUJNA010001123.1:2500-108679 GCA_963377175.1 Effrenium voratum
TGTGCTACTTGGGGAAGACCCAAAGTCTAGTGGTTAGAATAGCATGGTAAATCATTGGGGAAGTTGGCAAATGGTTCCAACCTCCAGCAGAATCTCAACGCTTAAATACTTAGAATTGGGTGGGAAGGGTCGTCGAGACCCCCGTTTCCCAGTTGTCCCGGGGCGAATCAAGGCGCGTGCGACCGTGCCCGATACGATCAGCTGAACATCCCACCAGGTAGATGTTTGTGGTGGATGCGGCGTTGGACCCAGGCTTACTTGGATCTTCAACCTGACAAGTAGGTTATGACCGTTTGACAATGAGGGTGGGGTCTTTACCATGTCTGCAATCTACTCACGTATGATGAGGGAAGAAAAGCAGAGGATGGCAAACATTTCTGCAAGTCATGTTGATCCCCCCAAAGAAAAAGAAGGCACAAAAGCACTGTGTGAGTTTGAATGTTTGTGTGAGCCAGACAAATCGTGGCGCTGGTGGCTTTCCAGTTTCGTTTGGTTGGAGGCACTTGAGTTCCTTGTTCAGTCGCAACTGGGGCTGGGCAAATGAGTTCAAACCGAGCTGGCCACTTCGTGTCGCGCGAATTTCCCCCATGATCCCTGAAAGATTCCTTGTTTCCAGTTGGGAACAACATAATTTTGCAACCAGAAAGGGCATGAATCCCTGAGAAAGCATCCCCAACTCCTCTGTCAGCCATGCCCAAAATCTCAAACCAAGTACTGTTCAACAAGCAGCGGTTGGGAATCAGGTAGTTAAGACTGGCGGTTATTGCCTTGCCAGTTGCTTGCCAAGTTGCTTCCTGCAAGCCGCAATTGCGTACACGAGCAGGAATCACGAAGAACCAAGAAGCTGGAGTGACTCTTGCGCAGGCAACTCCGTTGCCCAGTGGTGCCCTTTTCCCTTTTGGGGAATGGTTCCCCTTAAACCTCAAGCAACAAAAAAATATGGTGCCCTTTTTTCCCATGGCCACTGGGCATCTGAGGCAATACTTAGTCACAAGAAGTTATGGAGAGATTCTGGGCTTCCGGGCCTTTACATTTTGCGTCACATGGGCAAGAGATATGGGGCCTTCCGAAGTCCAACTCTCGCTGAGGAGTTCAGCTACAGCATCGAACCTCGGCTTTGGAGAAAGATACACCGAAGGCTTTGTTTGCCCTTTCGGGTTGTCTTCATTTTCCCTTGTACCCAGCAACTCCACCTTTCACAGGGAAGGGTTTCGGGTAGACTAGATATGGCCATGGGTCAAAATCCCGTACCCCCAGTGAACATCCCAATCCCCACTAAAACAGACTAAAAATGGGTGGTGCATCTACCCCAAAATGGTACCATTGGTTTTGACCCACAGCCATATGAAACAGCGAATCGGAAACTTCATTTCGTTGGGTAATTACCCAAGAGTTTGGCCAAGTCCTGAGGGAAATGATACAGCGAGTTCGCCGATTTGTGGTGGCATCTTGGGGGGAAGCCCATAGGGTTAAGCGGGAGACGAGACAAAGGACCAACATTGCTCAACTTGAACTTTGGGTGAGTGAGGGGAGTCTCAAGAACCTTTACCGGCCTTACTGTGTAGCTTCCAAACAACACCCTAAGGGTCCTGATGCTTGACGTGTATGCTATATTATTTGGCGCCCAGAAAAGAAAGCTGAAAGCCATTTTGGATGGGTGATGGCAAGAGGGCTTCTTTCGTTTTATTGAGAATGGCAATGGGCCTTCAGAGAACTCTACATCTAGTGCTGGCGAGCCGACCTGAAAATGTGCCCATGAAGGTGCCTCAGCATGGATCCCTTATTTCAGCTTTGTGAAATTGAAATGGCCATGGGGCATAACCTATGGGTGGATGAACATGCATTTGCCAACTATTTTGATGTTCACCAGGGGTACAGGGTTTTGACCCACAGCCAAATAGCATGATTCGTGGAGCCCTGGATGGTGTGCAGGTTGTGAAGAATTTGATCGGTCAGTTTGGGGTTTTACATCCGTTGCATCCGCAGTGTGGCTGTTCAAGCGTAAAAATGTGCGAGCAGCGCACTTGGACGGTTTGTTGTTTCCTTTTGGGCCCCAAACCGGTAACCCTTGAATCTATAGGTTATCAGCCGTAGGCCCCTAGCTCTAAGCAATGGACGGTTCCCTTGTGCCAGTTGATGGATCCAGCATGCCTGTGGATGCTGCCGGAGCTAGCTCCGGCAACGCCACCGGCGGCGGTGTGCGAATGTTTGCATCAAGCGCTAATGCGCAATACAACCGCACCCTGATGAATTCCCTTCAACTGTACAATACCGCAATCTTTGCTTTTGGGAATGATGCAGCCATTAGGTCTGAAGCCGAAGCCCTGCATCAAGCAGCTGTTACGCATTTGCAAGCGGAAAACCGTGAGGAGCTCCGTGCCGCACAGAATCAGCTGCATGCACACTACGCTGAATGTGTGCAAGCCCAGTCGCATAGGATTCGTGAATACGAACAGCGAGTGAGCGATGAGTTCATGCAAGAAGTGAACTTCGCTGAAGCTAGGATAAGCCAAGTGTGTGAGGAAAATGCCCAAGCATTGCATGAAGCGGAAATGGGACGCAAAACAACTGAGTTTAGGCAAGCCATCGAATCCACCCTGGCTGAAGCCCAGCAGCTCCTCCATGAGCAAGCTGCCAAGCATGCCGATGACACAGCCCGTGTCGAGGCTACACACGCCAGAACGGTTGACATGATGGCACACCAAAACGGGCTTCTGCAGGACGAGCTTGATGAGCTGAAGAAGTATCAGAAGCAACACGACCTCCGCGAGGATGGATCGAAGCCCAAAGGGGTAGGTGATACCCGAGAGGATTCACCAGAGTTGATGACCGACGACATGAAGTCAGCTCGGTCCCAAAGGTCAATGTTGGACCCGTTGACCCATCCGTTTCAATATGCAAAGGAAAAGTTGAGGTCGCTTGTTACCTATGACGGTTACGGGGATGAATATACCCCTAGCGTGATTCCAACTGCCGAATGCGAAGCACTGCCCGCAGATGCTCGCGATCCGCAAGGACCAGCTGAAAAGCCATCAGGTAGCAGCCGATCCCCGGTGAAAACAAGTGCACCGGTTCCACCCCTGCAATTCTCTCAGGGGCCAATGTCAACTGACCGCAAGCAGGGTGGCAAGCCTCCTGGCGGTCCGCCACCTGATGATGATGGCGATGGCGATGGTGACGAAGACGATGGTGACGGCCTCGGGCCCAACCTCGGCAATGAAGCATTCGCCAAGATGTTGATGAAGTTAGTAAAAGGCCAAACGAACGATGAAAAGCCCAGAACCCGCGAAAGCGAGACGTTGCGATTCAAGGAGATGCCAACTCCTGAAACGTACCGTGAATGGAAAACATCGGTTCGTGAGGATGTCCGCGCCGCATCTGACCGTCCAGACGAGGCTTGGCCTTGGATCATGGAAGTCTGGTCCGATCGCGAGGACAAGAAGAAGCTGTTGGAGGAGCTCGGCGAACCGGGAAAATTCGTGACCCTAGACACGAAGATTCTCGCAGCGCTCACGCGTTCAGCGAAAGGCGATCTGGCTCAGCGAATCCTAACAGCAAAGGAAGAATGTGCCAAGGAGGGAAAGGCCATGAGAGGAAGGCAGGTCTTGTTTATGTTTGACCAATATTTCAAGACCAGTGAAGAAGCCGGAAACCTCTACTCCTTGGAGGACCTGTTGCGTGTCTCGCGACACGGCGAAGGAATCATCGATCTCAAGCGTTTCCTGAATGCTTGGGATTCCGTGATCGCCGGCATGAAAAAGCCGCCGGAAGAAAAGGTGTTGAAAGACATCTTGCTTCGCCAAGTTAGAAGCTGCCATCTGTTGCGGTACGACATCGATACATATGATCGTTGCCGTGATGATGATCCCAATAAATCGTACGATTTCCTAATGCGTTGCATGAGGGATCTAATCGAGAGGGATAGGCTTCGCGAGAACCGAGAGCGCGTGTCCAAGGTCAATGCCAGTAAAGCTCCGACGCCCAAGGCTGGTGCTGCCGCCCCTGAAAAGAGGGACCCCAAGAAAAAGAGCGCACCTAAGCCGAAGGACGCCGAGGAGAAGTACTGTTTTGACTTCCAGAAGGGCTCGTGCACGAGGGGGGCAAACTGCCCTTACGCGCACCGCAAGGAGCCGCGAGGACGCTCCGCGACCCGCGGCAGGCCAAGTTCCCCCAAAGGCGGTAAAGGAGAGAAAGCACCGTGTTCTTTCTTTGCCCAAGGGAAGTGCACGAGAGGTGACAAATGCAAGTTTAGCCATGCCTCCACGGGCGGCAAATCTGCCGCCGCGGCATCGAGCAGCGAGGCCAATGCAAATCCTGCGGCTAAGAAGCGTGCAAATTCACCTAAGCCTAAGCCCAAGGCCAAAGCCGCTGCAGTCTGCACCAGGTACGCTATGTTCGCAAAGCCGATCAACCCAATTGGAGTGTCATTCGACACCAATGCTCATGTTCATGAAATCCCCGCCGAAGGCGATGGTTTCAAGCTTGAGTATGAGGAACGTCAGTACAATAGGATGTTTCCAAGTGCCAAGGACTGCCCCAGGCCGACCAAAGGGACTAACAAGGCAGCGCGCAAGGCCGCGAATCAGTTGAATGCCGTAGTCAAAGCCATGGAGAATGGAGCCCAGCCCGCTTGCGGTTTCATGTGCGATGTGGAATCTGATTCCATCTCAAGCCTATCGTGTGATGAGTGCCTGAGAGTTGCCATGCCGCCTCACGATGTTCGCAAGGATGTCGAAGCGCCAAGGGCAGCCACCCCTGCCCCAAAGGGAAAGGATGTGTGGCTCATTGATTCCGGTAGTGAGCAGGACCTCATCAGCAAGGCTGCACTGAGGAATGCGTCCAAGGCAATCCGAAAACAGGCCCCGCAGCCTATTCGCCTTGTGACTGCAAACGGAAACATCACTGCTTCCGAGATCGCCGACATCAATGTCGATGCATTGTGCGAGCCTGCTCAGCCTTACATCCTCGAGAGTTCTCCCGCAGTGCTGTCGCTGGGTGTGAAGTGTCTGGATCAAGGATATTCCTTTCATTGGGAATCCGGGAAGGCACCAACCATGGTTCGCCCTGACGGTGCTCTGATCCAGCTCAAGGTTGACGGTCATGTGCCATACATGGACTCTAGTTGTGAAGCTGAGCCATCGTTGAGTGCAGTAGCAGCATCAAAGCCAGCGCCTGCGCCAGTTCATGACGAAGGCATCGACGAAGGTGATGATCCCGACGACGAAGTTGAGCGGTTTGTGAGATCCCGCAAAGAGCAAGATCTGGTTGCCGAAGCAGGTACCAAAGAGCACTTGTTTGCACACTATCCGAAGAATCCCTTTTGCCGCACTTGCCAACGTGCCAAGATGCTTGCCCCATATGCAAGATCGAAAGGCGGGCAGGGAAGGCTCGAGACGAAAGCGTTTGGAGATCACATCATTGCTGATCATGTGATTCTCAAGGCCAACATCGAGCAAGGCATAAAAGGGTGAATGGTGTGCTCTTGTGATCAAGGACGTGCATACGCAGTTCAGGTACGTTTACCCGTCGACCAGCAAAAGCACGGAGCAATCCGTTGCAGGGATCCAGCATTTCATTTCCGGTAGGGATGAGGTTGAGGTTCTCTACACTGATAACTCCCGGGAATTGAAAGCCGCAATAGAGCAGTTGGGGTACCGTCATCAGACCTCCATTGAATATGTTGATTCTTCCAAATCTTTCGTGGAAAGGGAAATCAGACATCTGTTGGAGGGAGCAAGTGCGAACCTTGTCCAGTCAGGGTTCCCACTGTCGATGTGGCCATTTGCCATCCAGCACAATGCAGTTGCGACCAACATCCTGCCACAGTTGAATGGAAACGATTCGCCATGGTACCTCAGGTTTAACAAGACCTTTGATGAAGCTGAGATACCTTTCGGAGCAAAGATACTGTTCTGGAACAACCCTGCACGAGCTGACAATCAGGCAGGCAAGACTTCGCCAACATCGAATGAAGGCGTGTTTCTCGGGTACCATATTCAGCCCGGGTTCGCATGGAAGGGTGAGTTCCTCGTTGCAAAACTAGAAGGGCTCGATTACCATATCGAACATGCGTCCCTCACGGTACAGCGAACAAAGCGCATTGAGCTTCCGACTGATGAGTTCATCTTCCCGATGAGGTTGTTGAAAGACCCTGCATCTCATCCACCTGTTGCCAGTGCTAGGACACGAGATGATCCTGTGCCGTTGGAGCGTGGGCAAGCCCACATCGAGGAACCCGCCGCATCGGAGAAATCCGAAGCGAAGACCAAGCCTGTCGTGCCCGACAAAGGCGGTGCATTCGACCCGAGCATAATGCCTGATGGGTCACCAGTACCTGATGGCTATGTGTGGGATGGGGTTCGGCTCGTCCGTAGGAAGGCCGGATCCAAAAGGCCTCCCGATATCCCGTCTGACATGTGGGTCATGCTCGGCAGCCAGGACCGAAAGGCCCTAACCCAGCAGTATGAAGATCAGCTCCGTGCAGATGCCAAGAAGGCAGTGCTTGAGACAGCAGTCTCTTCGGAGGCCAGATCCGAGCACCCCGAAGCCGCATCGAGTGCAAAGCCGACCAGCGCCGCCCGCGAGGGCGAGCCGACATTGCCTGTGATCCGGCACGCGCCTGCGATGTCCGTTCTTCCGGAACGTGACAAGTCATCGAAGGAGCCGCATCGCCCGCAATTGCGTGAGTTGGTCAAAGAGCGAATCAAGAAGGTTGAATTTGATGTTGCTCTTGAACTGTTCAGTGCAGTCGTTGCTAGGCTTGTACCAAAAGCCGAAGTAGCCAATACGCCAAAGGCCCAAGCTGCCCTTGACAAGGAATGGGAAAACCTTCGAAAGAAAGGCACTTGGGATGAGTTCAGAGTAAATGAGTGTAGGCGCGTCATCAGAGAAGCCCAGAACAAAGGGGAAAAGGTCCACATTGGAAGGATTTTCGAGGCTTGTTACGAGAAGGGTAGCGAGCTTCCCGATGATGATCCCAACAAGAAATTCAAAGGAAGGACCGTTTTCCAAGGGAACAATGTTTACGATGAAAACTCTGTTGCAGCATTATTTGCGGAGCTAGGGTCCAGCCCAGCGTCAATGGAGGCAGCCAAAATCCTCGACGCTTTCGGGTCGCAGCCCGGCTACCGCAAGGCGCAAGCCGATGCGAAGCAAGCCTACATCCAAGCCCTGTTCAAAGGCGTTCCCACATGGCTTAGATTGCCCAAGAACAGATGGCCCAGCCATTGGAGCAAACAATACATTGACCCCATTGTTCCACTTGTGCTAGCCTTGTACGGACATCCCGATTCAGGGGGGCTTTGGGAAAAGCACCTCGAAGATGCCCTAAGCAAGCAAGGCTTTGTAAGAGTGTTGCCCGAAATATGGACATCCATTTTCCATCATCCGGAACTCGACCTGCTGCTCGTCGTATACGTTGATGACTTCAAGCTTGCAGGACCCGCCGGTAGCCTTGATAAGGGATGGGAACTGATCGGGAAGGTTGTCGAGATCGACGCGCCCGAGCCATTCGGTAGATACTTTGGGTGTCATCACATCGAAAAGAACAATGTCAGATTGTCTAAAGAGGAACACCCTTTTAATCACGTGTTTGAGGGTTCTGCGCAACACGCGGGTGTTTGCTCTCAAAGAAGGACTGAGGACTACTGGGAGCATGATGAGAACACGAAAACGTGGACACGCTATCACTTGCAGCCCAGAAAATGCCTTTTCCGTCCTAAGGAGCAAATGAGTGCATTCGCTTGCAGCCTCGACCCCCAGCGTGTGACAATCAAAGATCAATCCAAATCAAGTCCAATTTGCGATGAGTGGTCGCGTCATGCAAGTGATCGCATTTCTGCGGACACCGCGTGGTGGACCGGACGTACTGTGTTTTCCTACGGTGAGAATCAGGAAGCAGCTCTGCAATGTGCATTGCCCTCTAAGCCTGGATCAATGAGAGACAAAACCGCGGCAAAGAAAGAAGTCAAGGTTTCGAAGTTCAAAGGACCCGAAACGATATGCGATAAACCTGTTGGTTGTATGACTAAAGAAGTCAACATTGTTGAGTACGACATGTCTGATTTCCTCAAGTCATGCGTTGACGCATATTGCGAACTTGCCAAGGTGAACGTTTCTTCGCTGAGTAAGGTTAGCACTCCATTCATTGGTTCGAAGGTCGCGAGACCCGTCGTAAATGAAGAGGAGCCAAAGGGCAGGCTTCAAACGATTGCTGCAAAAGTACTAATGAAGATTCTATTCGCAGCCCGCATGGCTAGGTATGACCTGCTAAGAGCCACGCAAAGCCTTGCCTCGCGCGTGAGTAAATGGTCCACTGAGTGCGACAGCGCTCTACATCGGCTTGTGTCTTATATACACTGTTCGAAGGATCTAAAGATGCGAGGTTTTATCGGGGATAAGTTCTCTGATTGTAGGCTGTGGTTGTTCGCTGACGCGGATTGGGCAGGCGAATACGACTCGCATAGTACAACTGGTTGCACCATGATCCTGGTAGGTCCAAACACGTACTACCCACTGAATGCCTTCAGTAGGAAGCAGACAGCGACCGCAACAAGCTCGACTGAAGCCGAGGTCATCGCTGCGAATCAGGCGCTCAGAGCAGAGGGATTGCCGACGCTGTCGCTTTTCTGCCAGCTCAGCCTGTTTGGGAAAGAAGCACATGGGTATGCTCAAAAGGCAGGAAAGGCCTCCCTTGATGTGCCTGATGGCATCGTTGCTCGCATCGACCCCGAGTTGGATGAAATTCGGTACGGAAATGTCGATGCGGGCACAAGTGTAGCGAACATCAATGCCCTAACTGTGCATCTCAGTGATAAGTGGAAAGTTAAGCTGATGGAAGACAATCAGGCCACGATCACTATCCTGCAGCAGGGACACTCACAGAAGCTAAGGCACACGGATAGGACCCAACGCATTAGCTTCAGATGGCTCCAGGAGCAATTCGTGAATAGGCAGTTCGAGTTAATCAATGTTGACACTACCCTCCAAGCTGCAGACATCTTGACCAAGGCGTTTGACAGCACCCCAGTGTGGCACCATGCACTTGAGCTGATCGGTATCTCCCCCAATCGCCAGGCGCGAGCCTGTGCCACCAGTTTGCTGCTCTCCCCGTGCGCCAAGGCCGGAGAAGTTAGTGATCAGGGGGGGCAGATCGCCGCGCTATGCAACGCTCAGCCCAAGCGCCTCCTTATTGAGTTCTGTTGTTCGACGACCTCACGGTTGGGCGAATCAAGAGACCAAGAGAGGCTAAAAGTCTCTAAAATCGGCGAGTTTCCAGGAGACTCTAATGTATGATTGGCTGTTTTCAATGGTCTTGGTGTTTGCATTTTTCTGCGATTCGATTCAAATTTTCTGTCGGGAGGGGCGCGTTAGCATCACGATGTCCTATGTAAGGCAGTTAGGGGCAGTTTTCCAGCAAGCGGCGTGCGCCGTTTTCAACGCATCGCAAGACGCGTCTAGGTTAGTTGGCTGCAATCCTGCGTCTCGAGATGTATGGCTGCGCAAACACTGCTGCCAAAAGACTTCAGAGAAGCAACCGGTTGCCCAGGTTCTCTTCTATACCAACAAGCCTTGCGTCCAAGAACGCCAACGTGTACTGTTATTGCTCAGGAGCCCCTGCTCAAGCGTTCTGGTTAGGGCTCTGAGATAAAATTTCGTTTGGTCCCCTCGCGTATTCAGGGAATTGAAGATCCACTTGCTCCACCGTCGGTTCTCTCGTTATAAAGAAACGGACGAAGGCGTCTTTCTGGGTTCTACTTTAAACCTTTTTGCTTGAGCGTGCGCCAGCGCCCGCCCAGCGTGGCCAATTTTGGCTCGCCGGGCTGGCTGCCGAAGGACACAAGCAAAACTTCAGATCTGCGGCAACCATCTGGGACGAACAGCGACCGCAAGCTATATGTGTGCCGGCCACACTTGTTTGGCAACCGTTCCTTCAAACTCACGACCCAAGAATTAAACAACAACAATCAGGCTCTTCCATTAGAGGGGAACCAGTTTTGCAACCTAAGCTTTTCTTGCGACAAAGGAAACAACAAGCACCCTCCAGCACAGGGAACACCGCAGTAGCTCATTTTGAGCTGCGCGCGCCGCATACGCAGCAATCGGTGGCAGTTCAGCCGCGGCCAGCAAATGCAGGCCAACCTGGGCTAGGGGGGGCAGGTGGCGAAAAAAAACGCGTCTGCAGTTTTGGCTCCAGGGTTTCATGAAAAATAGTGTTGGTGCAAGCAGTTGGTTTTTTAGAAGGTCCAAAACACATTTGATGATCACTTGGCAAGTGGGTTTTGGCAACATGGCGCGGAATCAGGGGCGTGGTTATGTTGCCCTAATTTGCCGTAAACGGCAGGCAAGGGCTGAACAATTGGCTGCTTTTCTGTGGGACTTTTTAATAGCTGAGTGGGAACGCTATGAGGCAACTGGGGAAATTTTTCCTCGCGGCACTTGGCGTGCTATTGGACCAAGAATGGGGTTTATCTCTCTGTGCGAGGGCCGTTTTTACACCAAACAGGTTTGCGAAAAAGCAATCCGGCTCTTGGTGTGTACGCACGAGTTGCTGCCAGTCCGACCGTGCGGCGAGTCGATCATGGCTTGGACACGGCGGCAGGCGTTACGTTTGAAGGTGCTAGGCGCTGCTGCCAAGAAGCAGGCCAGGCAAGTGACCTGGAGGATATCCCAGGCCGCAGCTGCAGCAGTTTCCGCTCGTCTTGATAGCCTCGCCATGGGCACTGTGGACCCTTCAGCCATGGAAACCTGCCCAATCGTACGCGGCTTGTTATTTTCCTTTTGGGTTGCCATTTTTCATGGCCCAGGTGTGGGGAGACAAGGAGGAAAACCGTTTCGCGCGCGCATGCTCCTTAGCACTGCCGTGCCCAAGTTTTCTTTCGTGGTAAAAGGCTGCCTCGGGAACGGGGGTGGGTCATCTTTGCAGGCTCCAACCTTGCAGTGGGGAGAGTTTGACGGCGAGCTGGGTGAGTTTGAGAAGGCCGGCTCATTTTGGCGCAATCCTCAGATTGATGCTTTACAAATGCTCGACTCCAAACGTTGCGAACCAAGCCGCTCAAACATGACGCGTTGTCATCTAACTTTTAGAGTTGTGGCTGGGACCCAGACAACCAACCCATCTTTTATTTTTCCCCAAACTTAAGGGGTCTCAGCCCAAATAAGGTTTGGGGTTGGCTCGGGAAAAAGCTCTGGAGTCTCGAGCAAGGTTCCGGAGGTTCCGGGATGGTCTGGCGCAGGCCAAGTGCAAGCGGCAAGGTTCAAGGAAGGTTCCGGAGGTTCCGGGGCGCAGGCCAGCTGTAGGTTCAAGCAAGGTTCCGGAAGTTCGGGGTAAGGTTCAAGGAATGTTCCGAAGGCTCAAGCTGTGCTTGTGTTTTTGCCGCGTTTGCAGACACCGCACGGGCGTGTTGTTGGGGATATCCCCTGAGCTTATTTTCGCTTTGTCTTAAACCTGTGGCACGTTGGTCCACTTGCTGTTCAACCAGAAAACATGCCAAGGAACGAAGTGTCACCAATTCCAAAGGGTAGCTTTCAAGGCGCCCAGGTTTCCCAAGAGTGCTTATTAAGATCTAAATGTAAACTTTGAGCGCCTTGAATCTGACAGTTGGAGTTGGTTGGCTGCTGTTGTTCATACTCATCGCTCAGGATTTTGCCTCGTTTTGGTTTAGAGCAAAAATCCAAAACCCGACACATCCTGACTCCAATCGGTTTGTTTTTTTGTTTTTTGTTTTCAGGGGTTCGCAATTATGTTGGGCCGTCAACTGGCGGAGTTGGTTCCTTCTCATTGGCCAGGATTTGTTCAAGGAGTGTTGTGCTAGTTGTGTCTTTTCGAAAGGGCTGAAAGGGAACAGGGGTCCCAAAACAAAACAAAGGGCTTTCGTTCGGGAGGTCGGTTGGCCTGAGCTGGCGCAAAGGGCTCCTGCTCAGAGCAACAAATTGTGAGTTTAAAGGTCCCAAACATGTTTTTCAGGGCTCCTAAAATGTTAACATTGACCCGGGCTCGGGCGCGACAAAAGCAAGACCTGCTTCGTTTGAGAACTTATTTCTTTGCTCCAGTCTAGAAGGGGTCTAATCTCTAGGGTTCCACACACATGTGTTTGAATCAACTCATCACCTTGGCTCGATCCAGGGCGACGCAGGCCATCGTGAGGAGCAGTGTGAGGAGTGTCCTCAGCTGTGCTCGGGTGAAAACTGATGCATTCGCCAGGAGGCCGCAATCAGGACGCCCCCTACAAAGCCAAAGGCAGTTTGGAATGGTGTGTGAGAAACTCTTCCATCAAGCTCGCAGGCGTATCGGCAAGAGTTCGCTAAAGACTTTGGAGATGGCTTTGGATGGGAGGCCTTCGCAAAAAACATGGGTGTTGCATTTAGTCGCCAATTTGCAGGCCTCACACAGCGAAGAGGCTGAGGCTGAAACAGGCTTTGAGGCCTGGGCCCCTTTGTCTCAGAAATGTTGAACACATTGACTGCTTGTGCTCCAAGGACTGCGCTGAGGCCTGGAAAGTATGCGAGCCACCACGCTCCATTTACACAAATGGCCCTCCAGACTCCGGATCCTGTGTTCCAAAAAAAAAGAGGAAAACACTACAAGAGGAAGGGGCAAGGGATACTTCGCGATTTCTTTTTAATTTGCCAGGACTGGAGCGAACCGAAAACTTACGAGGACAACTTTGGCACATGTTAGCGTGCAACTGGTGAACCAGCCGCTGACAGGACTTCAACCACGCTGTGGACTGGCGCTGCCAGAAGGAGCTTACACGCGCGTTGCGCGATGGGCAATTTGTTGACCTGGAAGGACTTCGACAAGGCCATGGCTGACCAACAGGACAGGTTCTTCCCAAACACGCGACGCAGCCTAAACCCTTTGCCAGGACCAGGGCTACGACCAGGCGCTTGCTTACAAGGCGCGTTTCTAAGATCTCCAAGACATGTCTTGTCAGGAATTCGACCAGGCCACAGCTGAGCAGCAGGAGTGGCACCCAAGCCTAGCTTGGGTAGTTGTCTTGCCAGGTGTTCGACCGCACCACAGCTGACCAGGAGTGGTGCCCCAAGTTCAGGCTAGGCTAGCTAGGGCAGCTGTCTTGCCAGGAGATCGACCACGCCACAACTGACCAGGAGGAGTGGCGCTCCAAGTCCTACAAGGACCATGTGCAACAGTCTAGCCTAGCTTGGGCAGTTGTCTTGCCAGCCCGAAGTCTAGGCTAGCTTGGGGTTGTCTTGCCAGGAGTCCGACCACGCCACAGCTGACCAGCAGGACTGGTGCCCAAAGTCCTACAAGGATTAATTGCGCAACAGTCTAGGCTAGCTTGGGCAGCTGCCTTGCCAGGAGTTTGACCGGGCCACAGCTCACCAGCGCAACTGCCCAAAACCCTGCAAGGACCAATTGCGCAAGACAGTCTAGCTTGTCATGGGCAGTAGCCTTGCCAGGAGTTCAAGCAAGCCGCAGCTGACCAGCAGGAGTGGCGCGACGCAAAGTCCTACAAGGACCAACTGCGTCCAAGTGGCGCAACCCAAAGTCTGACAACCAAGCGCAACACAATAGGCCAGTTTCGACCACAGACGCAGTTGTTGCCTCGTCAGGATTTTGACGAGGCCACAGAGTGCTGCAAGGCCAGCACGAGTCCCACCCATAGTTGCCTGACCAGCAGGAGTGGCACCACCCGAAAAACTACGAGGACAACAAGCCAGGCAGGCAACAAGGCTCTTACACACAGTTGCTTAGGACTTCCAGGACGACGACCAGGCTCTTGCCGACCAGCTGTGGCGCGTGCGCAAGGACCAAACGTGGTCATATGCTCAGGCTCAAGCACACGAATGGCACGACCCAAAAAGCCCTCCAGGCGAATCGTGCGCCATATTTTTAGTTCCAAGATTCTCGGGCGCGAGGATATAGCTCTTGCGAGCGCACGCATGTTTGCGCGCGCGCATCATGCATGCATCGCGATTCGTCATTTGCGCTTGCTCGCGCGTGCGAGTGCTTGCAGGTGCGCGCGCGCGCGCGTGCGTACGTCCGCGTGTGTGTGTGTGTGTGTGTGTTGCGCGTTTGCGGGCGCTTGCGCGCGCTGTGCTACCTACGCGTGTGTGTGTGGGCGGAGCGTGGCATGCGTGTGCCGTGCCGCGTGCTCGTGCCCGTGCGTGCGTGCGTCAGGCGTGCAGGCGTTTCCGTGCGTGCGTGCGTGCATGCATAACGTGCGTGCGTGCGCGCCGCTTGCTTGCGCGCAAATGTGGTGTGGTGTGTGTGTGTGTGGTGTGGTGTTGTGTGTGGGGTGTGGGTTGGTGTGTTGTGTGTTTGTGTGTGTGTGTGTGTGTGTATGCGCGTGCGTGTTCCGTGTGTGCGTGTGTGTGCGTGTGTGTGGGTTGTGTGTCTGTGTGTGTGTGTGGTGTGTGGTGTAGAGATCGTGGTGGGTGTGTTGCGCCGTATGCCAAGCGTTTGTGTGCATGTGCCTGTGTGCGCGTGTGTGCGCGCGTGTGTGTGTGTGTGCGCGTGTGCGCGTGTGTTTGGTGTGTTTGTGTTTGTGTCTTTTCTTGCGCGTGTGTGCGTGTGTGTGTGTGTGTGTGTGTGTGCGTGTGTGTGTGTGTGTGTGTGTCTGTGTCTCTGTATGCGTGTGTGCGTGTGCGGCCGGGGGCACGCGCAAGTGTGTGTGTGTGTGTGTCTGTGCGCACGCAAGCGCAGATGCGCGTTAACATGTGTAGTTTACTTGCGCGCGCGTACTTGTTTGCTTCCGCATGTCTGTCTGCTTGTCTTCCTGGTTTGCCTGTCTATCTCTCTGTCTGCCTGCCCTGTCCGCCTTTGGTTCGGGTTGTTGGTTTGTTTCTTTGTTTGCTTGATTGCTTGATTGCTTGGTTGGTTGGTTTGCTGTTTGTTTGTTTGTCTGTCTGTCTGTCTGTTTGTTGTTTGTTTGTTTGTTTGTTTGTTTGTTTGTTTGTCTGTCTGTTTGTTTGTTTGTTGTTTGTTTGTTTGTTTGTTTGTTTGTTTGTTTTGTTTATGGGTTATTTATTTTTTATTGTTTTGTTTCTTTCTTTTTTCTTTATGTATTTATTTATGTATTTATTATATTCATTCTATTTTAACGACTACTGCTGTAACCATTGCTGTTGCTGTTGCTGCTGCTGCTGCTGCTATTGCTGTTGCTGTTGTTGTTGCTGCTGCTGCTATTGCTGTTGTTGTTGCTGCTGCTGCTGCTGTTGTTGTTGCTGTGGCTGTGGCTGTGGCTGTCGCTGTCGCTGCTTGCCGCTGTTGCTGCTGCTGTTGCTGTTGCTGTTGCTGTTGCTGTTGTGGTTGTGGTTGTGGTGGTGGTGGTGGTGGTGGCGGTTGTTGCTGTTGCTGTTGCTGGTGTTTGTGTTGCTGTTGCTGTTGCTGTTGTCGGTGTCGTCGTCGTCAATCTTGTTCTTGTTCTTGTTGCTCCTGTTTTTTCTCCTGTGTTTTTGTTCTTCTTCTTGTTGTTGTTGACAGAGAAACTGACCAGCGCACAGACAACACAAACACACATGCAAACACACACACACACACACACAAGTCGCCCGGCCAGGACATTGGGCACACTGACCAGCAGTTGGTGGACGAGGGCTACCCAGCTCGGGACAGACACTGTCTAAACACGTAGTGTCATACCCCATCCCGACTCATATTCGCAACGCGCACTGTCATCAGTTTTAAACGCGCGAGGAAAAGGAAGAGGACGAGAGGCAATTGCCTGGCTGGGTCTGGGAGAACGGCGCTCACGTGCCCAGCAAGCCGACGGTGCCCCTTAAAAAGGCGCAGCTGTCGGCAGAAAACCGGCTGAAAGCGGCGCTCAAGCGACCTGCGGCTGCGCCAACGCCAAAGCCAAAGGCAAAGGCAAAGGCTACGGCAAAGGCAAAGGCGGCGCAAGCGAAGGCAAAGTCAAAGTCCCGCTACGGGGAGGCTCGCTTTTTTTGGCTGTGTCTTGGCCATGTACACGCATGCAGGCAAAGGACACGTTCAAGAGCACGTGCGCTTGTGGGCTCAATATGTTGTGGGTGCTGCCGGCGCACACGCGCAGGTACGAAGGCGACCGCGGCGATTTTGAGAGCGCTTGGCGCCAGTCTCAGGCGTGCCAAGATGTGCTCAAGACTTTTTCTCCGTCCGAGCTGAAGAAGCGTCGGCTGGAGTGCTATGTCCAGTCGTAAGCTGATTTAACTTCGGATGTTTTCATTATAGCGCAGAAAGTAAGGAACCTGTTAGGTTTAAGGACCCCAGCACTTGTTTGCGTTTCGATGTCAATCCGGAGCCCTATTGTCGATGTCAACTTTTACGGGTTCGATTAGCCGACTAATCCAGGGGTTGCAGCGCCAGGGAGGAAAAACCGCCCGATGCGCATGGCGCTTTATTGCGTCAGTCGAATGAATCAAAACGCATCAACACATTTTTTGCATGGCTGAAGTCGCAGCCATATATACGCAACCAGCTGAGCCCTGCGGGCGCCGCGGAGACTGGCCCTGCGCCAAGAACGCCGAGCAGATGTGTAACTGCAAACAAGGTACAAGAGGATATTTGCGCTACGGCGATCGACCCCCTAAGTATAGGCCACGGATAAGATATCCATGCAATATCCGGACTTGGCCCTCCACCCCCTTGACATTTCATGCCCAGCAGCTCACGCACGAGCGCCTGCAGGCTTCCAGCATGCCTCGGCTTTGCACCGATTGACCGTGTTTAAACCGTGATCCTCGGATCTGTTGCTTGGTATATGTTATGCGGGTTCTCATCTGTATGTAAAACCTGAAAATTCGTTCAGCTTTTGTATATCACAGGAAATTGGTGTGTACACCAAGCGTTCATCCCTTAAACTTGATTTCTCAAAGCAAACATCTTGGGAGGAGGGACGCTTACGAACCGATCAACGAGGGACACTAGAACGTAGATTCCACAAAGGTAAATTAGACAATCCGTTTGGCGAAGCCACCGTCTTGCCATATGAACCACACTTGAGCCTCGAAGCTGCTGACTTGAATCACCTCAAATCAACTCCCCAAGCTTGCAGCCTGCTCGTTTGCGGGTGCGCGCGTAGCTTGAAAGAATTCGTAGACCCGCGTGCGTCCACGCCCTGTCTTGCCGCGTGCGACCATAGGTGCAAGCAGCAGCAGCAGCAGCAGCAGCAGCAGCCCCAGCTGTCGACGCTCAGCCGATCGACTGCTCGACGCCACTCGATCATATCCTAGGTGATGAAATACTCACGGCTGGCAGTGCTCGTGTGCAGCCTCATCATGTCCTTGCCAGATCCGCGCCCAGTGCATTTTGTAGAGGATTGCGCAGGTGACCGGGCACTAAGTGACGCCATCTACAGATCAGGATACGTGGTCATGGCCCGCGACATCCTTTTCACCCGCGCCCACAATTTGCTCTCCACCTTGGGCATAGTTGTCGCTCTTCAGACCTTGAGGTCACTAGTCAAGGGTGGGCTGTATTGGGCAGCCCCGCCTTGTTCCAGCTGGGTTTGGCTGAGCCGCTCAAGCACAGGACGCACTCGCCTGAGGCCCGGGGGACAGCGGCACAGGCTCAAGGTGAGGCAAGCAAACAAACTCGCTCGGCGAGTGTGCTACATTTGCACATACGTTCGAGCCAAGCAGGCGCACTTTGTGATAGAGCAGCCAGCCTCTTCAGTCATGCCTCTGTACGGCCCAGTCCGCCGCCTTCTGCGCAAGCACGGTGCCTTCGAGGTCAGTGTCCCGCTTGGGCAATATGGTTCTGGCAGTGAGTGCCGTGGCAGCAGCGCTTGCGAGCATTCAATTCGAGCGTATGTGTGTGTGTGTGCCTCAGGAAGCGGGTTGTACTTTGGACCACATGCCCGTGGCTAGCAACGCTTGGGACACGCGTGGATTCCGTCCGCCGTCAAAAGCTCCATGATCTGCAGCGATCAGGAAAAATCCGAATCGTCACGCTGACGCGTGGCCCAGATGGGCGCCGCCAAGTCGCCCGAGCCTTGCACAGACGCACCTCAGTTCAACCGCGCCAAGCACACATGCCTGCAGACTGGCGGACCAGATCTGCAAGCCACGCAGAGCTATCCTCACGGCCTGGGTGTGGCTGCTGGCATCTCAGTGAACCATTGGTTTACGGCTATAACCTGATCTGAGTCTGCAGGTTGCAGGCCTGATGCAGCAACATTCCATGCGCCAGCCTCGATCGTTAAGCTTGCCTGGGCTCAAATTTCCATCTCAGGAGCAACGAGGTTGCGCCGGAGCCAGAAGCTCTTTACGATGACTCGGGATCTGATTCTGACTCGGGCCTGGAATCTCTTTTGGAGGCCCTTTTGAGCAACAACACTTGTTTTGCAACCCCTTCTTGCCAGGATCGGGAGCCCGCCCCAACGCAGCGAGTGAGCCAGGCTTGGCGGACATGTCCAATCTTTCTATCAGGCGACCCTGTGTAAACAAAAGGCCGTTTGCCAAACGCACAAGCTTGAGCTCGGCGCCTGTTGTGTGAGGCGCACGTGCTGCGAACTGCCGTGAAGAGCAAGGTTTGCGCAGACACACACCCACACACACACATGCATCACAGAGCTTGATCCCTGTCGCATAGGCGGCTCCCACGACCCCGGCCTAATCGATTAGGCTGGCCATTTGTCTTTATTTGCTGCGCCCATGAGCCCGAGTGCCAGGAGCAGCCAAGCCACAGATCTGGCGCGTGTGAAAATCGGCAAACGCTTTCAGACCTAGTGGTTAACTGCTTGAACAGTTTTCCGCCCAAGGGTTTCGAAACAAATATCTCGATGAAAATGATTTTGAATGCACGGCCCCCTCAAAAGAATATATCGGGTTGTTCGATTTTGAACCAGGGGCCCGTTTGCAGGTCCAAGGGTTATCACCGCCGCCCTTGCACGAAGTGTGTTTGTTTTTGCGCGCATGCCTGTCTGTCTCTGTGTGTGAGGGAATCCACGCACTGGCCATGGATGTGTACCTGCAGATGTTGCGCAAAGTCCTTTTGGGCCCTCTCGCTGTAAGTGCTTTCAGCGTTTTCGCATTAGAGAGGAGCTAAATTTTGCCAGCTCAGCCGTGTGCTCGAAATCTACCAAGCTGAGCCCAACTCGAAGATTAGCGCCCTTCCTTGGGACTAAATGTGTCCGTGTGGGTGTGGGTGTGTGGACGTGTGTGGGTGTGTGGGCCTGGCTGTTTGTCTCTCTCCCCCTTCCCTCTTTGCTTTGAACCGCCTGCTCTAGCATTTGGTTTTTCAAGCCTCGGACACCGGGCCTCTTTCAGAGGCAGCTGGTCATGCCATTTTCCGTAAATCCTCGCAGTCTAGATTTTGGCCAGGGGCCTGGGGCGTGGTGGCCGTTGACCATGCCCGCCAGATCCACAGGGTCACAGAGCGGGTAAAAGAACTACAAACTCCTGATGCAAGGATCAGTCACATCCCTCCCAATTTCTGGGTTAAAGGTGGGGTGACCAGTCAGTTTTCGTTTTTGGGGATGCCCCAACCCCTCTCCCCTTTAGACTGGTGTAAAAGTTCATTGTCTTGAGGTTTCAAGGCCGCCGCGTTTAGGCGTGAACTTTGTGAGCTGACAGCCCGGACTCAGATTTTCCGGAATTTCGGGGCCGTGAACTTTCGTGAACTTCCGTGAAAAAGACTCTAAACTACGGCATTTGGGCGTGAACTTTCGTGAACTTGCGTGAACCTTGGAGTTCACAGTTTCGGCTGGCAGAAAAAAGGGAAAACCGTACCCGTGAAAGACACACCCTTCCTGGACTATTGCTGGCGAGGCCCAGTCAAGGCCAGGACCACCTCGCAGGGCGCCCAGCCTCCAGCCTTTGCAAGGGATGGGTGGGCCAGTTACACTTGCTAGGCCGAGCTTCCTCGCTGAGAAGCCCGGGTTCAGGAACAAAGGACAACGAAAAGCAAGTGAGCTGGGGGCCAGTTACCTCTGAAGGACTCGCCCGGTTCTCTGCCAATTTGGGTCAGCCTTGTCAAGGATGGCACTGCCTGATTTTTGAAGGAATGCCTCCAGATTCGCCCGAAGGTCCGTGGCTTAATCATGGAAACAGCTGCGCGCCCTAGCATCCCTAGAGCGGACCACTTCTTCAAATGTGATTTTTCATCGTTTCTTCCGAACAAGGGATGCTGTTCGGGCGCGTTGCTGATTCCAGGGTGCGCGCGGCCAGGGCCAGCAAAGTATACACGCGCGTGCGCACTGCTGGCAAGCAAAGGCAAAGAAAAGGGCGGGGCCAAGAAGGCCAAGGGGAAAGGAAAAGCGCAGCAGGAGCCCGAGGAGGAAGAACAGCCACCAGCAAAGGGAGGAGAAGGAAAAGCAAGCAAGAAAGGAAAGGCGAAAGGCCCGGCAGGCAAGAAAGGAAAGGCGAAGCAGGAGCCCGAGGAGGAGGAGGAAGAGCCAAAGCCAAAGGGCAAAGGAAAAGGAAAGGTTAGCAAGAAAGGAACGGCGCAGGAGCCCAAGGAGCTGGAGGAAGAAGAGACGCAGCCAGCAAAAGGAGGAAAAGGAAAGAAAGGCAAGGCGCAGCAACAGCTTGAGGAGCCAGAGGAAGAAGAGCCGCAGCCAGCAAAGGCCAAAGGAAAAGGAAAGGCAGGCAAGGAAGGAAAGGCAGGCAAGGAAGGAAAGGCGCAGCAGAGCCCGAGGAGCTGGAAAAAGAAGAGCTAGCAAAGGGCAAAGGAAAAGGAAAGGCAGGCAAGAAAGGAAAGGCGCAACAAGAGCCCGAGGAGCTGGAAGAAGAAGAGCTAGCAAAGGGCAAAGGAAAAGGAAAGGCAGGCAAGAAAGGAAAGGCGCAGCAAGAGCCCGAAGAGCTGAAAGAAGAAGAGCCAGCAAAAGGCAAAGGAAAAGGAAAGGCAGACAAGAAAGGAAAGGCGCAGCAAGAGCCCGAGGAGCTGGAAGAAGAAGAGCTAGCAAAGGGCAAAGGAAAAGGAAAGGCAGGCAAGAAAGGAAAGGCGCAGCAAGAGCCCGAGAGCTGGAAGAAGAAGAGCTAGCAAAAGGCAAAGGAAAAGGAAAGGCAGGCAAGAAAGGAAAGGCGCAGCAAGAGCCCGAGGAGCTGGAAGAAGAAGAGCCAGCAAAAGGCAAAGGAAAAGGAAAGGCAGGCAAGAAAGGAAAGGCGCAGCAAGAGCCCGAGGAGCTGGAAGAAGAAGAGCCAGCAAAGGGCAAAGGAAAAGGAAAGGCAGGCAAGAAAGGAAAGGCGCAGCAAGAGCCCGAGGAGCCGGAGGAGCGCGCAGAAGAAGGAGGCAAGAGCAAACCAAGCAAGGGCAAGGGAAAGAAAGGGCAGAAAGGCGATCGCAAAGGAAAACAAAAGGAGGCTGACAAAGAGACCAAGGAGGAGGAAGGCGAACAGGAGGAAGAGGGCGCAACAGGGCAGACCCCAGCTGGCCAAAGCAAAGGGGGGAGAGAACAGGAAGGCGAAGGAAAGCAGAAACAAAAGCAGACAGGGAAGAAATCAACAACAAAGCAAGATGGGGACGACGACATGCCCCTGACAGCCAAACACGCAGACCAGAGCAGCAACGCGCCACTGACAGGAGAAGTGCAGCAAGAGTCGCGAGGGAAAAAGCAGCGCCAGGCGGAGGAGCAGGGGCGGGAGGAGGAGGAGTGGGAGGAGGAGGAGGAATGGGAGAAGGAGGAATGGGACGAGGAACTGGCGCTTGCAGACGACGAGATGTTTGCGTACTTCGAAGAAGAGGACGAAAAGGAGGCTGAGCTCAAGAAAAGCAGCAACAGGCCGCAGCAAGGGTCGACCAACAAGCAGGCAGGGCAGGGCCAGACCACGAAAGCAGCAAAGGCAACAAAAAGGGCAAGAGAGGACAAGGAAGCTGAACAGGACCTAAACGGGCCGTGCGCGCGTGCGTGTTTGCGTATAGCTAGCCTGGAACTCCACACAGGAGGTCGCAGATCCGCCTGCTCTTCGACGCTCGCTAACCATCCGGTCAACCAAGGACAACAGATTGGCCAACTGGGAAAATGTGGCTCTCTATCACTTTCACTGTTTTTCAAAGTTTGGCCGGGGGGGGGGTTCAACACAAACGTCAGTTTTTGGGAAGGGGCTAAACCTCCTCTTTCAATTTTAAGGGGTCCGTTGTTGACAAAAGGGCATAGCGAGGGGGCCTCCCAAACAACCAGGTTTGTGGTACCCCAGCTGTTGCGACATTGTTTTCAAAGACGGGGCTTTGTCCGACTCAAGTTTTGGCAAAATGGAAGGGAATCTGAGTTGGGGATTTGGTACATAGTCACTTCTTGAGGAGTTGATTTGAGCTGGGCCCGGCTTGTTATTTGAGCTTTTCCTAGCTTTGGGGTCTCAGCCCAGATAGGCTCCGGCCAACAAGGGTTCCACCAGGGTTTTGCCAGAGTTCCACCAGGGGATCCTTCTGCAAGGGCTGCAGAGAACTAAAAAGAGCACCGCGTGCTGTTAGGGATCACCTGAGTATTTCTTATGACAGGGTGAGACATTGACTGAAGACAACGCAGTTTGCCCGTGTAGGTTTGTAAGGATCCTACATCAAAACTATGATCCCGTCCGGGCGCACTTCCCTGCCTTGGCAGGAAGGGCCGGAGACGACTGTGAAAGGGCTTTGCGTTCGTAGTGATGACGGCAGACTGCTCAGAGCCAGCTGCCTAAGACCACAAAATTGTTTTCCCCATCTGATTTCTGCTTGTTTGGCACCCTGAGGTTCGAGAATTGACAGAAGAACAGAAGAAAAAAGTGATGGCGATGAGCTCGCCCGCGCAGATGGATGTGCAGGCTGCAAGGCTTAACTCACTTGTCCCTCTGGCACCCACTCTTCAGGAGAGGCGCTCTTGGTACGCCGCCATGGATAGGCGGTTCCAGAAGCCGGAAGGCGACGCGTGCCTCAAATTCACAAGCGAGGCTCTTTGCTCGTCAGGGCTGCCGGCGGGCTTGCTGGCCAAATTCAACGCTGCGTGCGGGAGTTCAAAGAAGCCCGGCCCTGCCCTGCAAGCCATTGAATGATTCGGTTTTGCCCGCCCAGGTTCCAACTCTTGAAGGAGTTTATCTGTGATGAGTCGATGCCCGGCACCCGGGGTTCCATCAGAAACTTGTTTTTCACGCGCTTGTTTTTCACGCGCTGATCCAAACCTAGCCTTCCCTTTTTGCCCTTACATCACGCCCAGGAAGAACGTTGAAGTAGAAGCCGTATACGTGGAGCAACCAGCCAGCAGCGATTTTTCCTTGAAAATTGCAAATGCGCTATAAACATATTTCTGGCTCAGGGAATCCACGAATTCGTCCAGCCAGTTGTACGAAGACATTCCGCTTTACGACATCCGCGAGCGCTACCAGAGTGAGGAGGGCAAAAGGTACGTTGAAAATTTGCTGAAAAGCAGGGGCCCCAACGTTGCATGGGCGCATTGCCACCGTAGCCACACCTCTCAGGTCAGAAAGGGAAGCCGCACCCGCAGTTCAAAAAGGATCCTGAATGCCGATTATACAAGGTGTTCAGAAAGAATGCCTTCTTGAGCTCCTCGGCCCATAACGAAAATCCAATTCCAACACCTCCAACACCTGACCCTGCATTGGACTCAGGCGCCGACACCACTTCTGCGAAAAGCTCAATTCGAGCGGGCGGCGTGATCAACGACCCAAGTCAGAAGCAAGCTGTGGGAGAAATGTTGTCTCTCATGGGTTCTCGCAAGAGGGGTCTGAACGATTCGGAGGAACCCGAAAACAAGAAAAAAGAAAAGAAGGAACACTGCGAAAAGAAGCCAGCCAATCCCGGAGAACAATGCCAAGCAGACATTGCTGCAGCCTTAAGCCGGTCAACTTCTTTTTGATACTCTCGCCTGTTTGGGAAACTGAGGCCAAAACTCAGGCCAAGGCCGTGCAGGCCGACATCAAAGCGCCTGAGCCTTAACAACGCAAACCCTACGATTGACCCCCCTCAAATTTCAATAGCGATTCAAGGACAAACAGGCGCAAGCCACGCGTGCTGTTGGAGTTGAAATCTGAACTTATGCGTTTTGCGGTCGGGACGTTAACAATTCAGGATCCGCGCCCTGGCCCAGAAAACGGTGAGCGCGGTGTCAAGCCTGCACACAGTGCCGCAGCAAGAGGCCAACGTAGTCGCTTCAGTTCTTGGACCTGAAACTTGGCTGCGGCCAGGCTACGATCGAGAATCTCAAAGAATGGAACTGCTGGCTAAAGGAACTGGCTGACTGGCATCTAGGCTGAATGTGGCTCCGACCAATCTCATGCATACGCATGTCCTAGTTCCGAAAACAAACCAGGTCACAGTTTAAGAATTTATCAACAAGCCCCTCCAGCACACTCAGCTGGTTCGACCTCGTGAAAATCATTTGGGTTGTGTTTTGCCAAAAAAGGGTTTGATCGCCCCAGGTTGGAAAACATGCTGCTGGATGGGCAGAGCCCAGTTGATGTCTTGAAGGAAAAGGAGGCTTGCCGAGCGCAACTGGAGGCACCTCGAGCGGCTAGTGTCGGTTCGTCCTTGTGGTCCTGCGGCCTTTTCCAATTAAGCATTTGCTTAAAATACGCCTGACCATCCATCCAATGATTCGGGCCCAAACACTCAAGTGCCTAAAGCCCTCGCCCGCTATGTTTGCTATCATCGATGTGACGCACGCAAGGTTTTGGCGCAACAACGCCCCCAACGCCACTTGAACAATGCCCGTTCAAGATTCACCCTGACACGTGAGCAAACGCTTGCCCTGCCGTCGCTTGCTGCTTCCTTTGAACGATTTCCCTTGGGTGTAGGCATTGTGTGCTGAAACGCTGCTGGAAACAATTTATATCCACGCCGACGTCCGGTGGCTTGTTCCGATAACCAAAATCGGCAGTTTGGGGGATTTGTCTTTCTTGCAGGGTTTCATGGTTTTCTCAGAACCTATTGAAAAGAAGAGAGACCGCTTGTCAAAACCTGCAACAGTTTGACTGCGCCCTCCAACTGTTTGCTCCCGCCCTTTGCCTGTCCAGGAGGCCGAAGATGTCTTGGAAAGCGCCACCGCGGCCCACAGAACATACGCCGCCCGCAGCGCGCTTAGATGCAATGGCCGGTTTTGGGCTGTTCTCTCCGCCGCAACTTTCCCGAAAAAAAGGCTTGAAAAAGAAGCAGAAAGCTCAAGAGAAGGACCATTCTTTGGAACATTCTCTTGCTTTGCGGCGTGCGTGCAGGAAGAAGCGAGCACTCCGGGGTCAAAAGCTGAGAGTGCCTGAAGTGTTTTACTTTCGCTGTGCTATGAGCACGGCTGGGGCAAATCACAGCCAAGGGCTGCCCAAACCCTGTATATGTTTGGGCTGAGTCAAAAAGCTTTTAGCTTTTGGGGCGCACTCGCCATCTTGCCTAGGGGCTGAAGTATCTTCTAAAACAAACTTCCGGTGTCCAAAATAACAGTGAAACCTTAGGCGGATTGATTGCACGCACTTCTGTTTCGGCTCTTGGGAGGGTTGTGGCACAACGTGTGGCTGTGACACGGGGTATCAAAAGTGTATAGGGGTCCGTCGAAAGATGGGACAAACTCCGAAATTCCTGGATTGATGAATCAGACAAAAGCGTGCGGCCGGGTTGCGATCTCGAAGTTCACGGTTCGCTCACAGATGGATGGACTGCCCGCGCTGCCAGGCCAGCAAGCGCCCACGTATCTCCTCGGATGGCGTGAAGAACATCACCCACGATTTCTTTGCCATGCTGGCCAACGGGGAGGCCAGGCCTGACATGCAGGCGTCGATTTGTTCTGCGACTCGCTTGAAGGCATCTATGAAAAGGCTGAGGAAGTTCCTTCAGAATATTTTGGCTATTCCTCATTTTCTAGTCCCGACATTTGGCAGCACACACACTATAGATACCGTGTTTGGCAAAGTGCTCCGCTTCAAGGCCAAGTGTGCTCAATCTGGCGGATAGCTTCGAAGCCAGTGGTGGCTGGAATTTGGAAGACCGATTCGCGGCCTGGGCCTTGAAACAAAAGTGGCGGCAGGTGCTGCCAGCCCAAGGCTTCCCCCTCACAGTGCCCCACGCTCACCCGAATCCTGGGCGAGAAACCTACATCAATCTGGAAGTAATGCTGCCCCACGACATTCTGCACCAACTCTGGCAGACCGACATGATGCATTTAGTGTGTGGGACCCCGCAGGACCGCTCAACCAAAAAAGCCTTCCAAGCCTTTCCCTACAACTCTGCCCAGGATCTGCGCAGCTTCTGGCACCTCAACGCCGAGCTGGCGACGGATGTCTGCGCAACATGGCTGGACGTTGCCTGCCTAGAAACGGTCTTGCTTCACGATTTTGTTTCGAGCTCCTCTCACCCAAGGTTCCATCCACAGAGCACATTGTGCCGTTTCGGCTATATGGGGATGGCGCTGAAAGTTCAGGCGCCCGAGTGTTTTCGGATCCCATGTTTGTATGCATATACTTTGTATTTTGGGCGCTGCTGCGCCAGGGCTCAACAACTTCGAGCTTTTGAGCCTTCTTCCGGCTGCCGTGGCGCGAAGCTCCACAATGGACAGTCGACTGCTGCGGCTTGGCCTTGCTTTCGAATTCAGGCATGCGATTTGGCTGGCGTCATTGCCATGAAAGATCCCGGGCACATAGCAGATCCAAACAGATTGGCGCAAACACCCGCCCACACCCGCCCACCCACCCATACCCACCCACCCACCCACCCACCCCGCCCGCCACACACACACAAACACACACGCACGCACGCGCACACGCACACCCTCGCCCGCCCGCCCGCACGCCCACCCACCTACCCACACACCCACCCACCCACCCACCCACCCACCCACCCACTCACCCACCCCCACCCTCCCACCACCCACCCGCCCCGCCCGCCACACACACACACACAAACACACACGCACGCACGCGCACACGCACACTTTCGCCCGCCCGCCCGCACGCCCGCGCGCACGCCCACGCCACTGCCCACGCCCACGCCCACGCACCTACGCGCCCACGCGCCCACATGCCCGCGCGCCCACGCGAACACACGCCCGCATGCCCACACGCCCCCATGCCCCCCACGCCCCAACGCCCCACGCCCCCACGCGCACGCGTACACGCACGCCCGCACGCCCGCACGCGCGCGCGCACGCACGCACGCGCGCGCACACACGCGCACGAGCGCACGCAGGCGGACACACACACACACACAGCGTGGGAGAGCTCGCTGCAGTGTACGCACGTGCACAGTTGATCAGGCGCGTCTGCCCCCTGCGCGCTCATGGTCACCAGTGCAAAAATATGACTCTGGCCACACATGCATCATGTGCCCCTGTCTCGCTGCCTTGTTCCTATAGGCTCTGCGTCTGGTCTTCCTGGCATGTGCCACAGGCCGTTTTGGAGTTGCAGTCTGTAGCTGCGTGATGAGCTTGCAGGACACCCGGCACCACATACTGGACATTCTGGTGTGGAGCTTTGGGGTCATGAGCTGCGGGCTCAGCCTTTTGTTCCGGTGACAGCCGTGTTGCCCTGTCTTCGCAGGCACGGGCGTCCATCCTTCGCACGACCCCTGGGGCACGGCCTTCTCAAAGGAGTATATGCCGCAAAGACACCGGAAAGCAGGCGTGCCCATTGCTGGCCCGTGGCGAGGCTGTTGGGCAGGCTTCCAAGCCGACCAAGAGTATTTGAAGAAAGTCTTCGCGCTAAAACGTTCCTTGTCTGTGCCCGTAAACGCATGAGCAATTGATCCTGCCTCTGTTCCAAGGCTCCTGGCAACACGTGCAGTGCTGCATCTACTGTGACGCCCGCAAGTCCGGGGAGCCACGCGAGCTGTACTACACATGCTTTGGAAGATCTGCCCAGCATCGCCAGACGCTGCTAGGCTGCATTTTTGGATTAAATTCCAGCCCACACACACGTGCGCAAGGCTCACTACCACGGAAGCCTTCAAGCTTCTTCATGGCGAATCCCCTCTCACGAGATTGCCAGAGTTCAGCGTGTGGCGAGCCCTGGCACGCATGTGCGCACGCACGTGCGCGCCCAATTTTTGCCCGCGTGTACGAATCTAAGGCATCATGCCTGATCTCATGCATATCTGTGATGTGGCGATAGCAGTAGATGCGCTGTGCAGTGCGCTCGTGCTTTGGAGCGCGCCTTCACGCGGCCGGGAAAGCAAGCTTCGCGATCTGCAGCTCAACTACGAGCAGTGGTGTTGCCAGACCGGCGCCCTAGCAAGTTTTACTTCGACGCGCGCGTGAGATCTGGCACGCATTCTCGGTACCAGGCGTTGCCCACAGCGTCCGAGCAGCTTCGAAGCTCTTCACGAGCAAGATTTTGGTGCCCAAGGCAGGAGACTACCCCACTGTGAGCCAAAAAATCTTGAAGGCGGCCGCAGCACGCCTGATGGTATATTGGGCAGCCGAACAAGCTGCTCAGCGAGCTGCAGAGCTCAACACGCGCGAAGCTTGGCGTCATGGCCGCAAGCTTTTGATTGTTTGCGTTCGAAGAGAAAAATCAACTGCAGCGCGCGTCTGCGTGCATGGCTGCAGGTGGGTGGCTGGTGTGTTCAACGGATTGACAGGCATGTACACGCTGTTCGCAGAGCACCCGCCCACTGTTGGCATTTATTTTGCAGGCCCTTGCCCTTGGTCGCACGCTTGTCCATATGTGAGGAGAGATATGGGCACCAATACTCACGACCCCTTCCAACCGCAGATTGCCTTGGAGAAGTACTACCACATGTACCGCAGTTGCTGGGACAGCGGCTTGGCAACAGCGCTGCCCTGAGTCGCAGCTGAAACATCGTATGTCGCAGGCCTCTTCCAGGCTAGCCTGGAGCGCGAGGAGACATTGTGGGCGATTCGCCCTAAGCAGCATCAGCTCGAACATTTGCCGGCCCCTCAGTCAATGTCAACTGAACACACATGCTGCGCATACATGCTGCGCGTGAAATCGCGCGCTCAGGCTGTATGATTTTGTGCCTTTTTATGGCAACGCTCGCCACTATGCGAATATGCTGAACGAAGACTTCATAGGGCGCTTGAAGCCCCCTGACAGCATCGATTTTCCAAGCGTGCTGCGCGCTCCGAGCCTTGCAAGGAAGATCCTGATCCACGGGCACCCGACCACGATCTCTCGGCGGGCGCTGGCGCATTATTGCGTCAGCGTCACTCTGCGGTGGGAGGGGGACAATGCCTTGCGCCAGTAAAAGTGCTGCGTCGGGGAAGCGAGGTTTCCATTAACCTGGCCAGCCCCTGCTAAGGAAAATACAACGAATTCCCAAAGCCATTTGCCCGCTTCATTAAGTCTTGTCAAATGTATGTTCTTTCTTTTTTGGCAGGCATCCGCGCAAAAAGGGATATGAACAGAACACGGGAATCCATGGATCCATGTCAAGCACTTTTCGGTCGAGATATACATCTATATATATATATATATACTCCATATCCAATTCGATCCCACCATTTTGAATCATTCTCCCCGCCCGCCCCTCGGTTTTTCGTTTTGTTTGTTCCAACATTTGGCTCAAGGATACGCTTGCCTTGCTTGCGTGCGCCCATAGCTTTGCTTCATATGTACAACTATACGCCGGAGTCGTCTGTTTCAGGTAAGAACCTGATGTTTGATGGCCCAGTTCCTGGAAAATTGGTCGGTGTTGGCGCACGTGGAGCGAAGTGCAGCGAGATTGCTTGTCGATGGCGAGCGCAACGAATGCTCCGCTCAAGGAATATGGACGTTGCCGCGAGACATCCTGCGCGCGCAGTCGCAACACTTCGATCGGATGCTTTGGCTGGCGTTTTTTCTGGAACCATGGGGGGCCACTCTACAAATGTTTCACGGCCGCCGCCGCAAGACCACACTTTTAGCGCATCTTTCGCAACCCCAACAGTTTTCTACTTGACCCGCCCGCGTGCAAAACCGATACATTAGCGCCTCGAGCCCTAAACTATGTAGTTTAATGTCTTTTAGCCTCTCTTGGGACTCTTCAAAGGGATGTCGTGTCATTCGGGTAACTGAAACCGAAGACGGGTGCTCTGATACATGCAGGCAGTGGTTAGTCCATGAAATTGCCGAATTTAGGAGCAGGAATCCTAAGGGTGCAATAATGTTCTACGTTTCATTGCCTTGCACTGGAGGATGCCCGTGGGGTTATGTCAACCAGCAAACTCCCAAAGGTGCTGCCAAGATTGAGGGTCACATCAAGCAATTCCGATCACTGCTGAGAGGGTTCAAACGCATTCTCAATGATGTCTATTCTGATGACGTTAGAGTAGCCTTCGAACTTCCCAAGGCGTGTCGTTATTGGAAATGGCCCGAACTATGGAGTTTCTTGACTAAGTACAAGATGAACAAGTACGAATTCCATGGTTGCAAAATCGGCATTAAAGGGAGAAATGGAAAACCTATGAAAAAGCAGTGGGTCGTTGCCAGTAATATGCCCACTATTTCCGTGGTTGAGTACTTCAAGTGTGATGGTTCTCACGAGCATGATGAAAGCCGTGGTACGCATTTGAAGGAAGCCGAGGGATACACGTATGTTTACACCGATGCCGTTCACAATGCATTTTCTGAACATGCCACCATGCAGCCGTTGCTTTCGAGTGATTGTGCTGCATCTTCTTCGCAATGAGCAGCGCGACGGCTATGGCGCATCCCGCGAGGGATTGCGATCCGGCATGGAGGAGATGGATGGAGAATGTCGCTACCACTTCGGTATGCACGAACGGCAAATACGACGCTAACCTCGCCGCCACGGTCAAGGGCCTCCTCGAGACGACCTCTGCACAGTCGCTTATTCATACATGGGTGCAGGACCAACCGCACTACCTGCAATTGCTTACACCCCTGTTAACCATAAGCGAACCGTACTTGAAAGTTTTGCAGGCCCCACGTGTACCAGACCGCGACCTCCTTATCTATGTGACTGTCGCTGATTCAGGACTGTCCATGGTTTCGGGCAAGAAGCGCAAGCTTCGCAAGTACGACTTTGCGGAGCGTTTGGATGCCTCTCGCCCGGCGCGTGTCGGTGCATGGAGGTCTGAAATGCTTTGGGGCAAGGGCTTACAACAGCTGTGCAAGCGGTTGGCCGCCCTCATCGACGAGGTGCGTACCGACTACCCAGCAGCCACCATCATTCCGATGATTTACTGGAATGGCAACGAGCTCGTTGGGAAGGACGGCCTCGAGCCCACTGGTACATATCCTTACGACACCCCCATCGGAGACGCCGAGCAACTTCTCGCTGACACCAGGCGGCACCTGGCTTGGACCAGGGATTTCGCGGCCCGCAAGGGCTGCGCATGCCTTGGAGTCATGACCGGCGCGAAGAGCTACCTCTACGGCTTCTCTATGATTTGGGACCGTTTCATGACGGAAGTCCGGGATTACATCATCGGCGACCCCAACAATATGTTTGTATACGTTGATGCTACACCCTTCGTCGAGACCATTGATTTGCTGGACAGGTATCATATGTGCTTCAGCGACGACAATATCACGAAGACCGTCCAGTTTATGCGCGGAACCCATCATATGTTGTACATGCTTTCCATCTTGCGCCCCGCAATGGGCAGCGTAGCCGAGCTGACACGTTCGCATGATTGCACAATGCGTCCGATCGACGTGCTCGAGGTGCGCCACCAAGAGGATTGCACAGTCAACGTTGAGGTTCTCGCGTACTGCAAGGAAACGCTAACGAAGTGCGGCGTTTCATTGTCAGAGATGATCGGGCTCCCTTTCACCCGTGAAGAAGTGGAGTTCCGGCAGCCCCTCGATTTTGCCCCTGTCGATCCAGCCGAATTTGCAACTTCTGGTGAGCCTTCCGGTGCTGATGTTTCCGAAAGTGTTCGCCCGGCGCAAGCCGGTGCAAAGGCGGCTGCGGTGGCACAGAGGGACGAGGCGACGAGCAGGCCGGTACCACTCGACTCCTACGGGAGGAACGTGACTGGGGGCCACTACGATTGCTGGGTTTATAGCATCCATGACGGCGTGAAGTATGTTGACTATGGTGAGGGCCCCAAGCGACTTGAGATCATCAAGCAGCCTTCTTTTGATTACGACCCTTCCGTCAGGAGAATCAGCAATGAGTACCACAGCTCCCTGACGTGCATCTCGAAGATCCTCCGTGGTCGAGGGACAGAAGGATGTGGGTACGTGATGGATGAGGACGGCTACATGGACCTTGAAGATTTGGGACTCGCGCTTCGCAAGGAGCTGCGACATCCCATTCCATGGAATATTCAAAGCATCATGGACATCTTCAAGCTCGACAAAAAGCAGAGGTTCATTGCGCTTGGTTGCCCGGACGCAAGCCGGTGCGGAGACGTCCCCTGTTCTCATTGGATTTTCAAGATCAAGGCCTCCCAAGGCCATGAGGACTGGCTCCAAATTGACGACTCCGGCATCGCGAAGGAGTGGTACGTGAACCCGGGGACGGACCTCGGGCGCTGGTCTGGCTGGAACGTCTGCAGCAACCCTCCTACGGTGCTCTATCATCGCACCGATAAGCGGAACTTCGCCAACATTATGCGAAACGGACTGCTTCCAGGAGGAGGTGACCAGCACGAGACAGGCAGACCTCACGTTTTCTTCGCTGACATTCCGAGCACGAACGAAAATTACATCTCAGGTGTACGCGCTAACAAGCCCTTGGAAATACAGATCGACCTCAGGATGGCCATTCGCGCAGGGCTTTGCTTTTTCAAGACAGAGAGCGATGGCGTCCTCACGCGCGACAAGGTGCCCAATTACACGATTATTTCTGTATTGGACGCTACAAATGGCGATGTGTGGTACACTCGCTCCGAGCAATCGGATGCAGGTGCACCAGCTGAGGCGACTGAGGATGAACCCCAGGGGATGAAGCGCGACCAAGCCGTGGTTGATGATCGGTCCACAGCACTGGAGCGCATTGCTACAACCCGCACCAATGTGGCGTCTCCTCGCGCCCCGCAAGGGGAAGCGAAGAGACAGAAGACTTTCAATCCAATGGAGAACGTTGAGCTGAATGTCGCCACGTGCCCGGTTTGCAACAACAGTGTGTTCGAGGGGCAGGTCCACTGCACATCATGTGGGCAGTTGTCACCCCTCAATCCTCGCCTGCTGAAAGAACAGCAGAGGAATTACATTGTGCAGCGTTCCAACTTGCTGAAAAAGATGGGCCTCAGCACCCATGTCACAGCCCAGGTTTTGGCATCCGTGGGAACTTTTGACCTCCGCGAGGAGGATCGTAGCAGCATCATTCGCGGTTTGAACTCCCCGGACAGTGCTGTTATTCAGGAAGCCCGGAAGAAGCACAAGTCCGCTCTGAAGAACGGCTACCACTCTCTGCTTGATCGCTATGAACTCGACCTCCAATACAGGGTTCGTATGCTTGAGGTGGGCCGTCGGGAGGCGGACATGCTCCGCATGGAGTTGTGCGCAAATCTCGTCTTAGCAGCTCCGAAGCAGTCGCAAGCCCAGCGCACTCTGGGAGTTGGCCTTGGATCAACTTCGGAGTCGCGAATCGCAAGGCTCGCGTATGTCAAGACGGAGTTGGAGTTCCTGCCCAGCGAACTTCAAGATGCGCTTTCTTCTCGCTGGATCATTATGTTCCAAGGGATGCCTTACAGCCCAAGGGCTTTTATCAACGTGGTCTTCGAGCAAGATAAGCCTCGCAGCATTGGTTGTTGGAATGGCATCATCCATGTTCGAAGCAACACGTTGGAGGACCTCCGCCACGAGATGGACTGGGTTTTCAGCCAGAATGAGCGATATGCCCGAAACTCAGTTGAGTTTTCAAAGAACGAGAGCACCAAGCACCTCGCTCGCAATGCCGCTCGCTATGCCGATCAAAGTGCTCCCGCCGCCCGCGAGGGTGAGCATTGGAGCCAAGGCAGCTGGCAGAACTGGTCTGGTTGGGGAGGATGGAACGACAGCAGCGGTTACCAATCTACTTGGCAGTGGCGCTAAAAGCGCAACTGTCATGGTTTGCATGTATACAACGGTTCCCCATGACCTTCTCCCTCTGTTGTGTTTCTGTTTGGCTGCTTTGTGAAAGGCCCCTTTAACACGCAGAGGGGGGTGAAGAATTTGATCGGTCAGTTTGGGGTTTTACATCCGTTGCATCCGCAGTGTGGCTGTTCAAGCGTAAAAATGTGCGAGCAGCGCACTTGGACGGTTTGTTGTTTCCTTTTGGGCCCCAAACCGGTAACCCTTGAATCTATAGGTTGGAGCATTGGGTAGCTGTGTTGGGGGCCGTTTCCTATCGGTTTGTGTAGGTTGGTGGGTATTGGGTTTTGGCTGGTCCCGGCGAGGCAGTGTCCAGCCAGCGAGCTCCTTGTGGCAACGTTGTCCAAGGGAATTTTCTTGGGTACACGAACCTTAAATTGCCGGGAGGGCAGGCGTTGACTTGCAATCCAATGTCATGGAGGCACGCAAAAACACGAACCGTAGCCCATGTGTTTTTCACCCCTGCAGATGAACACGGAACCTGAAAACCGCTATTGGCAGAGGAATCGTTTTTTTGGGCGCCCGCTTTTCTCATTTGAAGGGGAGTGCTCCCAGTCCGAACTCACGTGACGCCCGGTGACGTTGCTCAGCATGGCTCCGCGGGTCTCAGGCGATGTCCGCGTGCCGGCGGGGTCAGAAGAGCTCGGAGGTGCTGAGGCTGCTGAAGGAGATGAAGGAGGCGCGGGGTAAGCACCTCCCTAGGGTTCAGCCCCCACTAAAAGAGAGGTTGACACACAATTTTGGTGAATGGTGGTTATACTGTGGACAAAATCCTGCACTACTTTGATTGCATGGGAAACCATTGTTTGGTATTTACAAGGGGGGATCATCATTCCAGGGTTTCTTCGGTGGTGCAGGATTTCGTGCATCCACAGTGTGAATCTAACCATTGTTTTAAGATGGTGACTGAATTCCAGGGACCCGACTAAAAGCCAGGGTTTCCGGTTGCCATTTCCTGTTAAAGGCAACCTCCAAAATGGCGATCGTTTCAGTGGAAGCCACCAGTACATCGATCAGCTTTTCAGGTGGAAATCCAGTGAGTGCCCCCACAAAAGCCAAAGTACCAATGACTTTCAAGGGACTTTCCAGATGGGTGTTGAGGTATGGAGGTTTACAACTTATTGCCAGGGAAAAGAAACCTTCCAAGCTGAACATTGTATAGCTTCCACAGCTCCAACGCCCATCCCTTTGTTTCCCTCGATGGGAGGAATTCAGGGGAGGGGAAGAGGGCGGCTTTGGATGGTTGGAAACTCTGTCAGGGGGGTCTTTTTGCCACCTTCTGCGAGACAATTGGCGACCCCCTCAACAAGGAATGCTTCACTACAAGGGGGTCGATCATTTTTCCACCAAAGGTGGCAAAAAGACCCCCCTGAACTCTGTTTCAACCAAACCGCCCACTGACATTTACACTGTCAACGTAGAAGGATGATCAAATTGGGGCAAGCTGTGGCATCTGGAAATTTCAGGAACGTCCTGAGGCTTGGCCCCCCAAAAAGTTCTGGAAAAAACTCGGCCAATTTGTTTGGAGGGTATTTAGGTTCAATTTTTTGAAGTCCACGTTGGGTACGGAAACAAAGGCCTTTTTTTGGGGGGGGAATCTTTGGGTTCATGTTTTTGGCAGAGGTTGGGTTGGGTGCAACGATCTCATGTTCCATCAGCGCATTGATCAGACACCTCCATCGATCCTATGTGGTTTGATCCCATGTTCCTTCGAATCGAAGGCGAAGCTGCAGCCCAACGCCATCAGCGCCTGCGATGGATTGGATCGATGGAGCAACATCGGGTCTGGACCTTTCACTTGAGGCGAAGGCTGCCCTTTGTCTTGGTAAGGAGAAAATAGGCAAGCCAGAAGGAAAACAAGAGCCAGTTTTGGAGGGGTCCCCTAGAACAAGATGAGCCACCCATGTTTCTCCTTGGTGGTTCTGGTGTCCTAGATACTCCTTCCAGAACAGAAGGACCAGGTTAAGGCCACGTGGAAACTTGGGTTTTGCCGCTTTCTGTGACACCAAGGGACACTTGTTTAAGTCACAAAGTAGTCATAAGGATGGTCCACTTTGGTATCACACAGAGGGTTGTCTCCTAATGTTGCACCTGGTTTAGCATCGGTAGTTGAATTATATCAAGTTTCCCCGGCTTAAACACGACTCCACAATGTTTCGATACCACGATTTATGCCAAGTTCAGACCCAAACAAATCCCGGTACAAAAAGTCTGAGCTGGGCAACTGATTTCTCCTCTCAGCTTCCTGGCTGAAAGTCCCAGCAGTGAAAACTCTGCTAGTCTGTGCTTGCTCAACCTGAGGCGCTGTGGGCCCCAGCCTTGGTGGTCTTAAACTTGCTCAGAACTTTGGCCAGGTCTTCAGCTCCTGCAAGCCAAGTGTAAAATGTGTAAAAATGTACAGTCCTGCTGAGGGAGTCTTTTTCTGAAGCTGTCCCTCAGTGTTGACATAGTACCAATCAATCACAGCCGTGGCAACCTGACTGCCACCTACACTTGCTGCAAACACAGGCTTTCTTGAAAGCAGCTCTTCGCAGACGGATGGATTCTCAGGCCTCAATGTCAGGGTCATTCTCTGGGTCCTCAGTGGGGCTCTAGTAGTCCCATCTGATAAGCTCAGCCACATTGGTAGCAGCTGCGCTGGGGTCTGAGTCAAGGAGTGCTTTGAGCTGCGCTTTGAGGAAGGCCTGAGGCCGCTGAGGATTCAGGTCTCAGAGTATTCTGCAATTTGAAATCTGTTTGTTCTGATGGGTTTTGAGACGGAGTGGGTGGGTGGGTCTCTCAGCTCTCTAACCCAGAAGCCATTGTATCATGGTTGATTTTTCTGAGGAACACTGAGGTGCCTTTCAACGGGCATACTCAGCAAAAGCCAGAGTTTGATAATTTCCGTGCGGAGGTGCTGCTCAGGTACCGCAGGAAAATCACAGATGCTTCTCTCGAGGCAAAGCCACTCAGCCCATGCCCCCTCAGTCTCGGTCTGATCAGACGACTATTTCAAAGGCAGATGCGTTCCTGAACAACATCATTAACAAGCTCAGGGGCCACGGGTTCTCAGACCATCACCTCAGTGTCTTTGTTCAGAAGGCGGAGCAGACGCTGAGTGAGATGGCTGAGGTGAGGAACATCCCTCAGGAGATCAAGGATGGCAAGCTGGCTGTCCTCCTTTTTTCTGAGACCTTTGGTGAAAAGATCTCATCTCAGACCTGAGCTGCCAGTGAATTGAGAGCAGCCTAGATCAATCCTCAGATGGAAAAGCTTAACACCCCTATTTGATGGATAAAGCTTAATTATTTAGTGGGTAACCTATGTTGGTGGCCTCTAAGGAACACAGTCTCTCTTGGGCCAACCTCTCAGAAAAGGTTCTGAGAGTATAGCAGGCCCAAGGCAGCAGGCAAGACAGATTTGGCAGCAGTGGGCCAAGAAGATGCAACTGCGGGTGGGAAGCAGGATTCCAGTTGAGTGGCTGGGGGGCCGCCATTGCTGCAAAGTGGCTGGCTACAGAGATGCCACTCAGAGCAAGGAAGCTCAGAATAAGCATGAGCTTGAGCTGCTTGGTCTGAGCCATGCTGAGAGCCTCAGATTGCTGAAGGTGACCCTCAATCAGCGCAGCTTAGAAGCAAAGCTTGAGCGTGATCTGAGAAGCAAAAAAAATGCTGAAGTGCTCAACTCTGAGAACCTAAGTAATTACTGGCAGTTCTCAACTAAGTAGTGGCAACCCAAAAAGCAAGGGCTGGCAATACTAAACTAAGCGGCATTCCAAAAGTGCTGGCAATATTAAACCAAGTAGTGGCAACCCAAGAAAAGTGCTGGCGATACTAAACTAAGTAGTGGCAATACTAAAGCAACACTTAAGTCACCCAAGCTTCCTCCTTTTTCAGGATCCTCGAGCACTGTTTTGATTGTTTGGGGGGGGGGGCACGGTAAACAAGGCCCAACATTACAGCCATGTCCAGGGTTGCGGGGGAAGGCAACCCAACCAAGCTATTTGGATTGAAGGTTAACCTAAGCCTGGACAGGGCGGATTGGGCTGTTCAAACCAACAATAGTCTCAGCGGGGTTCCATCCGTTTTTGTTTTTCAAATGTTTGGTGGGTCCCCTAAAATGGTCAACTCGGAAAAGGGTTCCTGAACAGCTGGGGGGATTGCTTGGAGGTTGTTCTGGGTTGTAACTCATCTATCCATGGGCGCCAAGCCTCTTTTGGATTCATTTGTTTTTGTTTCGCGGGCGGGGGGGGGGGAGGGGCTGAGGGACCCAACCAACTGAAACGCATTCAAACACACCGGGACCCCTTTTTTTTGATCCCCCTTTCAGAGAAAGCAAGCCAGCAAATCATCCGCCCTAATAATACCTACTGGAAACGCAGATGAGTACGCCATTCCGCGGTGAGCCCTGGTGGATTGCTTTGAGAGGGGATCTTAATAGTTTCCTCGAGCGAGTTTGCTATCTCATTTGGAGTTGCTCTTGGAAAAGGAAAGGAGTAGTAAATACGAGAGCCTAGAAAATTTATGAGTAGACTATTAGAATGATTAGCCCCTTGCATTATCCTCTTTCCGACGGAAGCGGATGTCTATTTGAAGCACTCTCTATAGGGGCTGGGATTGTTGTGGCCCTACCAGGCACTTGGTTGCAACCAATTCCCAGTGGATCTGTTTACTTGTATAGTAGGCAACCAAAGCACACTTTAAAAACCACAAAAAAATGGCGGGTTACCCACTATAACAGTAACTGGGATCCACTCGATTTCAATGTAAGGATTTGTCTTAGGAACCCATGATAACACGGCCCACGGGAATTTTGACGACACAAATTTGAACGAGAGCTCCGACTTGTCGCGAGGGGGCCTTAGCCTGAGACCTGTCTCTCGTGCACCTTAAAATGGCCGTAAAACGGGCACCAACTCCAAAACATCACGCAGCCAATCAATTCAAAGGAGGCCCTTACGCGACTATTTCGAGAAACACCCCTGACGAATCTACCTTAAAACCCTTTGCAACAGCTTTAAATTCACCTTTCTCCCTTGAAAAGGTCGTCCTTGGTTCTATTTGCCGTTCCATGCTGGGGCTACCCTATTTTTGACCCAAACCATCCAAACCGATTTCCGTGCGGATCGTTTGATTTCCGCAGCTCGCGTCGCAAGGCTTCGGCACGGCGGTGGCGGCGTGCCGCGTCGCCAAGCTCTGGGAAGACGCCGTGGACCTCGTGCTGCAGATGCGCCACGAGGCGCTGGCGCCTTGGACGCAGAATGCCATAAGACGTGATGCGAGCCGGTGGTCTCGGGTCGGCTTTTATTTGAAGGAGGTGTTGGATTCTTGGCATGTCGCCAAAGAATTTTGTTGGGTACCTCATTTGTATGTTTTGAAGGTTTGAGGAATCTGTAGTCGACGCATCCTCTTGAACTAAAGCCAACACCGTGAATATGGGGTACTTGGACCCTCCGAAGTTGTCTTTCTTTTGAGGCTACCCCTTTGTTGGTGTTGTTTTAAAGGGAAGCCAAAAGGACAACCACCAATTGCGAGGGTTAAGCACATTTAGATTCACCTTCCATTTGGGCAGCAGTAAGCATTTTTCTCCTGGGTGTTTGGAAGCGTTTGGACTTTAACCGTTTGAATACTTTGGCAGGCCATCTTTGACAGGGCTCCTTAAAAGATCTCCATTTTGCCACCATTTGAAACATGTTGCTTTTTCAACACCAAAATAAAGTTGGACACCACCAATTACTTCTGGCAATGTTTAGGTGTATGCATCCGGATCCCTGTTAAATTTGGTAGGTCCTTTCCCTTGCTGTGAGAAGCTCGGAGGACCTTCGACAATTATATTAGGTTCTCATCCTTCAATTGAAACCAATGCAGGGTTGCTGCCTTTTGGGAGACGGATGCCTAGTTGAGTTGAGTTAGCCACGATCAACGCCCTGATGCAAGCAGTGCTCAGTGTGTTGCCATGGGTCTGGGTGAATTATAATGACCCTCATACGACCGAATTCACCCCAAAGGGTGGTTTATGTGGGGAATAGCCCCCCAACCAACGCAAGTTTCAGGTTGGTGAAATATTATACTTCACCCAGATAGGTGTCCTTTTTAGGTGAGTTTGACCAGAAATGGTGTGGTTCTCCAAATTAAACGATCGGAGGGGCAAACCGCAGGTCTTGGTCCCTGTTTCCACTTACCAGGGCAAGCCATTTTGGAGTTTTTGGAGCCACGGCCAAGTAGATGGCACTGGTTCATTCCATTTACCAGGGAAACCCATCTATTTTTCCAAAAGGACACCTATGTTTGGTGCCTTTTGGAGAACAAGTACCCTCCCACCAATTAACATGGAACCGTTCGAGGTTTGGACCATTTTCCTTTTAAAGGGACCAGGTTCCTGTCAGGTTCCATGTTAATTGGTGAGAGGGTGTTTTTGGCTTCCAGCACGGCCGGCGATCCACAAATTACCTGTTACGTGAGCACGAAAAATGTATTACAACTACTATGTGCGTGAAAGAACAAAAAGTAACCAAAACACAAAAAACAACAACCACGAGCATTGCAAGAACAAAGTGCTTGATGGATCCGCACGCAACGTCCACACTTTCAAACTCGGGGAAGCCGTACGGAAGCGTCTAACCCTGTTTCGGAAGAGCCCAGAGTGGTGGAATCTGGTGGAAGGTGTCCCTTCTGAAATCAATCACCAGTTTTGTTGTCCCTGCACACGTGTGGAACTCCTATGAAAACTCAAGACCCATGCGCGGATTGCCGGCGCTTGTTCTCACAGCCGATTGTTCGTACAAAACTCTCTTGTTCATGTTCAAAACAAAGACCAAAGGGAACTAAGAAGATTCACAAACGCCAGTGGGTGTCGGTCAAAACTAGGGCAACCCCAAAACGGCCTGCCCATTTATCAAGCCCTAAAATCGCTCCATATCCATATCCAGGTGACTCATTTTGCCCCATCACGTCAACCAACCAACCTGCCCCACTCAGCGCTCACTCTCGGCTCTTGTGCCTCGAATTCGCGCGACGTCGCGACGTGGCGCGACCTCCCCCTCCCTCCCCCCCTCCCCCCTCCCCCCCTCCCCCCTCCCCCCCCCCCCCCTCCCCCCCCTCCCCCTCCCCCCCTCCCCCCTCCCCCCCTCCCCCCCTCCCCCCCTCCCCCCCTCCCCTCCCCCCCTCCCCCCCTCCCCTCCCCCCCTCCCCCCCTCCCCCCCCCCTCCCCCCTCCCCCCTCCCCCCTCCCCCCCTCCCCCCCTCCCCCCTCCCCCCCCCTCCCCCTCCCTCCCCTCCCTCCCCCCTCCCCCCCTCCCCCCCTCCCCCCCTCCCCCCTCCCCCCCTCCCCCCTCCCCCCCCCTCCCCCCCTCCCCCTCCCCCTCCCGCCCCTCCGAGGCCCCGAATCTGATTGTCTTCAGCGGCGCCATCGGCGCCTGCGGCGCCTCTGGCGCCTGGGAAGTGGCGCTGGGCCTGCTAAAGGAGATGGAGAGCCAGGAGCCGTCGGCTGGGCGAGGGGACCGGGGGAAGTGGCCGTTTGAGGTGGGGTTCATGGTTGGAAGTCCCCAAAAACTGGGATCATGGACATTTTAAGGGAACCAACCACAACTATAGGGTTCCCTGAATTGGCTATGAGTTGAAATAGGAACCCAGCGAACTCAAGTGGTTGGTGGACATAAGTCCACTATGAACATGATGTCTTAAGAGAAGGAATACTCAGAAAACCGGACGCTTTGACGGGAAATACGAACGGGTCCTTATCGCTTGCACCAAGGGACGTTCGCGTGCGTGCAGCGTCCGTCCGAACCTATTTCTCAGAGCCCATTCAACGGGTCACCGAAAAAGAAACTACAGAGAACTTTGGTTTCCCCTTTGCAAGAAGACATGTCAAAGGTAGTTTGGGGGTGCCATGAGACACACACAGACACACACATACGGCCATGTCTGTGTTGCTGGTTGGGAATTTCATTCAGGCTTCGCGAATTCACCGGAGGGCAAACCTAGGAGGGGATGGTTCAGTTTTGGGTCATTCCCTCATTCCCTCATTCCCTCTGAGAATCAGCAAGAACCGGGGGGCTGTTTGAACTCAGCTAGTGATCACTTTCATGGAAAGCTGAATGGGTGAAGAGAGGTACACCTGGATGGTATCCACAGAAACCAACGCAGAAATGCCGCGAAGAAGACGGTTGTTTTTGCCTTGTCTCTGCCTATTTCTGGGTTTCCGCCGGGTTTCGCCTGGGTTTCCTCGGGGTTTCCACTGGCTTTCCGGCGGGTTTCCGCGGGTTTCTGGGCTCGCAGGAGGTGTGGGGTGACCAGATCTGCTACAGCACGGTGCTGAGCGCCTGCGAGCGGGCCTCCGCCTGGGCCCAGGGCCTCGCTTCTTGGCGGCAGAATCGTCAGGCAATCCGGCGGGGAGGCTCCGGGTGGGGTGGGGTGGGGTGGGGTGGGGTGGATGGATGGTTGGATGGTTGGATGGTTGGTTGGTTGCTTGGGTTGGGTTGGGTTGGGTCTGGTATGGTTGGTTGGTTGTTTTGGTTGGTTGGTTTGGGCGGTGGCTTCTTGTAAGTGGCGTCGCCTCCAAATTTGGGTGACGCTTTACCAATGGTGCCAACAGTCATTGTGACCCCTTTTAGCTGCGGTTTCCTGCAAGTTTGTTTTTTTTGTTTGAGGGTTGTATGAAACAGCGTCTGAGCCGTGTTTTAGTTTGTGTCGTAGGGTTGGCGAGCAGTTTACAAACCATGCCTTCTGTGTGGTGCTTGTTTTCCATGACGGGGTTTCAGAGTCAGTTAGGGCTTCAATAGTAAGACTTGTTTTTCCAGTTTTTTGACTCAACAATATGTTTTGGATATGTTTGGCTCTGGTGGCAGTCTACTGACACCTCCTCTTCACTGTTTCATCACATTTCAGGGTAGACTAAATATGCAGCGGAGTCCTAACATTTTTTGTATGCCAGTGCAATCTGAGGTTGGCCCAGTCTAATCATTAAACACATCAGTACTTACCTTCCAAAAGCCATCCTCAGCAGATACCAAGGGACCCTCTGGGTAACTACGCGAGGTTTGTGCAAGGCATTTCAATTCAGCGTCTCACGTGCCATACCATCAAGTGTGTAAATGTGGGCCCCAATCGACACTTCCCCTCACCTCAACCCGCCCGAACGATCATTAACGACTCCGAGGCTGTGCTGTCGATGCTCGGCGCTGCGCGGATCGCGCCGGATCGGGTGACCTGCAACACTGCCATGAGCGCCTGCGCCAAGGCGCGCACCTGCGCGCGCACCTGCGCGGCACCGCGCGCTCGCAGGGAGGGAGGGTCGCGCTGCGTTCTTTTTCCGTGCTTCTTGGCTGGTTTGCTGTGTTGTGGCTCTGCAAACTCCCTTGTTGCGCTTTTTGGTTTGGGGAGCGAAAGGCGGAGGGTTATTTGGTTCTGGTGGTTGTTTTTTGTCGATGGTCTTGTTCTGTGGTTGTGTTCGTTTGGGAGAAGGGGCAGGGGCAACGGCAAATCAACCAAAAAAGAGGAGGCGTTATCAAAACTGCTGTAAATGGATGGAACAAAAGGAAAGTGCTTCTTTCAGACGAGTTTGCCCAAACAAAGGAACACGGGTTCTCCGGGGGGGAAGTTCAGTCAACAGAATGGAAAGCAGAAAGGGGTGCAACGTTGAAGAAAGGAAGACTGAGGCTCCTCTGACAGTGGGCTGCATGAAGGAACTTGTTTATGTCTTCTTGGGGATAACTTCGCCCCATTTGTTGCGGGCAAAGATTAAGCCAAGCAAGAATAATTGTCAACAAAAGATGTGCAGAAAAGGATTTGTGTTTGTTGTTTGTTTCTCCTTTGGGATGAAATAGCCAGAAGGGAAACCTTTATTATTACAAAGGGGACAACTTACCCAAAACGAAGTCTTCAAGGCGGTCCAACTTTAGGTCCCCTCAACAAGGTCAAAGCATCCCCTTAACGGATATACACCGCATTTTCTTTCGACAAGAGCAGGTCCCTTCTTTTTGTTCTGTCAAGCTGATTTCCTCAAAAAGGCATGTTAAATCATGGCCTTCTGAGTTGGAAACCATCGTTTTAGGTTGTTTCTTCCAAAGGAAACAACCACAGCACGCAGCATTTCCACCGTGGGAATCTTGTTTGAAACACACCCTCATGTTGCCATGTGAAGGGAAACCCCTTGAAACTGACGCGCTCGTCATAGGGATGGCAATCGATCAGGTTCAAGCATGGGATGATCTTTGGTTTGCTAATGGAAACCCCCGGATCAGTCAACCCCTGGTTGATTAATAGGAGGGTGTCCCCTGTGAAGGGAACACTTTGGAAGAAACACTCTCTAATTAATAGGATGGCTGTATTACTCTGGGGTCCAGTCTAGGGTCAACATTGTGTGCATCTGCACGTTTGGGTTTGTGTCAAAGGGGACCTAGATGGTGATGCTCCTTTTGGCTTCCCGTGAAATAACCTAAGAAGGCAACAACTCCTGAACACACCCGGCTAGTTTACCACTTCCCCCAAACCACTACACGCGCGGGAAAATGGATTCACCGTTGTTTACTGTATGGCCATATTTACATTCAACACTAGTGCTGTCAACTGCCCAATATGTCATTTTCCCCAAGCTCTCCCAGAGGGTCCTTTGGTACCTTCTAAGGAGGTACTGGTCCACCGCTTACTCTCCAAAAGCCATCCTCTGGAGGTACCAAGGAATCCTCTGGGTCTTGACCCAGTTGCCCAGTGGTGCCCTTTTTTCCTTTTTTGGGAAGGGTTCCCTCTTAAAGTCAGCCCTTTTTTCCCCATGGCCACTGGGCATTTGAGCTCTTGTGTACACTAGTTGACTAGGGATGATCATTTGTTGGTTGGTTTGCCAGGGTTACATGTTGACATGTTTACATGTTTTTTTGTTTTGTGTTTTTTCTAGCGGGCACCAGACGCTCAATGTTCCGATGGCTCAACAGTACAATTTTGTGATCTTCTTCGTGTTTTGTCAGCTCGGTGCTGAATTTGCGCCCGACGCTACGGAGGCCGGGGAGTGGCAGCGGGCCATGGAGCTCATTTCGACCGACCCGGACAGCGCCAGCCACGCGGCGAATCGACGACGGGTGCAGCGGTCGTCGGCCCTTTAAAGGGCCGGGTGGGGTCCGTTGGATGTGTTGATCAAACCAGATCAAACCTATCCAAAGGGTCACTAATTTGGGGTTCTGGGGGGTGATTGGGGGTAATCAAACCATAATAAAACGGAAGGGTCTAAATACCAGAGGGGGTTTCACTGGGGAAAATCAAACCATCAAACCACCTATCCAAAGGGTCCAACTACTTTTAGGGGGGGGTTGATTAAGGGGGGGTTGTTTGGGATGGTTTGATTGGGGTCAATTGTAGTAAAACCACCTGGAGTCTCCTTTGACCCAAACAAAAAATGGGATCATGACCCTTTTGTTTTGGGTAACCACCCATAGGGTCATGGAGACAGGCGTGTAAATCCTACCCAGAAAATCCAACTACCTTAGTACTGAACAAGCCCTGGGCGAGATGAGCCTCTTGCAACAATGGGTGCCAAAGTCCAACGGTTTTGGCTCAATTGGATGTGGGTTTGTATGCTGGTTTTTGCCCATAGATTGATCCTACCCAAAAAATCCAACTACCTTAGTACTGAACAAGCCCTGGGCGAGATGAGCCTCTTGCAACCATGGGTGCCAAAGTCCAACGGTTTTGGCTCAATGGGATGTGGGCTTTGTATGCTGGTTTTTGCCCATAGATTGATCCTACCCAAAAAATCCAACTACCTTAGTACTGAACAAGCCCTGGGCGAGATGAGCCTCTTGCAACCATGGGTGCCAAAGTCCAACGGTTTTGGCTCAATGGGATGTGGGCTTTGTATGCTGGTTTTTGCCCATAGATTGATCCTACCCAAAAAATCCAACTACCTTAGTACTGAACAAGCCCTGGGCGAGATGAGCCTCTTGCAACCATGGGTGCCAAAGTCCAACGGTTTTGGCTCAATGGGATGTGGGCTTTGTATGCTGGTTTTTGCCCATAGATTGATCCTACCCAAAAAATCCAACTACCTTAGTACTGAACAAGCCCTGGGCGAGATGAGCCTCTTGCAACCATGGGTGCCAAAGTCCAACGGTTTTGGCTCAATGGGATGTGGGCTTTGTATGCTGGTTTTTGCCCATAGATTGATCCTACCCAAAAAATCCAACTACCTTAGTACTGAACAAGCCCTGGGCGAGATGAGCCTCTTGCAACCATGGGTGCCAAAGTCCAACGGTTTTGGCTCAATGGGATGTGGGCTTTGTATGCTGGTTTTTGCCCATAGATTGATCCTACCCAAAAAATCCAACTACCTTAGTACTGAACAAGCCCTGGGCGAGATGAGCCTCTTGCAACCATGGGTGCCAAAGTCCAACGGTTTTGGCTCAATGGGATGTGGGCTTTGTATGCTGGTTTTTGCCCATAGATTGATCCTACCCAAAAAATCCAACTACCTTAGTACTGAACAAGCCCTGGGCGAGATAGGGTGCCCAACGGTGGGCTCAATGGGATGTGGGCTTTGTATGAGCCTCTGCTGAACAAGCAGATGAGCCTCTTGCAACCATGGGTGCCAAAGTCCAACGGTTTTGGCTCAATGGGATGTGGGCTTTGTATGCTGGTTTTTGCCCATAGATTGATCCTACCCAAAAAATCCAACTACCTTAGTACTGAACAAGCCCTGGGCGATGAGCCTCTTGATGCCCAACGGTTTTGGCTCAATGGGATGCTGGTTTTTGCCCAGATTGATCCTACCCAAAAAATCCAACTACCTTAGTACTGAACAAGCCCTGGGCGAGATGAGCCTCTTGCAACCATGGGTGCCAAAGTCCAACGGTTTTGGCTCAATGGGATGTGGGCTTTGTATGCTGGTTTTTGCCCATAGATTGATCCTACCCAAAAAATCCAACTACCTTAGTACTGAACAAGCCCTGGGCGAGATGAGCCTCTTGCAACCATGGGTGCCAAAGTCCAACGGTTTTGGCTCAATGGGATGTGGGCTTTGTATGCTGGTTTTTTGCCCATAGGTTGAGGCGGTTTCTTTCCGAATTGGATGCCTTTCATGGGCCCACGGCAGGATTTTTTTCGGGGCAAAACGATTCCTAGCCACCTGAACGAAAGTTCCAGAGCTCCAGGCGGCTTTTGGGCTGCGCCTCAACTTGCGGTCTTTGGACTGTGGGAGTGAACCTGGGTGGATAATTGTTGGGCTTTGCTGCGCATTTTGCCAAGGGATGTTAGGGCTGAATCACTTTTTGCCAACCAATGGACACGTTTTCCGTATTATACCACAAGTGATTCAGCTTCAGGGGAGCAGAGTTTGCAACCGAGCGGGGGTCATTCCATTTCTCATTCCCTGCCTATCGCGCCAGCATGTTGAAGGGGGGGGGACTCATTTGGCTGGTCAAAGCCAATGGGATTTCCCATTTTGGGGTAGGTGAATTCACCACCCATTTTGGTCTATAGTGGTTGGATTGGTTGATGTTCACCTTACCTCTTAAAACACAACTTTTCAACTTTTTGGCTTCCATGGGCTATATGTCTGTAAAAGATGAGAACTTCCCCAGGGCTTGGAGGGAGTTTTAAGGGGTGAGTCACTGGGGGCTAAATCCGATTTGGATTTTGACCACCGCCATTCGAGCACCGAGGCTACAGCAGCGTGGTCACTGCCTGCGGGAAGGCAGCCCAGTGGCCGCTCGCTCCGACAAGAAACCGCGGGCTGATGGGAATCGGAGCTGTGGATTTTTGAGTGAACCACTGGTTCGGTTGGGGGGTTGTTCCGGGTCTCACGGAGTTTGTACTTGCTGGGTTTGGACCAGGTTTAGTGTTAAGCCAACAAAGTTTGGACCTTTTTTGGCCATTCCACTCAGGAAGTGCGGGGCTCTTCGGAGGTGTGGTGAGAAGCACCGGCTATATAAGAGGTATGTTCTGCAACATTCGAGATTGGTTCAAGGTATGGGCTGCCCCAATTCCCTGTGAGTGTTAGAAATCCCTCTGGAAGCGAGCCTTGACCGAGCCTTGACCGAGCCAATTCGAGTGAAGCCCAAGTTGGCCCAGCGAGCAACTTGGGCGAAACGGATTGGGGAACCCGGCAGGTTGGGGAACCCGACAGGTTGGTTCGGATTTTTACCTTTCCCTGGCTCTGGGTAAATCGGTTTCCCCGGAACCAAGCCGCCATTCCAAGCAACCTGGAAGGAAGCTGAATGGGGGTTCTTAAAGCGGAGGTCCCCCCCTTTGGGGTTCCCTTTGAGAAATACCCGCATAGGCCTTCTCGAATAGTACAACAGACAATAAGAATCGGGTGCCTTTGTCCGGTTGTCATCATGTTACACATTGTTACACGTGTGAGGATTGCTACTATGGACCGGACATCAGACATGCTGTTTTTGGATTTGCAAAAAGCCTGGTTTTGGTTTGTAACCGAAGGCTCATCTGAAAAGAAGTGGAGATATCCCAGAAGAAAGAGGAGCTTGTGCCTGTTCTTTTCCCTGCCCGGCGCAAGCTTACAGCTTGTTGCGTTTGTTTGCTATGGCGTGTGGCTTAAAGCATTGCGACCACAACGGGTGGGTTTCCTCGTGTGGCTTCAATACCTATCATTGATCAAGAATATGCTGTTGAAAGAGCTGTTTATTTAGTCCAGGAGACTTAAGCAAATTGAGGAAACTATTCTATAGCGGGCGCTTCCTACTTTGAGACATACCGATATCTTGGGCTGGGTACATTGGTACATCCCACTCGAGATGGGCAATCGCCCTTTCGCACGCTCTGTCTTGCGCTCTCCCCCGACCACCACTGTCAGAAGAACCAACTTATTTGCGAGTCGAGACATACAAGTCAAGACGCACGCGGATTTGGTTGGTTGGTTGCCGAGTACCCTTTCCTCTTACCCTGCTTTAGTTGTTTGGGTCGGCAAAATCCCTTGCATGTGTTTCCCCGGGAATTGTAACCCCTTCCCAGAACGCAACCGTTTGACACAGTTTCAAAAATCCTTCATGGCTCGGGGTGCACATCTAGCTCCAACATTTAAAAAAAAACAGGTAGCGATCGCAGTGGATGATTGCCCAAGCTATGCCACTGAGCAACTCCAAAGAACGTGCGAAGTATGCGTTTGCGCGGATGCTTGACCTACTTCGAGGAAACCACCTTCATGTGCAAGTTTGCATGGGAGCCTACAGGAGCGTTTTCATCCCGCAAGGAGGCGTCTTTTTGCTAAATGTCGATCACCCGCTTAACTTCTGATAACATTGTGATTTCTCTAAGAGACACCTTTTGCAAAAGCTGCCCGCTTGACCACCCCAGAAATTCTAGACAATCCAGGAAAAAAAGACGACTCTATGGAACTCGAGGGGTCCAAGTCATCTCGTTTGACATCATTTTCCATTTCTGCAAAGCATGGCACTCTCCAGAACGTGGAACCCCGGAAGGAGGTGTCTCATCCACGTCCATTCGGGGAGTCCACACAATGGGACAAAATTGAGGTTTCGCTGCTCATTCGCAGAATTGCCTCTGTGGATTGAGTTCGGCTTTGTCTTCTTCGTTAAGCTTTTTGCCTGGGCACGGGGTTGGTTAGTATTCCCAAGAAAAAGCAATCACTGCATGGAGTTCCTGGACTGGATCCTTGGGAAGACCACTTGAGCACGCAGGAACCGTGCAGGCAATTCTCGTGCGGAAACCGATCACACAGGCAGTCCGCGTAGGCTGTGCAAGAAATTCCTGCTTTGGCAGGTTCGCGCAGGCATACTTTGCCTTACACAAACTTCAAAGTAGCGCCCAAGAAAAGTCTGCGTAGGCACTCCCATGGTTTTACACACCCGCGGAGGCTCCGCGCAAGCACGGCTGCCAGGTATAGGACCGATACACCCACAACAAGCGCTTCTTAGTTGGGTTGCAATCAAAGTTTGTTGTTTTTTGCCAATCCACTCAGGAAGTGAGTTTTGGGTTGCAGCAAACTTTGGTTTTTTGCCAATTCACTCAGGAAGTGAGTTTTCGGTTGCAGCAAAGTTTGTGGTTTTTTGCCAATTCACTCAGGAATTGAGTTCCCTTCGGCACACCTTTTTTTTGCTTGATCGTGGCTCCTTGCAGCCTCAGGCAGATGGCGCTGGCAGTGTTCCTTGCGATGCCTGAGCTGACGCTCGTTTCGGTACAGCAAACACTGTGTGTGTGTGTCTCAAAATTGCATGGGTTCCCTTTTTGCTCGCATTTGGAAGCCAAAAGAAAAGGCCTTTGTTGGGGTCAGTCCTTATTTTGCGCTTGGTTTTGCGTGCTTTGCCTTTTTGGGCTTGCGCTTGAGAGGAAGCCAGGCGCTTGCCGACCCCAGACCGCCGGTGGTGCCTTCGTTCCTCTTGGTTTGGTTTGCTTACTGCTGGTGTGGCCGAATCGCCTCTCTGGAACCGGATGGCAGTGGTCAAAACCAATGGGATCCCATTTTGGGGTGGGAGCACCACTCATTTTTGTACCTATTTTAGTGGTTGGATCGGGATTGGACCTTGTGCTCAACGAAAAGGTGGCCCGTTTTGCAGAAGCCGAGCTCCAGTGGTTTCTTGCCCTTCAAGTAGTGCACATTTTTGTTGCCATTTGCCCAAAGGGAAGCCAAAAGGGGGTTGGGATATCGAACATGGAAGAAGCAGCTGGGGGGTGCTGGTAGTTATTTAGTTTTTCTGGACCACCGATCTAGCACCCAGAACATCAGCCAGACCACGAGCAGGTCTTCTTTCTGGACATCTGCGGGTGCGGGCGACCATTTTTAAGGGTCAACTTTGGCAATTCATGCGCAAAGAAAACAACCTCAGGCATGGCTGGCCCACTAGGAAAATCAACCAGTTCGGCGTGAGGCCAGGCTTTGCCGCTTAGGCCAACCTCCTTGGGCAAATCAAGGGACGTGTCTCCTTACCCTCTTGGATTTGGGGAGCTCTCTAGAGGGGAGCTCTCTATGACTTGATTTGATTGGGGAAGGAAGGCCGTTTTTGGGGTTCTTTAAAAAAATGGAAGCCAGGGTTCTCTAAGGTCCCTGTACTTTCCCTTCAAACATCACCCGTGCGAAGGAACACTTACCTTGAAGGGTCGTTGGAATCTGTATCTTTGCCATACGTCTGGCGCGAATTGGTCAACTGGCTGCACAACAGGCCAATCTCGGCCCTTGCTTTCATTCGCTGAACCCGAAAAGCCGACCTTTTGACCTTCCCTGGGATCCCGTTTCAATTGATGTCACATTTCAAGCTTCATTACATATGGGCCAGCATCAAACATACTATTTCTGGTCTGGGGCAAACGCTCGTTTCGGTTTAAGAAGGTCAGCTGTGTTGACTTCTCGCAGCCCAAAAAAAATGTTCGCCCGCCTAGGAGGCACTCAGACATGCCAAGTGGAAAACGGCCCATGCGACCAAGGAAGGTCAGTCAAGACGCCATCGCATTTAACTCCGAAACTTGGCAGCAGATCGCTTTGACCCAAGGCTTGTTGTGTGGACCCAAGTGGATGTGTCTTAAAATAGGGTCCCCCAAAATGGGTGTGTTTCCCGCTAGTTTCCCTTCAAGACCAACCCAGAAGGGTGTCCCCTACCAAAAAGACACACACACACACACATAGAGGATCGCCATGGTCAAAAGGTCAGTTCCTTGACTTGGGGTTGGCAGGGATGGTCCCCCAAAAAAAATCAGCAACAACCATCGCAAGGGTTCCTCTTCGCGGCTCTGCATGACAACCCTTCCCGCTCCTTTGAGAGTTTTCGGACCCCAGCCTGAGGAAACAATTCCGTTGTGAAAGAACTTGTTGGTTGCCAAGGGCAAGTTCTGTGTGCTGGCGGTGGCTTATGTTCAACATCTTTGTGTGTGAAAAGAAGCTGGACGCCCCCTCCACATGAGCTTCGAGGTTCCAGTGGTTCCCTCAAATCGACCCAAAACCAGGACCAGCAGCCTTCAACAAACACACCCATTGGGGCAACTGTTATTGGGTGATCTGCACCAAACATAGCTGCTAATTTTCAAATTGGCTCCATGCACATCGATCCACCAGAAATTTCCAGACATTCTTGCTCATTTTGAGAAGCAAGTCGTGGGCGATTCCAAATTTCTGGGCCTAGAGGCGTGAGATCGAAAGGGCATCTGCCATGTAAAACGCTTCGCGGATATGCCTCCAGAGGCCCTTCCCCTGTATTCGCTTCCCTTGGATCTGGGAGCAATCATCGTGTGAATCAAGGGCAGAGCTGCGGGGGACCCGTGCCGGACTTTTTTTTTTTGTGGTTTCCGTAAACAATCCGTCCAACAAGGGGGCCCAATCTTGAGACGCACCCATATGGCCCATGATCTGCCTGAAGCTTGCGCCTGTAAGCCGCAATGCAAGTGTTGGCTTCGTCCTGGCGGTTGATCAGTGGTGCCTGATGATTATTGGTTGGGAACCCACAATGATGATGCTTCCCACCAACTGGAAAAAAAGCAACCATGGTCATTTGGGGGCCCTAAATGGAATATTGATCAACCCGCTTTTCACCGCGAACTCCTCATCGACCGCTGCCTTTGACCAATGCTTTCCACAGCTGATAGAAAATGGCTATTTGGGCCTGGTGTTTGTTGGGGGTACCCCTTTCGGGGTTGGTTTGAAAAATGGAACAGGTTGAACGAAATTTTGGGGGGTCCCTATTTTCAGACACACCCATTTGGGGTTTCTTCCATTTGCTTTAGAGTGTTGTTGTTATTGTTCCCTGTTATATATGTGGTAATCCAACACAATGCACTAAATGAAAACGCACTTCCTTGGCACTGACGTGCATGCTTACTCCTGGCCAAGAGGATATGAAACCTCAATGGCTGAAAGTTGGCTTAGGGAGTCTATCACTACTGGATGCATTTCTTTTTTTTCCAGTGGACCCAAGCAAATGGAAGGTGAAGCCTCGAAAGCCGCAAGGTGAATGAAGCAAGAGAAGCCCTGGCCCTCGAAATGTATATCACTACTCTAAGCATTTGCAGCCCCAGGGGCAATTTTTCTAGGGGTTGATTTTCCATTTCCATTCTTTTCAACCATCGTTCTTTTCGAAAACTGGATCTGTTTTCCTTGGGGTTTTGATGGTTTCCTGAAAAGAAGGATCCCTGGAAAGAATGGACACGGAAGGTACCCCTAGAACTACTGGAGAGGTTTTTTCCAGTGGACTTAATGAAATGAAAGGTTGTGCCTCAAACTTGGGATTGAACATTGTCCAATGGAAACATTTGTGTTTCTTCCCAGTGGCCTCAAGCAAATTGATATTTTTCTGCCTCAAGATTTGTTTGTCATCTTGTTTTTTTGTTTGTGTTTTTTCTCATTTATCATTTTTTCCATTTTGGTTTGTGCCTCAAAAACTTGGGATTTGTCATATTTTTTCCAAGGCCATCGACAGCCTTCGCGAGAATTGGCCCTGCGCCCTTCACCTCTTCGCCTCCATGGACCATCGCCAGCTCCGCCGATCCGAGCAGAGCCCCGCGGGCTGAAGCGAAGTCGCAGGTTCGCCGTTTCCGTGTTCGGTTTTCTCCGGTGCCCAAAAACGCGGAAAGGAACAAAACAAATCCAAAAAAGGAAAAATAAAAAGACGCGAGAAACTGGGGTGTCTCCTCCAAGAGGCGCTTTTTGCTGTAGGAGAAAAAACGGGGGGGGGGGGGGGGTCTGATCCCAAAAGCGATGTTTTTTTTTGGAGAAGAAATCAGAAACTGAATCTGACATGATTTTGGAGTACCCGAGATGCACCGAGAAAAGCGAAAGGACAATCAGTCCTCATGAAAAGAACGTGTTTGTTTTCCGGCCAACCAGTTGGCCTCTTTGATCCTAATCAATATGATTAGGATCTTTTGTTCGAACATATATGGCTGTGGTTGTCAAAACCAATGGTATCCCATTTTGGGGTTTGCGGTGAATTCACCACCGATAGAACCTATTTTGGTGCTTGGATTGGTTGATATTCACTGGTATGATTTGGGTTTTGACCCATGGCCATATGACTTGCCCATCCCGTGCCCCACCCTTTGGGCCCGGATTGTGGCAAGATGCCGAGCGGTGGGATTTTGTTTTTGTCTTTGGTGGCCGGTTTTTCAGTCGTTTGGAACCAGGGAATGCCTCTTGAGTTTAGCCAGTTTCGCCCAGGTGCTTAGTTGTTTTTTTGGTTTTTGTCGTGGAAGTCTATGATTCAGTTGAAGGGGGGTGTAGCTTAGCCTCGAATGCCGGGTTGCATGGGACTAAGACTGCTTCCTCTTTGCACATTTGAATCCCACAACGTGAAACTTTTTGCGTGGTCGTGTGCAAGGCCTCCCGAATTGGTCACGATTTTGGAGAAGGAACCCCCCAATTGGACACAACTCCCTGCATGAGGTTAGCCCCCGATGAACCATTTTACTTGGGCTTAGCCACATGACCCTTGGGGTCTTTGGGGGTTCCATGATGGACCCTGTATGGAACCTTCCAGAGGCTCCTTTGAAAGAAAGCCGGTCTTCCAGGACAAAGCGTCAGGTTCCATGGTGGACGGGAGGCTATATTTCCTCACCAGGTTTTTGTTGGGTTTGGCTTTTGGGGATAGGCTGTTACAACGAGGCCCCGATTGGTTTCCCTTGGGTTTGGCTTTTGGGGATAGGCTGTTCCAACGAGGCCCCGATTGGTTTCCCTTGGGTTTGGCTTTTGGGGATAGGCTGTTCCAACGAGGCCCTGATTGGTTTCCCTTGGGTTTGGCTTTTGGGGATAGGCTGTTCCAACGAGGCCCCGATTGGTTTCCCTTGCATTTGGCTTTTGGGGATAGACTGTTCCAACGAGGCCCCGATTGGTTTCCCTTGGGTTTGGCATTTGGGGATAGACTGTTCCAACGAGGCCCCGATTGGTTTCCCTTGGGTTTGGCTTTTGGGGATAGGCTGTTCCAACGAGGCCCCCATTGGTTTCCCTTGGGTTTGGCTTTTGGGGATAGACTGTTCCATCGAGGCCCCCATTGGTTTCCATTGGGTTTGGCTTTTGGGGATAGACTGTTCCAACGAGGCCCCGATTGGTTTCCCTTGGGTTTGGCTTTTGGGGATAGGCTGTTCCAACGAGGCCCCGATTGGTTTCCCTTGGGTTTGGCTTTTGGGGATAGGCTGTTCCAACGAGGCCCTGATTGGTTTCCCTTGGGTTTGGCTTTTGGGGATAGGCTGTTCCAACGAGGCCCCGATTGGTTTCCCTTGCATTTGGCTTTTGGGGATAGACTGTTCCAACGAGGCCCCGATTGGTTTCCCTTGGGTTTGGCTTTTGGGGATAGACTGTTCCAACGAGGCCCCGATTGGTTTCCCTTGGGTTTGGCTTTTGGGGATAGGCTGTTCCAACGAGGCCCCCATTGGTTTCCCTTGGGTTTGGCTTTTGGGGATAGACTGTTCCAAGGCCCCCATTGGTTTCCCTTGGGTTTGGCTTTTGGGGATAGACTGTTCCAACGAGGCCCCGATTGGTTTCCCTTGGGTTTGGCTTTTGGGGATAGGCTGTTCCAACGAGGCCCCGATTGGTTTCCCTTGGGTTTGGCTTTTGGGGATAGGCTGTTCCAACGAGGCCCCCATTGGTTTCCCTTGGGTTTGGCTTTTGGGGATAGGCTGTTCCAACGAGGCCCCGATTGGTTTCCCTTGGGTTTGGCTTTTGGGGATAGACTGTTCCAACGAGGCCCCGATTGGTTTCCCTTGGGTTTGGCTTTTGGGGATAGGCTGTTCCAACGAGGCCCCGATTGGTTTCCCTTGGGTTTGGCTTTTGGGGATAGGCTGTTCCAACGAGGCCCCGATTGGTTTCCCTTGGGTTTGGGGGATGGGGATAGGAGGCCCCGATTGGTTTCCCTTGGGTTTGGCTTTTGGGGATACTGTTCCAACGAGGCCCCGATTGGTTTCCCTTGGGTTTGGCTTTTGGGGATAGGCTGTTCCAACGAGGCCCCGATTGGTTTCCCTTGGGTTTGGCTTTTGGGGATAGGCTGTTCCAACGAGGGCGTTGATTGGGATCCTTTGAATTGAGTTCCCTTTCCCTCCAGGAACCGGGCGCCACAGGGAAGTCTCCGGGCTCTGAAATGGGTCCCTTGCGGCGCGTCCCTTTGGCCCTAGTTCAAAGAAACGCAAGTTGGTTGAAGTAGTTTGAGAACCGATTCCTCACAATGTGGCCACTTTACTTGCTAGCCCTTTGGAATCAAGAGATTCGCTAGGAAACCACAAGGGAGTGGTTATTCCACAGCATACGCTCAGAACGCGCAAGCTTAAGGAAACTTGGGTTCTCAAGCGGGGACGAATCCCAGTTACACCGCGGACAACACTTACTTACCTTAGTTATGCACTTACTCGCTTACTTATATACTTGCTTATATACTTACTTTGTTTCCTTCTTACTTAATTACTTGCTTAGTTGGTGACTTACTTCGTAAATTCCATTTCTTGCTACTTTGGTGGAACTCCCAAAGCAGGACACCCGAGACTCCTTGGGTCTCTGCGTTCTTCGACCCTTCGACCCTTCGACCCTTCGACCCTTCGACCCTTCGACCTTCGACCCTTCGACCCTTCGACCCTTCGACCCTTCGACCCTTCGACCCTTCGACCCTTCGACCCTTCGACCCTTCGACCCTTCGACCCTTCGACCCTTCGACCCTTCGACCCTTCGACCCTTCGACCCTTCGACCCTTCGACCCTTCGACCCTTCGACCCTTCGACCCTTCGACCCTTCGACCCTTCGACCCTTCGACCCTTCGACCCTTCGACCCTTCGACCCTTCGACCCTTCGACCCTTCGACCCTTCGACCCTGTCCAGCCTGCGCAAAGGCCACGCCTGGCAGCAGGCGCTGCAGCTGTCGGAGGCCTCGATGTCCGACAGCTGCGCCCTGGCCCCCGGGGCCCGGGCAAAAACCCTGGCCGGTGAGGTGACGAGCCACGCGAGTGATGAACACCGAGTCATTCAAAGACCCTCCCATCAACAAGGAACCTGACGACGTTTTGGGGGTCCCTGGATTTTTTTTTTGTGGATGGGTGTCCTCCCATCCACATGATGCACTTGATGTTTTTTAGGGGTCCCTGAATGATGATTTTTCTAAAGGCACCCCACTAACGCCACGGAACCTGACGTTTTTGAGGGGTCCCTGGAAGATGATGTTCCCTAAGGCATCCCCCCAGTCCACTAACGCCATGGAACCTGAACCGCGTCATTCGGGTAACATGCCTTCCAACTCGACAGCTGGCCAATGTCCAACTTGTTTGCTCCCGTGCAAATTGGATCATGTCTTCCCATCCACCTGGAACCTGACGTTTTTTGGGGTTCCGCGTTAGTGGGATGGTGGAAGGTTCAGGGATCACCCCCTTGCCAATGCCTTCGCGGCATTCGCCTTTTGACCAATTCCTGACATGGTTCTTCTAGGGGTTCTTCACTGTTCTTGGCATTTTTGTATGATATTTTTTTAAGTTTGTTTGGTTCTGTTCATTTTTACTGGCCTCGGTGTTTGATGGTTTGCCGACAAGATTCGGATCCCTGGAAAGAATGGGGAGGCTTCAACTAGAGTTCTGGGTAGACCATTTTAGTACCAGCTGTTGATTTGTGATTCCAGTTTGGGCTGCTCCCAATCAGACTAGGTGCTAAACAGGTCCCACGATTTCCAGTTTACCCAACATCAAGCACAAAGGGGATGGGTACTTTTTGATTTTTCCCGAGCCCATGGTTTTAGCACAGGATTCTTCCCAAAGGAGTTCTCCGAGAAGAGACTGCGAAAAAAAGCAGCAACCATTTATCTACCTGGAGTCTCCATGACCCAAGGGTCATGGAGACTCCAGGTAGGAAGCAAAACGGGGAGAGTGTTTGGTGGTTGAACCAACCCGAGAAGTTGCTTTAGGATTCTTTGGCGTCCAACACGAATTTGGGTAATGACCCCATTTTTTCAGGGTCATGGAGACTCCAGGTATTTCCTCACGTCGATGGACAAAATAATTCGGGATTCCTGGGGTTCGCACTTGCTCAAAGCGAATCGACCGGACCTGACCTTTGGTTTCCCAATTTTGGGGTTCCCATTTTGGTCATCCCGAAAGGTAAATCTTTGACTTATTGGCCGGGCTGCCCTCGCTTTCCAGTTCCTGGACTCTCGCCCCTTTTGGGACTTGGACCAGTTTGGTGAACAAAGAGCTTGGATTGGCTGTTTTTGCCTAAACGCTAAGAAACGCTAGGCGGTAAAACTCCGCCAAACAAAGCGGAAGTTTTGGAGGTCTAATCCAGCGACCAACTGGAGCGGGTTGGGTTGCACCATCTGCTTAAACATGCTGAAACCTTTGAGCCATATGGGTTCCCTTCAAAGGGGCTGAGGGTGTTTAAACAGCTCCACCCACCAGAAAGGCTTCATTCTTAGCAGGGTCACATGGGCAACTGTGAGAGGCCAACATGATTGCACCTTGTGAATTCCGCCGTTTTGCTTTTCTGTCCCAACACCAGCCACAACCATCGCAGAGCTTCTGTAGCTCCACCCGCTGAAATAGTTCAAACTTGTCTGATCTCCGAAGTCCCCAGCAATCCGGAACTGTTTTCTCTGGTTAATTCATTTGAACCATATGTATAGAAACCCAAGTTTAGACGCTTTTAACATCACCGTTTGGGCAATGTGTTTCCTGTTGATGTTATATTCAAAGGGGGCCTGTCAGCATCTAAGGAACAACTTGTTTTTGAGATGTTCCGGGGTGTCTTTAAGTACCCCGGTAACACATACAGGGCTCCTTAAAAGATACATTTTTTCACCATTTGAAACATGTTGCTTTTTCAACACCAAAATAGAGTTGGAAACCACCATTTACAAGTTGCAATGTTCAGGTGTTTAATGCATCCGGATCCCTGACATACCCGTATGATTCTGTATGCAGACGGCCAAGAGCCTGAGGCTTGGCAATCGCCCTGGGCGCCTGTGAGGATGCCGGGCGCTGGGAGCACGCGTTGCACCATGGCCGATGTAGGCCGTCTGGTTTTCGGTCGGTTTAAAAGGAAACTATAAAGAAACACATACACATACCTTTTGTGTTTGTTGGTTTTCTTTGTTGGCCTCCCAAAACATGTACCCTTCAGGAAAACTTAAAGTGAAACCAGAGCCAGTTTGGGGCCTTCCATTCTAAGAGGGGAAGCGATCACTCGCCAAGTCCCTGTTGAGCCACTATTTTGGGACTCGGACGGGCTTTTTGGGCCATTCCACTCAGAGGAAATGAGAACTCAAGGCTCCCAGCTGGTTTTCAAGCAGATATGGTTTGTCTCGTCTTTTCTTATTTACGGTCCCTGCTTTTTTGTGGCTTTTAAAAGAAGACCAAAAGGAACCTCATCATTTGGGGGGGGGGTCCAACAAAAGGCACACCCATTTACCTGGATCTCCCCATGTGGGAATTCGGGGTCCCAGGCACCTCTTCTTGTCGCGGAAGGACGCCGGGGAGTTGAGCCGGGAGCTTGGCTGACTCTGTTGTCCAGTGGGTTGCTTCCTTTTTCCCTTAAAAAAAAAAAAGAAAAAACAACTCTGCCAGCAAAAAAAGGGTGCCCTTCTTTTTCCATGGCTACTGGGCATCTGAGGTGACAACAACTTGGATTTGGACCCTCCGAGTTGGTTGGAGGGTTGTTGGAAAAATCGTTTCCCGAAAGGTTTTGACAAATCAATCTGGACCCTCCATGGGTTGTTTCCTTTTGGCTTTTCCTTCAAGCCAGCCCGTAATTACCACACACCCAGAGGGCGCTTGCCAGTCTTTTGGTCGCAAGGAGTTGCTGACAAAGAGGCCTATGCTTGGGGAAAATATAATTGATTTTGAACGGGACAATGTGACAAGACAATATGTTGTATTTATATATTTGTTTCTGGTGAAACCGATATTCTTGTTTTAATGCAACTCATGATGCTTGTGGTCTGTCATTGGCTTCCAAAACATCAGCACCACATGTTGCGTTCGTCCACCAAAGGCACTCCTCCAGTTGCCCAGTGGGTCGCTTCCTTTTTCAAACTGTTTTTGGCAAGGGTTCCTTTGAAGTTAACCAACCAGACAAATCGATGCCGATTATTTTCTCCCATGGAAATCTAAAGTTAACCAACCTGAAAAAGGATGCCGATTCCTTTTTCTTTCCATGGAACTCCTCTAATCCACTGGGCATCTGAGCTCCACTCGGAAACGGAAACGACTGGAGCGCTCGAGTCTTGAGGCTTTAACGCTGCCATCAGCGCTGCGGCCGCAGCCAGGAGGCGAAACGAAAGCGGGGAGAGGGGTTCTCTAAAGTTGGTATCCGAGACCTTTGGCGCATTTTGCCAAGGGATGTTCGGACTGAATAGCGTTTTGCCAACTAAAAGCACTAAAAGCACCTTTTGCCAACTAAACCTTAACTTTGGTTCCATTGAACCACTAAGTCACTAAAAGTTAAACTTGTAGCAGGGGAGCAGAACGCACTCGAGTGACGGTGCCGTGCCTAGTTCGACCCTCCGCCATGGCAAGGTAGTCCCCCAAAGATCCCAAAATCCCAAAAGACTTGGTTTTCAGGTAGTTTTGTTTTTGAATATGCTCATCAATTCAGAGCCGACTCGCAAAAAAAGAAAGAAGAAGAAAACGATTGCAGCCGATTTGTCAATGCCTTGTGGGCCTTTGGGCCATGATCTATGGCGTGACAAATTTTCGTACCGGCAAAGGTCTCCATAGGAATTACTTGGGGGGAGCTGCGCGGGTTTCCTTTTGAGAGACGCAGGTGGACCACCGCACTCGCCCTCTTGCATGGCTTCGCAGATGCCCTGGTGCCCAGCAACTTGGTTACGCTTTAAACGGCACACTCCTGCGCGTAGTGCCCTTCTCTCCTCGTTTTTGGGGGAGGGTTCCCCTACTCAAATAGACTACAGCAAAAAGAATCGGTACCCTTATTCTAACCCCTCTACTGGAGGACCTAGAGTCTGTTACCACCTTTGGACCTATGGGGTATTGCTTTGGTTTGCCTCTTCGGGTTGTGCAAGATGGTCCCGTTTTTTTCTGCCCGTGGCTTTCCACTGGCAGGTACGGCACAGCCACATGCAACGGTACATTGCGCCGGTTGGAATACCATGCCTTGAAAGAAAGTAACAGGAGTGCAATGGAAAAATGGACAACGGGCTCTCGAGACGTGGGCACAGTACCTTTCTGTTGCACGTGAACCACATTTCGCTAGTTTGTGGGGGAAGGTTCGTCATTGTTCCAAAGGTGAACACTCTACGTACTTCCGTTAAGCCAAAGAGCAAACAAGTTGTGGTGCGTTGAACTTACGTCAACAAAGGGAGCTCGGCCCCAAGAAAGCGACCTAGTTTTTGCGCGTCTTGTTGGCTTGGCCATCTAAGCCCTATCATGGTGAAGCTCTGAAACATCACCATTTGTTTGCCAACAAGATTTGGGTATGGGTCAAAATTAAATCACCAGGGGACCGCAGGTTTTAGTCCTTGTTTCCAATAACCAGGGTTCCATTTTGGGTACCTTGACCCATACCCATTTGATTCCCATCGGTTTCCCCTGGAGCACAGGATCCCAGAGGGTCCCTTGGTACCTTTTAAGGAGATACTTCATGACCCCTTTTTACCCCCCAACAGCCATCCTCAGATACTTGGACCCTTTGGGGATGGCATCTGTCGTTTTTCTGCGTGCCAATTGTCATCGTCTCCTTTAAAGCCCCCAAGGCGTCCCGCTCGCCCAGCTTGCCCGCTCGGCCAAACGCCTATCCGGCAGGAAACTACTTTGCGGTCTGAAACTGAAGTGACCACTGATTTAAGGACCATGATTGGCAAAATATCATCTTTTAAATCTTCAGTGACCCCTGAATCATCTTTCCTATCGAGTTGATTGGCCACTGATTTAATTGAAATGAATCCAGGGGCTGGTTCCCTCTCCCGTCCATTCTGCGTAGAAACCACCGGTGTTCAACCCGGGAATGGACACACGTTGTGAAGGGAAGGATCCCTCAAGAGAATGGGGAAGGTATGGCTAGAATGGAGGAATCTACTAACAAAAAGCCTGAAGTGTGCAAGCTCAGAGGTAAGGAACGCGATTCCCAAGAATGCCGGATCCTCATCAGGCAAAAACCATATTCCTCAAACAACATCACCCGACCAGGACGCTGAGTGGAAAGTTGCCCGACAAGTTGTAGATCTTCAAAGGCCCTCTTGAGGCAAGTAAAGACATGTCTTGCATACAAATCGGATTGAGGAGAACAGAAAAGTCTCCTAGTCCAAGCAACAAATATCCCCCTCGCTAGATGCCTTGGCTAGATGGCTAGATGCCCCTGCTATCCCCCTCACAAATATGGTTACCCTTTATGTACCCATCATGGGCTTGTAGCACCCTTCTTATACAATACATATATATATATATACAGTTTACATACTCCGAGCCATTTGTGCCCCATGAAGATACTCATTCCCCTGTATACACCCTGGAGGTGTGTACGTAGCTGTTGGGATTCTGGTATGCAGCAGCTGCATAGTCCCCGTATCCCAATCCTATGGTTTTCTTCCCCCCCAAGGAGCCCTACAGTGGATAGTCCATCGTCAAAACGAAATGAAACCAGGGTTGAAACCCTAACGATTGTTGGAATTTACAGGGGGGAATCATCAGAAACCAGGGTGTTTGAACGGTGGTGCGAACGGATTCGAAGCCATCCAACAGTATTGGTCGCTATTGGCCTGTATTGGGATTGGGGGGGTCCCAATAGGGGCGGGGGTCCTTGACAACCATAGGACCTAAGCAAAATTAGGTGCGCAGTGCCTGGACTTCATACTTGTCAAAATATCATTTGAGTTGGTCTTGTTTGGCCAGCTTAGGAAGTGAGAGGAAGGGAATGCTGGAGCGGAGAAGGGAACTGCAACACCTATGAACTTGTTGCGGTTCCTATGAAGGAACACCCACTTTAGGAGGGGCCCTACAGGGGGAAAGACCCTGGATTAAATTGGGAAAAGAAAGTCAACGAGTTCACGGGGACCAGAAGCAAGTCTCCCTGGAAGAAAGAAGTCCCGACCTCACAAAAGCCCCTTGAGCGAATCGTCCTTGACACTTTTGGCTTCCCTGAATTGGAAAAGGTTTACCTTGAATTTCCAGGTCTTTTGGGCAAGTGATCTATATTCGGCCTCGTGCCACACGATGTAGGAACTGCAGGAACTCTCCAGGCTTCGGACTGTTCCAAATTTACCTTCCAGATACGGAAGGATGTTCGAAGGGTCGCCACAGTTTTGCCTGGCCTAAAAAGGACACCTATGAAAACCGCTCTCGTATAAACAATCTACTTTTGGTTCTCCATTCAAACGTAACCAGGGGGGTGCCCAAGCGGTCTCAACCCCACGGTTACTCGCGGGCCGTCCGAATCCCATCGGAGGCACGGTGAGCTTCAACACTGCGATGAATTCATTTGGGGAAGGATGCCGCATGTCCATCAGAGCATACCACCCTGGTAGTCAAATGGAGGTTCAAAAAATATATATTGTTTGCCTAACTAATGTCATCATCTGATTTGGGTCATTTTTTGTTGAGGAGGGGGAGTTGAACCCTAGGTATACTGCCTTGTTGAGAGCTTTTTAGAGCCCGCGACTCATGTACTGCTCCAGAGCCGACTTGCAAGGGGAGCCAGTGGACCATCAGGGGTCATTGAGTCATTCAATTACACTATGGGCAACAGCACTCAAATGTTGCAGCTATGCTTGTTTTGCTGTGTTGGGGGGGTTAAAAACCATGGTGTTTCAAGCGGTGCGCTACATGGACCTTACAGAAGCGGTTTGGGCTCCCATTGCGCGGGAACATTCTGTAACAAATCTTCCCTGGCTCTATTGGTTCCTTAGGGATATACTCACTTTAGAACATTGGTGCAATGGTTATAACATATATGAGTTAGCATCAAAATTACCGTCATGTACTTTATATGGGTGTTTCATGCACGTATTGTGTTTGCGTTGTTGCTCGAAAAACGATACGGGACGTCCAAAAAAACGATACCCCTTCAGCAAGTTGGCATTGGTTGCAAACAAAAATGTCTTGTTAGCTTGTGTGTTCTCCTAGAGCATGTGTTTATTTGCTTGGTCGAGACTTGCAACTAGGCCCTTCCTCTGCAAGGGTTGCAGGGCAGGGGGATCAAAAGGGAACTTCACATTTGGAGCACCAGCTGGCTTGTGACAAGACACGTGTGGCAAAAACAAGCTGTGCTTGAACGGGGCGAACGTTTCTAGCATGTGTCCACCACATTGCAGGGGTAACTGCCGGCCAGCAAAAAGCATTACGAGTTGTAGTTGGGCAAAAGTCTTTCTTGCAGCGTTTGCATTTTTGAAGGGGATGTAAAAGTAGTTCTCCGTTCAGTCAAGGAAGTTTAGAAGGGGTGCAACTGTAGTTCTCCGTTTGGTCAACGAAGTTCAGAAGGAACTTGCGCAACACTGGAACTAAATGAGCGAGCTCTTTCGAAGAATGCGTGCATCTGCACTCTGCGCATGAAAAAGCTACGAAAAAGGCTAGAAAGCACGAGAGCTGGAGGGTGGAGCGTCCATAGACGGAAACCAAGACGGCAGCTATGCATTCTGAGGATGTCCCACTGGCTTGCCCTTTTGCTGGCCACGCAAGGTGCTTGGGAGGTTACCTTTCTTCGGCCGCAAGCAAACTGCAGGGCTGCATTTTGCACGCTCCAGCGCTTCTCTGAGGCTCCTTAGAGCGGAAGTAAGACAGTTGTCAAACAGCGCCGCTTCGAGAAAAAACCGACCACCAAAACGATACCCCAAAACGATACCCCGACGATACCCCCGCAATGGGGCAGGATGCTAAATGTCGGGGGTGGCCCACTTGACACCAAAGCGCTACCCCTGCAGTTACGAGGAGACACACATTTGGGGGTGGCTTGTGAAAGAACTGCAATGCTGGAGAGCAAGGATTGTAATGCCAGGAATTGCCAGGCAGCCTCGCAGCCGTGCAGCCACAAACCGGCGGCGCTGGGCTGACACAGGAAGAATCACGATGGGTTGAGGAGTGCGTGTTGAGGAGAAGTGGAAAGCTTTGACCCAGGAGGGGCAGCATGCTCGCATAGAGAGAGCTGCCTCGGCTCCAAAGGCTGAGCCGAACAGCACGGAAAAGCAATTGTCAAGGTGATCGCGAAGGCGAAAAGGTGAAGAAGACCACCGCGGTGAGGAAGCCAGCCTCGCGGCTCCAGCGCCGGCGGTGCCGCGGGGGCGTGACAAGCATCTTTGGACGCAGCCTCGTCCTTTCTCCCCAAGCGGCTGCACGCGTGCCCTGGGTGTGAAGCGAACAACCCCAGCTCCAGCAGCCAAGCGGGTGAGGAACTACATGGACGCAACACTGCGTGAGTTTGCTGGCACGCCGACTTGAGGAGGCAACGAGATGAGAGAAAGCGTGGCGGACCCAGCAAGCGGGGAGAGCTGGTTGAGAAGAGGTGCAAAGCTAGGCAAAAGCAGCGGCGCAACAGCCGTTGGAGGAGGACTCTGTGTCAAGTGCAAGTTCCTCCTCCTCAAGTCTGAGGGGGACTAAAAGGAATCTGCGGCCCGTGGTGTGAGTTGCTTTGCTTGCAGGGATTGCGCTTTGGCCGCCGTGTGGCTTTATACCGGGGAACGCCTGCTTGTGGGAGCTTCCATTCCGTTGCTGTTTCGTTGGCGCTGTTCCCGCAAAGAATCGTTTGGTAGCAAGCACGGGGGCAGGGATGTGTCCCGTATCCACGGCCTGCAAAACGATACGGGACGTCCTTTTTAAGCAAAACCTGTAAAACGATACGGGACGTCCTAACACCAGATGAATACACCCCAGACAAGTAATTTTGACGCTGTCTCATATATGTATATGTATATATATATATATGTGTGTATATATATATATACATACTTGGTCAGCATCAGGCGATATTCAGGGAGGCTACCCCCCCAGCAAAAAAAAGGCAAGCTTGTACGGGTTTCAGAATATATGTCTAAACAACGCCCGCTTACAAACTGAGCAAATTCTGGCCCAACACATAGCTTTCCACTAGCATTCAGTTCAGCCCTTCGAAAGGTGAATGTATGAAGCCCGGGCACGAATTCCTGGTTTAGGAAACCTTGAATTCATGGGGGCTGGGGGGGAGGGAGTGGAGGGGGAAGGCGCCCAAGACCGTATTTAGGGCTTATTTGGGCTCCCTCCCCCTCCCCTCCTTGCGCCGAAGTCCCCATGATGAAAGGTACCCAACAGCGGACTCCCACAGCGTCCTGCTCTCTTGTTTTTTGTTTTTGTTTGCAAGGCGCCAGGCCAGGATACCAACTGGGACAGCACAAGTATGGATTGATGGAACGAGAGTAGCGGAACCGGTTGCAGTGGCAACGCGGTCTCACGTCATAACTTGCGCCTTGAAGAATGGCAGGGTGGTTCAACAAGAACATGTTCAAGCTAAGATGTTATTCGTAGCTAAGATGTTATTCGTATTTCCGCTTCTGGACTTGACTCAGTCTCGCAATTTGCACAGACAGGTTCAACTTTGACAACCCATCTACCAGGCCCCCTCCATTTTGCCTCTTTGGTGGTGCTTCACTTGTCCTTTCCTGCAAACCTAGCGGTGTTGGATCGATCCGGATCGGCGCGGGCTTGAACCGGGCGCCTGAGTCGCAGGACACCTTTGGCGGGTGCCTCTATCTTTACTTTCGCGCATGGACTCCGTCGACGCCTTCACCGCCTCTGCCTCGCTGGCGGCCTTTGATGCTCGGAAAAGGCGAACGTATCACGAACATGTGGAGAGTGGAAACCGAAATGGACAAAGGAAAGGAAAGCCCATAACATGGATAGGGGCAAACCAATAACCTTTTACAGACTCTACGCTACTGAGCAGTTGCGATGTCCAAGCTGAGCTGCCAAAGCGTACGTCGTCTGCTCCTGGACTGAGCTGAGAACGATACCCCGAAGGATACGCGCAGGATTCCGAAGCGATACTGCCAGACTGCCCGGCGCCATGGGCCGCCACTTGACCAGCTCGAGCTGCCAAACTGAACTTTGCGCATTGTGTTGGCTGCTTTTGCTCCCCTTCCTCGGGCTAACGATACCCAAAACGATGCCAATGCGACACCCTGGAATTGCAGCTGTCATCTTGTGCGTGGGAATTGCGTGTACTGCCGCTTTGCTGACTCCCGCTTCCTACCTCTGCTTTCCCTTGCGAGGCGGAAGGCGTTCTTGGAACAAGGAGTTTTTGGACAACCCTCTTCAAGATTCTCATTGTGTAATATGTACAATATACACATCTCTGTAATTGCGCAGCCACGTGTGCATATCTATCCATCCGTTCGTCCGCTGGTTCGTCTATCCATGCACATGCAGATGTGCGTGTGTGATGTGTATGTATGTATATATGTATATTATGTGTACATATACCATTCAACATGTTGAATGCCCAGAGGGTCCAAGTACCTTCTGAGGCTGGCTTTTCGGGAAAAAAAGGGCTCCAAGTACCTCGTGAGAAGATACCAAGAAACCCTCTGGGATCCTTATTTCAACACGCATGAGCCACAATGAAATCCCGGGTAGATGAAGGTTAGTAAGGGACAGTTTTAGGCACAAATAGTTGCGGCCGCCTTCTTCATTCTTTACGTGGTTCTGGGTGGATCATTTTACTACCGGGTCTTGATTGTGATTCACACGTAGAGAGAAAGCGAGAGACGGAGAATCCTTTTGGTCGGCTGAGGACAACCAGCAGTGGCCGAGGGCCTCCGCACTTTTGTGCTCCTTGCTGGCCCAGGGCGTGGCAGCTTGGATCCGAAAGCGTCGGTTGCCCGGGTTTCCAAGAAGAATGTTGGTCAAACATCTAGGGGTAACTCCATGGACATTCATAGCCATGAACCCACCTCCACAAGATTGGGGACCTTTGACGGAGGTCGGATCCGCTCAAGGCCCTGTCGCAAACTCCCATTTTTTTCCAGGGGTTGCTTCCCCATTCTTTTCAGCCATCGTTCTTTCAAAAACCAGCCATTTTTGAAGGGTATTTGGTGGTTTTCTAGAAAGATTCGGATCCCTGGAAGGAATGGACATGGAACTTACCAAAAGAAAAAACACACAAAAAAACAACAACGCTATTTCCCAAGGCATTTCTAGAGGGTGGAACCTCCCTCAAACTTGGCTGGCGCACATGAATCCCCATGTGAATGATGTTCACCCGAGGGCCCCTCCGTTGACATTCACACCCAGATGGCACTATGCCCTTAATGGCGATTTTGCAAAGAGGGGGAAACGATACGTTGACCAATTAGCGCATTGAGCAGTGTGGCCTTGCTTGGGCCGATCGACTCAGGAAGTGATAAAATAGAATGAGCCGCATGTTGCCACGTTAGGCCGCTTCGATTTGGTGGCAGGCTGGCTAGATGAGGGCAGTGAGGGGAAAATCCTTCCATGGCTTTTGTGTAAACCACACCAGGTTTTGATAGTGACGTGCTTTCCACTTAGGACAAAGGACCATAATTCTTTTGCGAGTTGGTGTTTTGTTTCCTTTCGGTTCCTTTCATAGAGGTCCGTCATGTTTGTATGTTTTGGGGCTCTCATTTCAAGGAGGAGGGGGCTTCCCTTGGGGATCCCGTTTCGGGTTCAGGAGATCCCGCCAGCCTCAAGCCATGGGTTCAGGAGCCAAGTGCCCGGCGCGGCTTCTTCTCGGTGCAGCACTGGCAAAGCTCCCTGGTCCTGGTGCACGAGCTTTGGACCGCCAGGAAAGCGGAGAATCGGAGATGGCAAATGCCCAAGGTGCCCATACTGTGGATGGTTGCGAAATCCATTTCCGCACCACCCAAGAAACCCGAAAATGAGGATTCGCCTATAAATACCAACCAACAATGGTTTCCCATGGTTTCAAAGTGGTGCAGGATTCTGTCCATCCACAGTATCAATTGTGTATGTCTTTGTCAATAACTAGTAACTAGATGCACAAACAAGCAGATAAGCAAAGAAGTAAATATACACATGCGTTCAGTTATGGATGAATTAGTAAACAACTACCTAAATTGGCACAGAAGGTAGACGAACATGCTTTTGTATGGGTATGTGTATATCCTTGAGTTGCTTGATAGTGCTTGAGTTTGTCAACTGGTTGGAGCCGTTACGCTGGGACCCAGGGGAGGCCTGATGCTTTGGCTTATTGGTTTGCATGGGCGGGCTTGTTTAGGTGGCGCGCTTCATGCTCAAATTGTTTGTTGGTAGATGTCTTCATGTTTTTTTTTTTTTTAAAGCCCTGAAAAGTGTTAGCTGCTTCTCACCAGTTATCTCGGCACCCAACAAGTCAGTGCAGTGCGCCTTGTTGAGCGCAGGACGGGCGTCGGCTTGCAGGACTGCAACTCTCTGATCAGCACCCCGGTAGTGCGGGGGTGTTTTTTTGGGGTTCACGCGGCGTTTGGGCATGTGTCAATACGCGGCCAACATGATGGCTTTTGCAGCTTTGTTTTGGTTGCGCTTTATTGTTGGCCCCGATCGATAATTAAACATTTGCTTGATTCATAGTGGCGTTCCCATTTAAGAGGGGTCCTTCACGGTGGACGCAGAGTTTATGAATCTGGGGTTAACATTGAACCACCCGTTCAACCTGAAGCTAGGTCAACGTTTGGTAACATATTACATCTTTGCCATCAGAATTGACGAGCCAAGAAATATGGGTATATCTTCTTTGTGGGGACAGAAAAACAATTGTGGTTCTCCTTTTGGTGTCCCCATTCAACGAAGGCGACCAAAAAGGGGTGCCCTCCAAAAAGACACCCATATCGACAAAAACATGCACGGAGTCGGAAGGAGCACTTTGGTACACCTTGGGTTCTTTGGTGTCGGGTTTGCTTTTTTCTCCTGGGTTTCCTTGTTTCCTCGGTTCTGATTAGTTTTTTCTAGGTGTCCGTGGTTTCAACTGTTTTGTGTTTGTTCCTGGAATTATTGTAGTTCTTGTCTTTAACTGCTTTTTCTAAATCTCCAGGTTTTTGTTTGGCAAGTCGCCCAAAACTGCTAAACCTCCTCTATTTTCTTCATTCGGCACACGAGATTTCAGAATTGTTTTTTTTTTTTACTTTTTCCCGCCCAGAATTCCCCGCAAAAAGCCCGCAAAACCCTGCAAACGCCCACACATTTTCTGGGCCTGAAACTAGTAGAATCACTTAGAACCCCCAACACGCCCAAAGCTACCAGAAAACCAAACCGCCTAGGACAAGGCCGGAGAACCTTGATTTTGGTTGTTTGTCTTGGTGTCCTTGGTTTTGGTTTGTATTTTCTCTTGATTTCCTTGTTGTTTGTTTTTCTCTCTCTTCGGTTTCCTTGTTTCCTTGGTTTTTATTTGTGTTTTTCTCGGAGTCCTTGCTTTCCTCTGTGTTGTTTTGTTTTTTGTTGGTTTTGTATTTTCCTCTTGCTTCCCTTGGTTTTGGTTTGTTTTCTCCGCTTGGTTTTGTGTGTGTGTGTGTGTGCGTGTGTGTTGCCGCTTGGTTTCCATGTTCGTCGCAAGTGGCGCGACCGAGCTCAGCATTCGCCCTTTTACTTGTTCATGCCAGCGCAGCATTGCTTCTTTGTCCCTCAAATCCCGGACAGCGCCGTTCTGCTTTCGGCCGATAGGGTTTCGTGTTGATGTCTTGGGCAAGCGTGATATGGCGACATCGCGCGCGTGAGCTAGGTGTCGTGACTTCTTCAGTTTGCGTGCACGATTCACAGAGACACTGCCCCAGACCCCCCACAATGGTGGGCGTCCTTTTGGTTTCCTTTAAAACCACAAAGGCAAAACACGCAAACCTATTTGAGGAGTTTGAGGGATTGGCTCTCGCCTTTTGGACCAAGAACGAAGATGGGTGCATGTGTGGTAACAGACAACCCCAGGGGCGGTAGGTGATGGCTTGGACCCTGAAATAGATAACTTCGACAACCCTTGCAAGGATTCCGAGTAAGCGAGTCATGACCGTGGCTTACCTGCGCGGCTGTTGGATGCTGTAGGTGTCACGTGCGAACATGGCAACACTTTGACAGAAGTGGATGTGGGTCAAAATTAAACGATCGGAGGGGCAAACCGCAGGTTTTGGTCTATGTTTCCACTTACCAGGGCAACCCATTTTGGAATTCCGTTTTTTTGAGCCACTGCCAAGTGTATCAGAGTGACTGCCTTCAAACTGCTCTGAGGTCAACAGGTGGGGCTTTTCCATTTGAAAAATCGGTTGCCTTGCGGGTTGAAGCGACTTGTTTTGTCTGGAAAACTGCGGGAAGAAGGGAGTACGTGCAGAAAATCTGCAGTACAAATTGAAGCAGATGAGTTACCCGAAACATGAAACACTTCAGAAGCAAAGGGATCCGTCCAGAAGCACAAAGGCAAAGGTCTTTCATTGGCTCTCATTGAGGGTTTCATTCTATTTTGGGAGGCAACATCCGTTTCAGCTATTCCATTTCAAAGGAGTCGTGCAGAAATTTGTTGCAGGCGAAGCTTTGGTTTCATGAAACACCTTCCCGATCTTCCCGAATGTTGAACGGAGGGTGTTCCGCTCAAAGTGAAGTATGACACCCCCGTATCAACCAACCGTAATCAACCAGTTTAGTACTCCTGGGTCAAAATTTGTTTGGGTTTGGCTCTGAGCTAGGAAGACATGGCCATTTGGCCGGACCAACCCCGGGTGAAGGGCCAGGGACAGTCATTGTCAGGCAAAAGCTTGGGCTGCGAGCAAACATTGTGAGGCATTGAGAGCCATGGATGGAGGACACACATTGTACACGTTTCTTTTGTCGGGGGAGGTGAAACAGAGATGCCAAAAACCCTGACTTGTCGAAAGCCAATCAGTCACTCCATGTGCTATGTGAAGTTTGGCGGTGGCTGGTCGCCCAAAATTCAAGCATCAGTAGGTCAACAATCCTGTTGAACCCTTATAGCGTCCTTTTGTTCTGGCAGTATCATCCTTTTTAATTCTGTTCAGGCATCCTTCTCTTCCGAAAAAAATAAAAATAAAAAAGTAAATAAAAAAAAAGCCTGAACACCCAGGGAAATGGGGGGGTTTCTAAACAGACGGATGGTGGAAGAGTTGGAACATCCTGATACGCAGGTTTTCATGTTTGGCTCCATTTTCTACATGGCCATGGGTCAAAACCCAAATCGTACCCCCAGTGAACATCCCAATCCAACCACTAAAATAGGACACCTAAAATGGGTGGGGAATTCACCGCAAACGCCAACATGGGATCCCAAAACCTCACTTCCTGAGTTCATGACCTTTAAACTTTTTGGGAAGACCACTTTAGTGGTAAATATAAAGCTTGGTTACTTTTTTTGGGCCATCCACTCAGCAAGTGAGAAACGGTGTTGAACCATGGCCGCCTGTTTTTGAGCCACCGCCTCGGAGAGCGCCGGACCGCCGGACTCCGAAACGGTCGCTGGTTCTCAGGCACCTTGGCCCGAAGCCGCAAGCCGCAGATGGCGCTGGCGTGCCTGGAAGCGCGCCTGGGATCGCAAATGGAGAAAGTCCGTGGTGGGACGTGCGGACTTTAGGGCTACTTCTCTGGTACCAAGCCCAATTTATTGTGGTTTGCTGCATGCAAAAGGTGGTCGCAAGAAGTCGGGATTGCCACATTTTGGCATCACAGCGTTCATTTCCCACATGAAGAGGTTCTTAGCCCAGAGACCCTTGGAAGGTCTCTGGGAGTTGGGGGTGTGTTTTAGGCCCTTTTCTGGTCAGGGATCTGAAGCCCAAGTGAGACGGTTTGATTTGCGGCCTTTGGCGCGCCTAGCTTCATCTTGGATTTCTTTGTATTTCCTCAAAGATACTCCTCCCCCCTTAGAAGCTCGCCTTCACCCGCAGAAGCTCGCCTTCAAGGGTAATTTTGGAAAGCCGATTGCCAAGTTGGGCTGAGGATGCCCTCCTGGCGCGTGAGCCCAGACCTGGTGTCTCTGAACTCCGCCTTGGCCGCCGGCTGGGAAGCTGCCCTGGCCCTGTTGGCGCAGATGCCGCAAAGGCAGCTGCAGGCCAGGAGATGCACCGCGAAACACGCGGGGGGAACGGGGGAGGGGGGATCCTCGGAATGTTCCGCTGGAAGCTAATACATGTTACCTGGAACAAAAGACATGTCTGTTTTGCATTTGTTGTGAATTTATTTTTATGTTGAGATTTACTGAGTATGGGCCAGAAGCAAAGATCACATGTTGATGGAAGTAGAGGGCCAGAGGATCCGACACCACTGGCCTGCTTTAAAAGGGCCGCCAAACAGAAGCGTCAGTTTATGTCAGTTTCTTGGGCAGCGTGAAGCGCTACTATTTAATATTAGAAAACCACACCCTGAGAAAGCTTCCTTCAATTGCCCAATGTGCGTTTGGGCAACAAAAAGCCCAAGTTAATTTTATTTCGATTTAGGGGCAAGGTGCCAGCTGTCTCAGAAACCAGCTACAAAAAATTCTACAGCTTGGCCTTCGGGTGGGTACTTCAAGGCACGCCCGATGGTCCAGCTCACCTGGACCTTGGGCACTCAGCCTAACCCAGACCAGAAGTGCCGATCCCTTCAACTTGCTGGTGGGCTGCCAAATGGCTGTGGTTGTCAAAACCGTTTTGGGATCCCATTTTAGTTGGTATGTGAATTCACCACCCATTTTAGAACCTATTTTAGTGGTTGGATTGGGATGTTCACTGGGGGTACGATTTGGATTTTGACCCGTGGCCAAATGAAACAGCCAAAAGCAGGGCAGGTCCTATGGATGGACGTAATCCCTTCGCACCACCTCAGAGAAACCATTTACGTTGGGGAATCGAATCAGAAACCAGGGTTTCTGAACGGTGTGAAATGGATTTCGCAACCATCCACAGTATTTCCCCCTACCTGGAGGTCAATGGCCTCATTAGTTTGGGTAATGACCACATTTGCTAAGGGTCAGAAGGAGACTCCAGGTAGTCATCTAGAGGTCTGTAAAACGGAGCCGCGTGGACTCAAGCGTCAATACACTGGATGCCGGGCGCGTCGACCGCAGGCGGATGCGATCGCCTACAGCACAGCCATCAGCGCTTTGGTTGAGGAAAGTTGTGCTGGAGCCATGTTTATGCCTGGAGTCTCCTTCCGACCCTTGAACAAATGTTGGTCATTACCCAAAACAATGGCGTCATTGACTCATTTTTAAAGGGTCAGAAGGAGACTCCAGGTGGGTCAATGTTCCTGACCCAGACACGTGCTGGTGCCTTTTGAAAAGGGGCGGTTTCCCTGCAACTGCCAAGCACCTTCCCATGGCCATTCGCTTTTCTGGGCCAACAACGGGCGTTTTCCTTCGGGCAAACCATGATAAAGGATCTGGGTATGTGTCAAAATGGGGGACCCCCCATGGCTTCGGGCCAGTTGCCAATCGAAACAAGATTCGTCAAACCAACGAACCCGTATCGGGCTCAACATGGAAGCGGACGGAACACCAACCACCAGCCCCTCAAAAAGGGCAGCCCGCCAAAAAACACACAAACAGACAGCCATTTGAATCGTGAAGGACCGTGCCTTCGACCAGGGGACTGAGATCAGGAGTTGTGAGGCTGCAGTTGGTCCGATTTTTGTTTTCCTAGAGCCTCTACAGTGAGGAGGCCATGTGCCTGGGTAGCGGAGCCCTTTGTACAGTTTGCCTCCAGAGGGGGCAAGTCTTGACTCTTAGATAAAACGAAGAACCAAGAACTGGCATAAATAATGAACATTTTGGAGATGGTCGGGGGAACCCATCCAGAGTTTGCCCACTTGGTTGTGCCTTTTTCTTCTGAAATCTTTGGTGGGCTTCCCACTAAGAACCACCGAAAAAGACGGGGGGGGGGGGCAACCGCTTTTTCCAACTGAACTGCTCCCCATGCTCGTCAGTCCCTGGCAGAAAATGGCCTTTCCAACTGGGTGCTGGAAACTGATGATCCTCGGGTGCCTTTGGTGGGTTCCATGGTCGCGGCAAGTAGGTCGAACAGATCTCCGTTTCACGAGTTACCCTTGTCCGCTAAGATGGAACAAGCAGAGCCCCTTTTGAGAGGAAAATGGTCCCCCTTGAGTCCGGCTGCATGATAGATGAAAGGGTACATAAAATGGGCCATTCGCTACCATCAAGTGGCCGGATTCCTGGTTACTAACTGGGGGGGGGGGATGTTTGAAACACAGGCCAACATAAGATAAGGACCACAAACCGGCCAACAACAAGGATTTCTTGTAATCATCATGTCTCTTGGACCAACATGGGTGTGTCTGTATTTAGGGGACCCCTCCAAAAAGGTTGTTGTCCTTTTGGTTTCCCTTTAAACCCCACCACCCCCGCCCACCCTAAAAACAAAACTGATAGAAGCCACGAACCCGAATGTAATCTCCCCCCTATCTTTTGGGTCGAAGTTTGAAGTATCATGACTCACTCTCACTCTCTCACTCTCTCATTCCCGTTAAAATACGTTGATACTTTACTTCTAGTGCCAGTGTTGTTCTGTTATCACCAACACAAATGTAGTCAGCCAGCATGCACTCTTTTCCTGGTAGACTCAAGGCCTGCAGTCGGGTAGTGTACATCATGCATGCACAAGTGACAAGTAGTGCAACATGATATTTGACACGGCCCCTTGGTTAAAAGACCTTGTAGTGTCCTTTAACCATAGACCCAAAAGGTGGTATTGACAGTAGTGGCAAAAACGAATGCACATGTTGTTTGCCGATGCTACTGTAGCGAACAGGCATGTAGTCTCTTAAAAAAGATGACCGAAGGTAGGTATCTACAGCGCTGCTGTCTGTAGTTCAACTAACCCTCAAATGATCAAAAAGTGAAATTGCTGTACAAGAACCCTAAATGGCTCTCAGTCATCTCGTAGTACGATGACGTAGTACAGCACGTAGTTGCAGCTCAACCTGGAGATCAGGTGTGCTTAGTCCAGTGTTGGACTCGGTAGTTCTGGACTTGGCTGATGCGGTAGTCCAAGCCTTCATAGTGGTTGGTAGTGAATGTGTTGAGGAAGTCTGGACCGCCACGAAGGCGATTGTAGTCACATTCCGGTGGTGCAAGTGCTTGGCCGGTGGTAGTGAGGTAGTTGTGGGGTAGTAGTTTTTGTTGCATGGAAAGATTTGTAGCCGTGAGGAGGGTGATGCCGTAGTAGGTGACACTTTTGTGTAGCATCGTGTTGATGGACTTGTAGTGGTGGTCTTGGAGTTGTTGTGGTTGGTCGAAGTAGTTGAGTAGTTCTGGTAGGTACAGGGGCATGTGATAGTTCCAAATGAAGTTGTTGGACAGGTTGAATGTAGTGGTGATCTGGTCCAAGTTGTAGGTGATTCGGTGTAGTCGTTGATGTAGCTGGCGTGTAGGTAGGTGGTGCTCATCTTTGATGGAAATCATGTGGCTCACGTAGTCGCGGCAGAAGTTGACGAGTTGTCCAGCGCTGACAAATCGTAGTAGAACTTCTGGTGGAATGTGTAGTTGGATGATGACCATCGAGTTGGTGTACTGGGTTGTGAGGTGTAGTGATGTAAGGTTGTAGTAGTAGAAGTTGACTGCCTCTGAAAGACGTAGGTGAAGAGGTAGTGAGTCGTAGTGTGGCATCCGTAGGTCTGAAGGTAGGTCGTGAACTGGTAGGTTGTAGTTGAGCTCGGGGATGGGTGTAGTTTGTTGTTGACTTAGTAGTTGGAACTCCTCGAGCGTCAAAGCCGCGTAGACCCTGAAGTAGTTCTGCTCCGGGTCGATCGCTGGAGTGTCGGGGATGTTGTTCTCAGTTGTAGTGAGGTGTGCCAAGATGTCGTCGGGTCTGTAGAAAGGTGCCGGTGTGGGTAGTTGGTGGTTGAAGTTGTAGTTGAGGGAGTTGTAGGCCTCAGGTGGTGGAGTGGCCAAAGTAGCCATGCTGCCGGAGTCGGTAGTGCCCTGCCGATCCGGTGGTGTGAAAACACGGTCCGGTGTAGTACTGCCAGCCTGTTGTTCGACGGGCAGAGTAGTCTCTGGCGCTGATGTAGTAACCTCCATCGGCATGACATCCAGCGTAGTCGCATCCATGGGCGTAGTTCCAGCCATTGCTGGTAGTTCGGCCTATCGAGATGCAGTGAAACGGGGCAGACAGTAGTGAGCCAATGTTAGCTCACAAAAGCACATGCGGGCATGTAGTAAAACACAAAACAACATGTAGTGTTGACTCAAGCCGCCAAAAGCCGCCAAAAGTGCAAGTGCAAATTACTGGTGGTTACAATTACTATTACTTGTAGTCACTGTTACTGTTACTGTTACTTAAATGCAGGTAGTTACATATGGCCATATACAAACTGTTGTGATTGATGTGCAACAGTTGTGAAACAGTTGTTGTTCGTAGTGCTAAACACGTATGCCAATGCTCTGTATGAGCCTCTGTAGTGTTTCTTTGCTAATGTATTTTGTGAACAAGTCTGAGCTGTTGTGTAGTGTGTTGATTTTGAGGATTCTGATGATGTCGTGCTTGATGAGGTCTTGTGTGTAGAGAAATTTAAGGTCGATGTGTTTTGCTCGTTTGCTAGTGCCTTGTCGTGTAGCAATGCTCTTGCCTGCTGTGGAGTCTGTGTGGATGCGTAGATTTAGCTTGCTGCAAATGTTGGTTTCAAGTAGGAAGTTTCTGAGGTGTAGTCCCTCATTGACTCCTGTGCAAATGGCGTAGAGTTCAGACTCTGCTGAGCTGAGTGCTATTGTAGCTTGTGTTCTGCTGCCAAATGCAACTGTTGTTCCTAAAAAGATGATGTTGAAACCTGAAGTTGACTTCCTGGTAGTAGGGCATCCTGCCCAGTCGGCATCGACATGAACGTCGAGATCCAGGATGTTGTTAGTGTTTGCTCTGAGTGTTGTTGTTGGTTCTATGGTGAATTTGTAGTGCTTGGTGCCGTTCAAGTAGCGTAGTAGATGTTTGACTCTCTTTTGTGAGAGTTCTGTAGGTGCTGTGAGGTCTCGTACTATGTGTTTTGTGGAGTATGCGATGTCTGGCCGTGTGTATGCTAACCATTGTAGTTTGCCAACAATCCTTCTGTACCTTTTGTGTTGTTCGTGGTCAAGTAGTGCTTCATCTTCTATTGTCGGTTTGTAGTGTGCAATTCCTGGAGTGTTCACTGGGTTGCAGTTGTTCATTCCAGACTCCTCGATCATGTTGTCGATGTAGGAGTCCTTTAGTCCCAGGTTGCAGTAGTTGCCGAAGTGGTCGATGTTTCTTCCAAGAAATTGTTGTGGTTTGCCAGGTTCGAGGTAGCCGATGTGCTTGAGTAGGACCTGCTTCTGGATGGCCTCGAAGGTGGAGTCGACAGTAGTCTTGTCACCAAGTACCAAGAGATCATCCACGTAGACCATGATGTAGCAGTCGCGAGTTGCATTGGTGTAGACGTTAGGTTCTGACTTTAGTCTTACAAAGCTGAGCTTTTGTAACACTTCAGCCAGGTAGTCCTGCCATGCTTTTGGTGAACTGCGTAGTCCATACATGGCTTTCTTTAGTCGCCAGATTTTGTCCTGTTGTGGACAAAGTTCTTTAGGTGGCCAAAGGTAGACGTCACGTTGTTTACCGTCGTGGTCTTTTGCGATGGGTGCGTGTAGAAATGCTGTAGAGACGTCGCCTAGTCGCGCTATCCAGTTTGGTCGTGACATTTGTAGTGCGAGAAGTGTCCGGAGTGTCGTGAACATTGGTGTAGAGGCGTAGACGGAGTCTTCGTCCTCGATCTTCTCTGTGTAGCCTTTTGCGACGATTCGACTTCGCACTCCTGGTCCTTTCTTCCTGTGTACCCATCTAGTAGGTATCGCTTCTCTTATGACGTTGTCGTCGACGGTAGACGCATCTACTTCGTCGTAGACGTCATGTAGCTTCATTTGATTTGACTCGTGTTTCATTCCTTTCAGTAGTTGTGTTTCGTCGTAACCTTCGTTGTCGAAGGTTATGGGTTGGTCTTCTGAGGTGTCGTCGTTTGTGTAGGGTGTGATGAATTTGCCGTTGGGAAGTGTCACTGCGTTAATTTTCTGTCGTAGTGGTGGTGGTTCTTTGGTTGCTTGCTCCGTTGATCTGATGGTAGTGTCCTTTGAGGTCTTCTGTGCTTTAGTGGGTTGCATTACTTCTTCCGGAGTTAAACGTCGTAGTGTTTGTCGAGGTGGTGCTGGTAGTGGTGGATGTTGTCGTCCGGTTGGTGAAGTAGCCATCGGACTATCAGGTAGTGGTCGTGAACTTGACGTCGATGTTGACGGAAGTCGTGGAGGTGGTGTGGTGCGTTGTTGTTTTGTTGCGGGTTCCGCAACGATGTCGTCCGTAGCGTTCGTTTGTTGTCCGAAATCTTGCGTGGACCTTCTTCTCTCTGACGGTGGTAGTTGCGCATCCAACAGTGTTGCGAACGATGGGTTGTAGGTGTTCCGTCGTGGTGCCCACGGTGTGCCGGAAACTTTGTTCAATAGTGCGAGGTCGTATTTGAAGTCCGGTTGTAGTCTCCGCACTGTTCGTACCTTTTGTACGCCTGATTCCGTTGCGACGTAGTTTTCTCCGGTTTCGGAAACTTTTCCGAGCCAGATGCATTTCTGCATCCGTAGGTCTGCTTTGGGAGTTTCTTGTGTTGTGGTGGAAGGTAGAGTAGTGTCTCGCCAAATTCGCAGATTGCTCGCTCGTAGTTTCTTCCCCAGCGGCGTTCGAAGCTTGTGTAGCCGTCTGAGTGAATGACGTAGCGATTTACCGTCCATGCTGCGTGTCGTACTATCCAGGGTAGTAGACAGTGCTTTGTGGACATCGTCATGCTGTAGTTGCTTTCAACCTGAGCTTTGACGACGCGGATTTGTCCGAGAAGTGTTCTATGTAGTCGCTCAACGCTTCCTTGACTGTTGCTGCTGTAGGATGGTGAATGTCGTACAGTCATTGAGCCGACTTTAGATGCTGTTGCTTGTAGTAGTGCATTGAGTGTGTCTTCGTTGTCGCTTTGTAGTATGCCGTGTGTTCTTCCGCATTCAAAGATGAATGCTTGTAGGTTGTTGATCATGTAGTCCATCATTGATGGTTTGTCCGGAACCAATACCGCCATGCACAGTTGTGTAGTAACATCAACTGCCGTTAAGACTGGTATGGTCTTCGGATCTTGTTGTGATTTGATGTAGGCAAAATCCACTTGGATGATGGGTTGTCGTGATTGTTGTTTCTTGTAGTTGTCCTGGCGTCCTTTGCCTTGAACGCAAATTGGACACCAATTTCTGTATGGTAGGTGTGTCAAGTTGTGTTCTGCTATTTGTTGTGGAGTGGGCTGCTGAGGTTGTCGTAGTCCTATTGCTCTGTGTGCTTCATGATGCTCGTGTTGTTGTTCCTCATCGTGGTTCTCCTGGATGTACTCGTAGTCTTTCTTCACGGTGAACCTTGTTGTTCCTTTCCATTGAAATGGTAGTGCTGCGTTGCCCATGACTGTCCAGTCATCTTTGCGTTGGGAAACTTCTCCAAAGTTGTTGTGAGTGATTGTAGTTCTGTGAGGTTCGAGTGTGCTGATTGGTGGATGTCCTGGTCCATCTGTTGGAGTGAATAGAGTTGTTCTAAGTGATGTGTGGTGTCTTATCCAGTGTTCACCTTGTCTTTCCCAGTAGTCTTGGTTGTCCTCCTGTGCTGTGAGTGGTCTGTGGATTGTCTCCTTTGGTTGTGTGGTGTCAAGATGTGTAGAAGGTGCTGCTTTAGGTCTCCATATCTTTTGTGGTGCTCGTAGTTGGATCTTTGATCTGGTTGGTGGTGTGTCCATTAGCCGTTGTGGTTGTGAGCTCTGCCTTGTTGGTGTTGTCTTTGATGTTGCTCTGCGTGTAGGTGCTATCTTTCTTCTGAATCTGGTTTCCCCAGTCTTCGTTGTAGCTCTTGCTTGGAGAGTTGTGTTGGGTTCTCTTGTAGTTGTTCTTGCTCTTGCCCTTGTCTATTGATGATGGTTAGTCGCCAATCATCTAGTTCTTCTTCAGGTATTGGGCAACCACTGTTGTGTGGTGTGAATAGTGCTTTGCGTGGTCGTTTGTGTACTCTGATGGCGTAGTCACCATCAAGTTTCCAGTAGTCAGTGTTTCCACCAAGGATCTGTCGTAGTCCTTGGTCTGTGTGTGTGAGTGGTGCGATTTGTTCTTGTTGTTGTGCTGCTCTCTCTGTAGGTTGAATCACAGCAATGGATTTTCCACTGTCTGTAGTCATTGGATAGATGTCGAATCCTGTAGGGATGTCGATCTTCTCTGCTCGTAGGTAGAAAAGTCCTGAGTGTCTGATGAGGTGTGCTTGTTGTTGTCCATGTGTGATGGTGCAGTGTCGTGGAGTGAAGTCAAGTCCACATCCTCTATCAAGTAGTCTTGATGCACTGAGGATTGGGTGCTTCACATCACAAACGTAGTAGGGTATCATGATCCTGAAGTTGTCGTGCTTGTAGGGAACGTACTTGATGCCGTAGACAGGAATCTTCTTGTTGGTAACCGTGTAGAGTTGTGGAACCGATTCTCCACAAGGTCGTAGCGGTAGGTCTGGTGCGTAGTCCTTCGGGCAAACGTGTGTAGACGCTCCTGAGTCGATCAGCAGGTGGTGGTATGACTTGAAGTTGGAGTACATGATGTAGTGTGTGATAGTGTTCTCAATCTTCTTGTTCCTTTGTTGTTGTCTGGCTGCTGCTATATCAAAGTGTGGCTGTGTGTTGTCTTCTTGTAGGAATTGTTGAAAGCTCTTGCTGTGGTCGTTCCATGATGTTGTGTGTGTTGTTCTCTTGCCAAGTAGTGATTTGGATTTGTGCTTGTGTAGTCGTGAGTTTGCTTGTCTGATGTGTCCAATTGTGAGGTGTGACTCGTTGATGCCTCCAATGTGGTTTGCAGTGTCCTCATAGCTATTGTCATTCCAATCCCAGCTGTTGTCATAGTCGTAGTCGTTCCAGTTCTCCTCCATGTAGTTCACCTCGTGTTGTCCTTCTTCTCCTTCGTAGTACCAGTCCCAAGTGTCGTTCACATCCTGAGGTAGTTCATCATTGTTGTCGTGATCTGCTTGTTCTTGTTCTAGTGGATGTAGTTCTTCTCCTTCTCCTATGTGCCATACTGGCACTCTGCAGTCTTGTGCCCAGTGGCCTGGTTTGCCACATCGATGGCATGTTGTGTAATTGTTGTTTCCTTTTCCTTTTGATTTGCTGTAGTTTCCTTGGCCTTTGTAGCCTTTGCTTGATCCATGTCCTTTGGATCCTGAGTAGCCTTTTCCTTTGCTCTTGTTGTATCCTCCTTTGTTGTAGTTTCCTTTGCTGCCTTTGTCGAATCCTTTGTAGTGGCCTTTGCTTCTGTACTTACCTTTTCCTTTGTTTCCTTTGTAGTGTCCTTTGCCTCCATATTTGCCTTTGCCTTTGTAGTTTCTTCCTTTTCTCCAAATGTTGTCCACGTCCATCGGTGCTGTCCCACCATTGTAGTTTGTGCCAACTGCTGAGCTCGCTCTTGAGAATGCAGAGATGGTTTTGTAGTAGTCCAGGATGACAACTCTGATCTCGTTGTAGTTCGTGATCTGTCCAGCACGTAGTTGGAGATGCTGTTGGAGTGCTCCTTTGGTCTTGTTGAGTAGTATTGCAATCTTTACTCCATCTGGTAGTGCTGTGCCGTTGTCTTTCTCGTAGCGGTTGATGTCGTATTCCCACTGTAGGAATTGTTCTTCAAATTGTGCTTCATTGAATGTAGGTTCCAGTAGTTTGGTGAGGTAGCCAACACTGCGTGTTCCTACTGGTAGGCTGAACCTGTTGTGCAAAAGCCGTAGTGTTTCACATCCATTGGCATTGTAGCGGTTTTGTCTAACCACTGTAGCTGCTGCTCCTTGGCAGATGTTGATGAGGATGTAGTGTAGATCTCGTGAGAGGTCTACTGCTTTTGCTGCCTGTGTAGGGTCGCGTATGTGGGCTCTGATGTCTGCATCTTCAATTTGTCTTGTAGCTGCTTGTGCTAGTTGTAGCACCATGTCGAAGTCTCGGTCGATAAGTCCGAGATATGCTTGTAGTTTGAACAGCCACTCTTCATACTGTGAGTAGTCACCAGTGAAGAACGGTGGTGGCAGTTTGTATTTGTGTAGCCTTTGGACGTCTTCCTGCTCCTGTGTTGTTCCCGTAGTTGTGGCTCCTATTGTCTCTTCTGCTGTGGGCCCGTTGTCTGCTCCTGTAGTTGGTTGTGCTGATGCTGCTGCTGGTTCTCCTGACATGTCGTAGTAGTTTGGCATGTTGGTTGCCTGTGCAGTTGTAGTACTTACTGCTGTTACTGGAGCTCCCCTATGTTTAGGACCTCAGCTCCGCTACCACGTTAAAATACGTTGATACTTTACTTCTAGTGCCAGTGTTGTTCTGTTATCACCAACACAAATGTAGTCAGCCAGCATGCACTCTTTTCCTGGTAGACTCAAGGCCTGCAGTCGGGTAGTGTACATCATGCATGCACAAGTGACAAGTAGTGCAACATGATATTTGACAATTCCCTCGCTCACTCTCTCATTCCCTCGCTCACTCTCTCATTCCCTCGCTCACTCTCTCATTCCCTCGCTCACTCACTCTGGCTCGCTCACTCACTCACTCTCACTCTCACTCAAACTCAGTCACCCGCTCACCCACTCACACACTCACTCTCACTCTCCGTCAAACTCACACTCACTCACCCACTCACACTCTCGCTCCCACTCTCACTCACTCACACTCTCACTCCCACTCTCACTCACCCTCACTCACACTCACACCCACGCACTCCACTCCACTCCACTCCACTCCACTCCACTCCACTCCACTCCACTCCACTCCACTCCACTCCACTCCACTCCACTCCACTCCACTCCACTCCACTCCACTCCACTCCACTCCACTCCACTCCACTCCACTCCACTCCACTCCACTCCACTCCACTCCACGAACAACTGGAACCCTTACAAAACAAACAGGTACCCTCAAAGTCAGGCCCACAAACATTTTTCGCGCGTTTTCTACCGCCCCCCCCCCCCCCCCCCCCCCCCCCCCCCCGCCCGGATGCCCAGGCGCCTGCGGCCGCGGCGCGCAGCCGGGCTGGGCTCTTCGCCTGCTGCGGGTGGCTGGAGCAGAGGCCAACGAGGCAAGCGGAGCGAGGGGTAGTAGAGACGTGGGTCTGGAGGCATAGGTGTCCTTTTTAGGTTAGTTTGATCACAAATAGAGGGCGATTCCTAGGGTTTCTCAACCACTTACCAGGGCCATCTATTTTTCCAAAAGGCCACCTATGTCTGGAGGGGTTTCCCTTGGCCGACCGAGCATGGTGTGTGTTTTTGAGTGTGTGTGTGTGTGGTGTGTGTGTGTAGTCCTTTTGCAGGGGAACCCCCCCTGAAACGGTGTCTTTGTTGATACCCGATTGCTTCCTTTCACCTTTTGGGGGGGCCCTCCTGAAACAGTCAAACCATGTAGTTTTTTTGACACCCAGTTCCCTTTTTCCCGAAAGCATGGCGAAGGGTTCTTCCGCTGGGTTCACTTGAGTTGTTCTCATGAGAGTCATTACAAGGTGTCATTGCAAGGAATCATCATCATGAAAGTCATTGCAAGGAGTCATTGCAAGGAGTCATTGCAAGGAGTCATTGCAAGGAGTCATTGCAAGGAGTCATTGCAAGGAGTCATGGCAAGGAGTCATTGCAAGGAGTCATGGCAAGGAGTCATGCAAGGAGTCATTGCAAGGAGTCATTGCAAGGAGTCATTGCAAGGAGTCATTGCAAGGAGTCATTGCAAGGAGTCATTGCAAGGAGTCATTGCAAGGAGTCATTGCAAGGAGTCATTGCAAGGAGTCATTGCAAGGTCATTGCAAGGAGTCATTGCAAGGAGTCATTGCAAGGAGTCATGGCAAGGAGTCATTGCAAGGAGTCATTGCAAGGAGTCATTGCAAGGAGTCATTGCAAGGAGTCATTGCAAGGAGTCATTGCAAGGAGTCATTGCAAGGAGTCATTGCAAGGAGTCATTGCAAGGAGTCATTGCAAGGAGTCATTGCAAGGAGTCATTGCAAGGAGTCATTGCAAGGAGTCATTGCAAGGAGTCATTGCAAGGAGTCATTGCAAGGAGTCATTGCAAGGAGTCATTGCAAGGAGTCATGGCAAGGAGTCATTGCAAGGAGTCATTGCAAGGAGTCATTGCAAGGAGTCATTGCAAGGAGTCATTGCAAGGAGTCATTGCAAGGAGTCATGGCAAGGATTGCAACTTGCACTTGACTCCTTGCACTTGCAACTTGCACTTGACTCCTTGCACTTGCAACTTGCACTTGACTCCATGCACTTGCAACTTGCACTTGACTCCATGCACTTGGCTCCTTGCACTTGGCTCCTTGCACTTGCAACTTGCACTTAACTCCGTGCACTTGCGACTTGCACTTGACTCCATGCACTTGGCTCCTTGCAACTTGCAATGGCTCTCATGACTCCTTGCAATGACTCCTTGCAATGACTCCTTGCAATGACTCCTTGCAATGACTCCTTGCAATGACTCCTTGCAATGACTCCTTGCAATGACTCCTTGCAATGACTCCTTGCAATGACTCCTTGCATGACTTGACTCCTTGCAATGACTCCTTGCAATGACTCCTTGAAACAAGCAAGGAGTCAAGTGCAAGTTGCAAGCGCAAGGAGTCAAGTGCAATTGACTTGCGAGGAGTTAAAATCTCTTCTTAGGGCGGCGGGGTAGTGCCGACGACACTACACGAAAATCGACCCTCTGCGGGGATCGGCGTGGTCGAGGCGCAAAAACCCATGGTTTTTTGTGATTTCTAAAGTTCCCGCGCGACCCTCTGCGGGGATCGGCGTGGTCGAGGTGCAAAAACTCGAGGTTTTTTGCGATTTCTAAAGTTCCCGCGCGACCCTCTGCGGGGATCGGCGTGGTCGAGGTGCAAAAACTCGTGGTTTTTTGCGATTTCTGCGGTGCTCGCGCGACCCTCTGCGGGGATCGGCGTGGTCGAGGTGCAAAAACTCGAGGTTTTTTTGCGATTTCTGCGGTGCTCGCGCGACCCTCTGCGGGGATCGGCGTGGTCGAGGTGCAAAAACTCGAGGTTTTTTGCGATTTCTACGGTGCTCGCGCGACCCTCTGCGGGGATCGGCGTGGTCGAGGTGCAAAAACCCATGGTTTTTTTGCGATTTCTGCGGTGCTCGCGCGAACCCTCTGCGGGGATCGGCGTGGTCGAGGTGCAAAAACTCGAGGTTTTTTTGCGATTTCTGCGGTGCTCGCGCAACCCTCTGCGGGGATCGGCGTGGTCGAGGTGCAAAAACTCGAGGTTTTTTGCGACTTTTGTTGTTCGAACTGGTCCTCGGGAGTTGTCTCGTGGTTCGCGCGCCTGCTCCCGGAACCGGCGGGTCGCGGGTTCGATTCCTCCCTGGTCCGCGGGCGAGGCGTCGCAAGATGCAACTTGCATTTTAAAGCAACTTGCGCAGAGCAACTTGCGCAGAGCAAGTTGCACAGAGCAACTTGCGCAGACCAACTTGCACCGACCAGTTTGCGCAGAGCGCCTTGCCTAGAGCAACTTGCGCAGAGCAGCTTGCGCAGAGCGACTTGCAGGAGCGCAAATTGCACAGAGCAACTTGCAGGGAGCCACTTGCAGGGACCAACTTGCCGGAGCAACTTGCGCGGAGCAACTTGCGCAGAGCAACTTGCACAGTGCAACTTGCGTAGAGCAACTTGCGCAGACCAACTTGCACCGACCAGTTTGCGCAGAGCACCTTGCCTGGTGCTGTCTCGCGCTTGCTTCACGAATGCTTCGTGTAGGGAAAAAGAACGCATCCTGCAGCGTTGGGCCGACCTCGCTTGCGATGTTCTGCTTTCGGGCCAACCGTGGTCTAGTTTTCTTTTTGGGGGTCACCCCTTTAAACGACCGAACAAGGTATGTGTTTTGTCTTGCCCGTGGCCACTCGTCTGGGTATGACCGTCTGGAAGGTGGCCGTTCACGATTTCCCAGTCGCAGCGAGGTTGGTTTCCCACTGATCAACGGAGACATGAGACAATCAATCCCGGGTGAAGGGCCAGGGTCAGTCCCCACGTGTCTACTCCTTGCGTGGTGCTAAGGAACCATGTGTCCAGCCTTGAAAAAAGACGGGCGCGACTCGTGGCTGACAAAGCTCGTAGCCTATCCAAATGGCTCTTCCCTCTTTCAAACCGAATCAACGGCGGCATGTGTCCTGTTCTTCGGGGGCAAATCTATATATTCGACAGCCAACATCCCCGGAGAAGTGCAATTTAGATGCATAAGGGTTAGTTGATGTTATTTGTTCAGGGTAAGAGAAGGAACTCAATAATCCTTATTGTGTTTTGATGATTTACGTGTTCCAGAATAATCCTTATTTATTGTGGATGTGAGAAGGAACTCGAAAAGTCATGCGGAAGCCTTTTTTGTGGCACCTTCTCCACAGCTTTGGGGGAATCCTTGTCAGATCCACTTGGATGTGCGCCAGACGTTGGTCGATACCCTTGTTTCCCGGGTGTTTTGGAGGAGAAATCCTGAAGCAACCACAGCACCGGCCTTGCAGGAACTCGTTTTGAGCAGGGTGCATGCGGTCTTCAATACTCGAAAAGAGGGGGACTGCCCTCCGTTTCCCGTGTTTCTGCAGAGCTGACCACAGGTGGTGTACAACGCAGCCATCAGCGCTGCTGGGACTGACATTTGTACCTGCTAAGTGCCTTTACTATTTTTGCTTTTGGGCACTTTTGTGTCCTTCCTGTCTGTTTGGTCCGGGTTTCCCTGCAAATTGCATTGCATAGGGGAAGTGAAAGGGAAACCCTTCAGCCCCAGAATTGGCTTCCTATTGCAAGATAGATCCATTGGGGAAGTTTCTGTGGGGTGGGGTTTGTTGACCTGAGTACGCCAAGCTCAACAGCGAAGTCGTCATATTTCAGTGTGATTTGCACATCTGTCGCTTGCCAGTTTGAGGAGACCTTGTGGTGATCATAGGGTAGAAATAGAAGGGTTTCACTGATCTAGAGTGGGTTTATGGCACATTTACGGGGGGAATCCATCGAGATTTGTTTCCAAAAGGTCACCTATGCATAGTTGCCGGTTTGGGTGACTTGCACATTACCCGTTTGTTGCCACTTTGAGGTGAGGACACCTTGGGGTGAATGTCAGACACAGGGTCTGGGGCCTGGGGAGATTGAAAGTCCATGAAGGAAATGTTCCTTTCAGGACCCCTTAAGCAAATTTTCACTTCCCTACTTTCTAATACTGGACTTGATGCAGTATCGTGTTGGGGGAAGACCAGTACGGCGCTGAACCAACCTATACTCAGGAAGTGAGCACATGTTTATGAAGCCCAAACTGGTCACGGGGCTCTTTGGAGGAGGTGTGTAGGGTCCCTGATGGCCCCTTATTGAATGGTGCGCAACACCATCATTGCCCTCCCGCCGAAGATGGCTTGATCCACAGAGCGATTTGGAGGTGGGCCTGTTTTGGAAAAAGAGCTTGCGCATGTCGTTTTGGTACTGGTTTTAAAATGGCTCCCACAAGGAAATTAGCAATGTTCTGGGGTTCTCCAATGTTCAGAGACACACCCATTTGGGTACCCGACTCCCTCCAATCGTCCACAGAGGCTATGAATCAAGACCAGTTGGACGCATCCAAACGAACGGTTTGCGTTATGTGTCCGCCCTATTTTACGGCAAGCGATTCCGCCGATCCGGGGGTAAAACCATATCACCACGATGTAGGCCCCTTATATGAGGGAAACCCTTGGTGCATTAGAGGTTTCTTGGTACATACTGACTGACGTGATTGCATCAAGGCCTCGAGACGGTTTGTGTTTGTTCCGCAAAACAGCGCTACAATGAACCGGACTCTTTGGTATCATGGCGAGATGGGCAAACTTGACATTGAATGAGCCTTGATAGGGAGTGTTGAGTAGCAATATTCCCTACCAGATCGCCCTTAACATGATCACAGTTTAAGGTTAGGGTTGCTCCGAGCCTCTTCAACAGTAGCTTCCCTTCAGGTGAGCGAAGCTTTGGGTACAGACACTGCATCCAGATTGGCTGACTATACGAATCCTGGTATTCGGACCTCTCGTTCATTGCGCCACTCACGTATGGCTGTATGTTAGGATGCTGGCAGCCAGAAAGGTGAAGCTGTCATTTCAGGCTGGTGAGTTGCTATGGTTTGTCCCGCTGGGCGGGCAATTCGCATACTATCACGGACACTACTGCTGGGCTATATATATATATATATATTATGTGCAATATGTATATATGTATGCCAGTTTTGACATGATCCCCGATCGGTGTTGCAGATCGGGGGATTTGTTTTTCATGATTCCCTCTCGCTTAATTGAGATATTGTTTGTTATTCACATGGAGCCAATCATTAGAGCATCAAAGAACAGAGAAAGAAGAAACAACAACCCGGAGTCTCCTTCTGACCCTTTAAAAATGGGTCAATGACCAACCATTATTTGGGTAATGACACCAACCATTTGTTAAGGGTCAGAAGGAGACTCCAGAAACACCAATGAATGGGTTATATCCCCAGAGATAAGAGATATGAACCCATGCTGAGGCCTTCGGTTCTGGAATAGGGATTTCTTTGATTTGGCTTCAACAAACGAGCGACTTTGGCTTTTGGTTTTCAGGTGAGCCCCCGCCAATTGGTTCTCCTTTTGGTTTCGCTTTAAAACCATCACACAAGGGGTACCCTCAAAAGACAGACCGTTTTGGGGATTCAAGTGCTGTTTAAGGTTTTCAGAATGGCATGCTGGGCTGGGCCGGAGCTCCCAAAGTCTCCCCTGTCCTTGGCAATTCGTAAGTTAGTGGGTTCCTCATTTCTGACTTGCAAGGACCTCTGATGTGTCAAAGGGACGCCTACAGGATGCCACCTTGGTGTCTAAGTCTGCTGATTGGCAGTCTACTGTTGAGGGGCTCCGGGGCCCGAAAAAGACTTCTCAAAGCCCGGAACACCGGAGCTGCAGAATGTCTGGTTTTCCAGACCGTTCCAGTATAAGCTTCCTTTGTGGTTTTCTTTCCCAGAATGTACAATGTTCCTTTACCGTTTCCCCAGACCCGTTTCTTCCCTGCAGAAGCCCAGGATAAGCCAAGGATAAGCCCTCAATAAGGCCTTATTAAAAAGTTAATAAATTCATGGCCCATAAGTCCCAAGATTGTCAAGGGGCACGACCCCTAATGGTGGAAACACCCAAACGTGTCCCGACATAGACCTGTTGTTCCTTTCCAGGAGTTTTCAGGCCAAGTTAATAAATCATAGCCCATATAAGCCAAGGATAAGCCCTTAGAATATTAATAAGGCCTTTGCAATATTTTTTCAAGAAGGGATAGCCCACCCTTCATAGCCCCAGCCCATGCACCAGGGTCCGGGGCAAAACCGAAGGCCTGCGGTGGCTGGCAGCAGGCGCTGGCGCTTCTCTGGGAGATGCCCAAGCCCGACGCGCCCGCCCGGCTCGCGCTTGAGCGCTGGGGCTCTGTGTACCTGGAGTCTCCTTCTGACCCTTAAAAAATGGGTCAATGAGTCACTGACCCCATTATTTTGGGTAATGACCCCATTTTTTAAGGGTCACGGACACTCCAGGTGTTTCTTTTTAGGGCTCCCTGTTCCCTTGAAGGGTGGTTTTAAGCGCCACCTCGGCCATGTAAGTCGAGTCTGCCTTGGTTTCCGTGAGGTTTTTCAGGATACGGGGGAATTTTCGTGACCCTCCCAGGCGACATGTCTTGCGTGGCCGTGGTAGAGAAAAGGTTATGTTCCACGGCCAAAAGCACACCGGCTCCTGGTTTTGGAGGCCAATGTTCCTTGTTCACTCGCATCCCAAGGGGAGGATTCTTGGGCGACGTGTTATTTCCCGATGTCGGCCTTGGGCCCCGGTGTATTCGGCAACTCACCGTTAGTTCCAGCAAACGGGAAATCAGTCTAAGGGGGTCTGTAGCAAGGCCATGGCTTGTGGCGGGAGGAATTCTGAGAGGGCAGCCCGATTGATGGTTGGAAGTCAAATGGCGACCACAGAACTCCCAGATAAAGTTCACATATATATATATATATATATTTGCATATCGCAGTGTGTCAAAAACCCGTACCCATATGCAAGAGGATTTTCCCTATGTAACCATACTCACAACCATACCCATATCCGTATAACCATATCCATACCACTAAAATAGGTTCTAAAAAGGGTGGTGAAGTCACCTACCAACCAAAATGGGATCCCATTGGTTTTGACCCACAGACGGGATCCCATTGGGTTTGAGAACCACAGCCATATCCATACCCACATCCATAAAACCATACCCACATGCACGTAGATCAACCGAGCCGATCCTTCGGACTTCGCTGGGCCAGGATCAGCTTCAACTCGGCCATCGACGCCTGCGAGAAAGGCGGTCAGTGGCAGGCCCGCCAGAGGGCCGCTCGCGTTTCGCTTCGGCGTGAAAAATCTCTGAACCGGGACGGCAACGGCGGCTTTCCCCGGGGGCGCCCTTTAAAGGAACCGCCCACACAAATGGTAGGTCAAAGACAAGTATTTGACCTGAGGTTCAAGTAAACCATTTCGACCTGCTACCATTTTGACCTGCGACCATTTCGACCTGCTACCATTTCGACCTGCTACCATTTCGACCTGCTACCATTTTGACCTGCGACCATTCTTGAGTTTGAGGTTTTTGAGCTTAGTTGAGCTTGCTGAGCATTTGGGCTTCTCAACAGGACCAGGCTTATCTTAGTAGTGCCTGTTCTTACCAGCCGAGTTGGCAAGCGTCAAACTTTTTGTTGGCAGGATGAATGAACTGCTTTCCAAGAAACTCACTTGTTCGGTTTCCCACTGGCGGTTGGTTGTGTTCTCTGTTAGCCCAACTGTTCCCTGGAGGAAAGGAGAGAAAGCTGCCCCAAGTAAGCGCCATCCCCTTTGAGTTCCAGCGTTTCTGAATACTGTTTATTTTCCCTGTTGGTTGTCAAGGGGATCTACTGCTGGACGTATGATGCTTGCTTTTTCCTGGGAACTCAAGCAAATCGAGGTGGAGCAGACAGTGTAATTTGTTCAACCAGAGGGCATGCCTATTCAAGGCGGCCAAAGACCCATTTGCGGCTGCAAGATGCGCTGACACTTGTGCTTAGATTTTGGCGTCTCTCTCTAAGCGGCCCCAGCCGTTACAGGTGAAGGTGGGGTCTCCCGGGTGTCCCCTTTCAACTCCTTGGAATTCCAAATGCCAAACCAAATCCATTGGTTCAAATGGGTGGCTCATTTTTTTGAGGTTGGCCCCCAAAATCCACCATGGCGCAACGGTTTCCCGTTGGTTTCCCGTGGTAAAGCCAGCAAACAAGGGGTACGGAGCCTCGAATCACTTTGGTTTCCTTTGGGTTTCTCGTGAAACCCACCAAAAAAACGCGGCAAGCCAACTCCAGAAGACGAGCCAACTGAAAGGGTCCAATCGGGGCGGTCCACACTCCTCAGCCGGGTCATCGTCTCATGGGATATGGCATGCGGGTTTTGGGTGTCCTGGCATCCGTTTCAAAGCACCCCAAACGACATTTGTTCCCTCGTTTCCCTTGGGCGTCTACCCAAACCAGCGGAGCAATCATCCGTTCTTTTATAAATCATATCCATCCATTGCAACCAGGATTCCGATAGGGATTCACTCCAAGCAAACGGAAGGTACACGTGCTGGTTGATTCCCTAAATCTTGCTAGTTGGTTCACATTCAAAATGTAGGGAATCAACCTCATCATCACCATTCTTGGCATGTAAGTTACTGTTTTGCCTAGTTAGTGCTTTCGTCCGGAGCTTACTTTGGGGTTCTCAGTCGGGGAGGAGAAGTGGAACAACCTTCCCACTAACCATCCCTTGTGGTGTCCTTCAAGGGAAGTGTTCAAAGCCGTGTTCATTCCCTAGCGAGCGCCAGCAAAAAAATCAGCCGACTGGGTCAACGTGCGGCAACATTTGAGACATTTGTGCGCTTGACCAAAACATAGAACAGGTTGACATCCTCCCATTGGAGAGTCAACAACAGCTTTCGGCGGAATCGCAGGTGGCGATGTTGCTGCTGCTTCTTTGGCTGCAAAACGAACTTCGGGTCGTTCCCTGCTTCAAACCAAACCCTTAAAGCCCAGCGGGTCCCGAAGCGACAGAATGACTTTGGCTGGTTGTCGGCTTAGGTTCTTGGGTTCCAGGTGGCGGCCTTGGGCTTTCGTAACCCTGAAGTTGCCCGTCACAAGTTGCCCCTTTTCAGGTCCTTGTGCCCTTTTTCGCTTGGAAACGAAGGGGTTAAGGGCACCCTGCTTGGGGCCCGCGTTTTGGCGGAAATATGTGAGTGTGTCTTTTTTTGGAACTGGGCTGACCACATGGTATCTCAACTCTTTCTCGACCCCTTTGGCATGTGACATGTTGCTAGCTGATTCCACCTTTTGAGGAAAGAGGAACGTGACAATAACACAATAAAACAACAAACTTCGACTTTCCAAGCACAAAAATAAACACAGAAAGTCACACTTCGGGCTTCTTAGCGTTTGGGCCGATGACGAATATCTTGACCACTGACATTGACATGCAACAAGTAGCAGCTGTTTGGATCCTTCAGACCAAGCAAAGCAGGCCAGATCACCCCATCAAAAAGACAGGTACTTTTGATTCCTCATTGCAAGTAAGGAACAACTAAAACCTGTAAGCGTCCGTTCTGGTGGAACCAGTCACAACTATAGTAGGTTTTGATGATTTTTGCCTCATAGGTTTTACAGGACTTTCCCTTGGCTACCAAAAAGGGTAACTGGATCCACTGAGCATGGTTTGCGGTTGGTAAAGCTGCCACATACTTGGTTTTCAATGACACCAGGAGGAGCACCATCATGTTAGGGGGTCCCTCAAAAAAAGACAACCATTTAACAAATCATTTGTACCGAGAAGAAAATCATGTTTGCAGGGTCCCTGAAACCACCGCAGTGCGGGAGGCTGGATAAATACAATTGAGCGACCTAAACCCACCCCTCTCCCCGTAGGGAAGAAACCTTCCAAGAGACTCCCCTAGCTGAATACATACAGTAGTCACAGAGTCAGGAAAACCCCGCTAGCCCAGGGTTCCCATGTTCAATTTCCCTTAACGGGGCTTAGCCTTCCGCCAACAAATATGGAACTTCGGCCGCTACTATGGAACTGTGCCTTCCAAACGCATAGGAGCTTCCATCGAATCACCCGGGAAAGGGTACCGGCCAAATCCCTCCAAGCGCCGGCAATGACAACGGACCACAGTGTGTGTAGGGAGCAGCCCTCACAATGGGCCTTTTGCTTGGAATCAGAAGACCTCCAGCTCGAAAGAACACGGCGATGTATTCAAATACCCCAGACGACACAAAGCCGCTCACCAACCAAGCCCAAGGCCCATAGGACATGGACCCAACACCTAGAGTTTCCGGTTTCCGGATGGCCGGTGCTTTTACATCTCCCACGGTAGCACCAGAAACCAACCCCCGGAACCTGATACCCTACTTCCCGTAGGTGTTCCTTTTCGGTTCGTGTGGTCAGAAATAGATGGGTTCCACTGGCTTAGATTGCTTTAAGGGCCCCTTTGCCAGGCCCATCGAGGTTTTTCCAAAAAGCCACCTATCCTTAAGGTTCAACCCCCATTAAAGGAAAGATTGACCCAATTTGGATGATGACAATCCCCAAACACCGGCGTGCATTGCTTTAATTGTGGCAATTGAATCCCAGTGCCCTTCTAAGACGCCTTCAAAGAAGGTTGCAAGGACCTTTCCTTCCATTTGCTCAAGAGAATACTTGTTGCTTTCCCTTGTTGGTTTTTATGAGAAATTTCTCACTGTTGCAAATATGTTTTCTCTGTTTTTCAGGGGGCAACAAACGCAAATGGCGGGCTGGGGAGGCCAGCGATCTGCACCTCGCGCGCGCCGCATCCTTGCCACGCGAGGCACTTGGCACAGCTGCGGAACTTGGGCGCCGCCGAGGGCGGCAACGCGGCCCTCAGCGCGCTGGGGAAGCGCCTCGGAGCGGAGCGAACCGGGAGACGGAGAGACGGAGAGACGAAGACGGGGACGGTGGGCTTTTTTTTAGGGCATAGGCGTCCTTCTTGGTCATTTTGGCAAACAACTAGATGGCGATTCCTGGTTTATATCAGGTGGTTTTTTCTCATCTACCAGGGAAACCCATCTAGTTCCCCCAAAAGGAATAGCTATGGTTTAGGGTACCTGGACTCTTAAACCACTCGAATTCAGAAAGGACATCGCTGGACGATTTTGGGGGCAACATCCAATTTTGAGGGTACGGGTGCTCCCGTTGGCGAGTTTTGATCGGGTTTCCCAGAAGGAGAATATGTTGAGACACAGAGGGTTCCTTTTTGGTTGGTTGTGGGAGGTCCCCAAACTAAAACCAGGTGGAATAAATTGGTCTTATGCCGAAATATACGACGCATCTGAAGATTGTTTTGGATTTTTTTATTTGTTTTTTTCGGTGTGCCCCAAAGCAAGGCCCCACCCTGCGGAGGGTGAGTGGGTCTTTTAAAGTAAAGGGCCACCTTTAAGGGAGGGGTGTGTGTGTGTGTGTGTTAAACGGAAGTCACACTTGAACAGGATTCTTTTGATCTGAGATGGTTTCCATGGCCCCGAAACCACTGTCTCCAGGAAAAAGTGACATACAGCCGAGTATTTTCCCCGTTTTTTTGGTTCTCCGGTTGTTGTTTGCTTGGTAGTGGAAGCCCTTTTCGATTTGATGAAGCGGAGAGGGGTCCCTATTTTCGGAGGCACCAGACGGTAGTTCTGCCAAGTTGATGGGACGTCATCGTGGTTTTGATTGAGTCTTTTTTCATCTTGGTTGGTGCCCCTTCAAAAACAACCAACAAGCAGGGTCTCTTTTGTTCTAGGTTCATGTTAGCTAAGTTAACATTGGAGAGCGGGGTTACGCAAATGACTTAGCTGGATTTCGTGTTCACCCCTCTGGAACATGTGAATTCCCGTACAAGAGATTTCACACACGCACTCATACACCCTTGTACATGTTCCAGGCCTTTTCCCCTTCTCTGTTCCTTTTCCATGTTCTTCCACTCCACGACTCAAGTGCCCCAAAAAGAGAGACACCCAAATGGTTAAAGTTGTGCCGTGTTTGTTCACGGCCAGAATCCTTCCATGGCTCCCCGTGTTTTGACTTCTCAGTTTTTCGAGTCGGGTGACGTCGGGCCGGGCCGCTCGCGCGGCCGTTCGAGATCGAGATCTCGAGGTCAGGGCAAATGGTCTTGGCCATGGCATTGCTCAAAGAGCCGCTCGGAGAATGGGCCGTGTATTGCCCAGGGCTCCTTAAAAGATCTCCATTTTGCCACCATTTGAAGCATGGGTTGCTTTTTCCACCAATATAAAGGGAAACCACCATTTACAAGCCAATGTTCATGTGTATAATGTAAGGATCCCTGTATTGCCCCCGCTCCGCGAAAAAGCAGATGGCCCGGCAAAAGAAAGGATTTTCAATACCCAAGTGCGTCCACTCAACCACTATAGTAGGCAATCTGGGGTAAGGCCTTACCTCTAGTTTTTACATCATGGGGAAACCCTTTCTATAGTGGCTTGCCTGGAAGCACTGGGAGGGATGTGTTTTGCTTGAGACGAGCCCCGCATTGTCGGGCAGGCATATTTTGCCAACCAGGTGTGAATCCGGTTCTGTCAGGAATCCGTCGGCTTGCCATGTTGTTGAGGCGGTTTTTCACATCACCTTTTGGGATCGCCAAAAAGGGATCGTCCTTTCAATCTTTAGGCCGACATCAAGCGGGTGTCCTCCAAAAGACACATTTTCCTGGAGGTGGGGGAATGTTTAATGGACATGTACCTGGAGTCTCCATGACATGGGGTGATTGACCCATTTTTAAAGGGTCATAGAGACTCCAGGTAGGGAGTTGTGTGGAAGGGGTTCAAACACGTTCCGGCAGTTTTGCTTCAGCGAGGATGCGGCAGAAGAGATGGGCCAACCACATCAGCCTCTCGGCCACGAGTCGGACACTGGCCCAGCTTGGGCCTTCAAAGGGGCCGTTTTCACGCGGGAAAAATGTGGTGTTGTCCTTCTTGGAGCTGGCATCTTTGAGTGTTTTGAAGGGATACTGAAGGGGTACCAATTGCATTCGAGGGGTTCCACATGTTTTTTTGACAGATGCAAGTGCCCAGGACTGAAACGAGATCGATTTACACAAATGTCCAAAATTGGTTTAGACCCCCAGAATTCGTGTCCTTTGGCTTGGCTCAGCCATACGGATGTTCAGACACTCCCGGGTCCCAATACGTTGTTCAGACCCTGTCCTAGTGTTTGTGTTCTTTTTTTGAATCATGTTAGGGTGTGTTTTTGAGGCCGAAAAGAAGGAACTCATCCCCTCTGGGCTTTCTGTTTTATCTTCTTCCTGAGCGTTGAATGGACCTGACATGTTGGCCCTCTCAAGCAGCACAGGCGGGTGCATCTCGCTCTGTGCTTTGTTTGCATTGTCATGCAACGTACATGCACCTTCATGCGTCAGTCCGATCCGTAGCCTAGTGACATGAAGAGGGAGTGGGTCTTTCAGGAGGGACGCGCGAAAATGGCATCGGTTCTACCCTTGCTTTTCCCTTTTATCTGGGAATACACACCCCATAAATTGTCCGGAAGCTAAGCCCCAGGGCGAGTGGAGCAAGACTCAGCAGGATACTCTTAATAGTCTGGCTCCACAAAGCCCCAGGTCCATCAATGCGCTTTGCCGAGATGGCCCGATTGACCTCGTAGCCGTGGTATCGGTGAACCACCAAATTTTTACGGAATGGCACATAAATTATTGTGTATGTGCGATATAGTCAAACCGCCAAGAGGAAGAACGCGAGAAGTTTCAAAGCGTCTGACATAGTACCTTTGCTGCTTTGGAACACTTTTACCTTGTTGTTTTGTGCGTTTTCTTCATACCTTCTTGTTTTCTGCGTGTTCTTCATACCTTGCGTTTCTAGTTGTTCAAGCTTGAATCCGAAAACATGCGGGTGTTTGTCTTTTTGGAGGTTCGGTACCTTTTTCCCAAAATGGAACACCGTGGCTCCATTTTGGGGGTCCCAGCCCAAGTACTAAGCAAAGGACTTGGTGCCGAATCCTCCAAGAACCCGTATAATCCAAGAATTTTCGAACATACCTTCTGAGCACACCCCAGACTTTCCGCGGAGATTCCTTTCATAAGGCGTCCATATGCTGAAAAGGTGTGTTGGAGCTTGGTGGCTCCCAGACATTCCCTTAGCTTTCTTGTTTGTTTCTTTGTGTTTAGGGGGGATTTCCATTTAAACCCCACTACCAGTCAGCCACTTTTCGTGGATCAGAAAACGGACAGCCCAGGCTTCCCCAGAATTAGCTCCCCTTTTTGTTTTTGTTTGCTTTTTTGGGATCCCCTTTGTTTTGCACAGGCAAATATATTGTTTTTTGCTGGGGACCTAATTCCAGCCAAGCAGTGAGGGTCCCCAAATCAAAATCAACCAGAAATTTATTCCTCCGGGGTTAATATTAGTGGTAAACTCCTCTACCGCTATTGGGTTGGATCTTTAGACTTTAACTTTTTGGATTCCCTTCATATTTCCTTTTAAGCAGCAAAAAGTTAAACTTTTTGCTGGGGGATCTACAGCACCCAAGACTCCGCGAGGCTTCAACTGCGCCTTGGCGGCTTGTGAGAAGGGCAAGGACTGGCAGAAGGCTCTGGAGATCCTCGAGGCAAGGACTGACAACTCGACGACTCTTTAGCGAAGCGCTCAGGTCAAATTTAGGCGACTGGCGCATTATAAACGTACCAGTGACTGCGTTTTTTTGGGGCTGGACCATTTGAGTCGAGGTAAAACCTGAGCAAATTTAGCTCTTTAATTTTGAGCCACGCCTAGGTGGTCCCGGCTAGGTGCCCTTTCGCACGCCTTTTTTGGTTGGGAGGGTTCCCCTACTAAAATAGACAAAAGAGAAAAAGGGCACCCTTATTCTTACCGCTCTACTGGAGGACCTAGGTTCAAAACCTACCTGTTCACCTTTTGGTTTTCCAGTTTTGTCCACGAGAAACTTTGGTGTAAGGTACCCTTAACGTGCTCACCTTGTATTCCTAGGTTTGAGGGGTGAGCAAAAGTTAAAGCTTGAGCTTAACATTTGGGGATCCACTAAGCTAGTTTGAGAAACGCCCTAAATTTGGGCGACTTGTGGCGCAAAGAAATGTGCCAAAACGGCACCTTGGTAAACGGAAGGACTAAAACCTGTGCAACCCTAGCTCTTCAATTTGGCGCCACGCCCAGGTTAGGATTTTGTCAGGTATCACTTTTCACCAACGATTCACTGTGGAAGTCGAATTGATGGCCTTGTTGGTTTCGAAAGTCGATTTGGGGCCTTTCAACACCAGCTGGTTCTTGCGTGGAACACGGGTCCCATGTCCAACTTGCGTCCTTTTTTGTTGCAGCTTTGGAAGTTGTTCTAAATGCACAAGGGTCAAAGGATTTGGTTGCAGCATGTTGCAGGACAATTTACAGGAAGTGGCCCCAAAACGCCGTAAATACTGTGGATGGACAACAATCTGCACCACTTTGAAACTACGGGAAACCAAAGGGGGCATGATTTCATTTGTTTTAAGTTGTGCAGGATTTCATCCATGCACAGGTTGTTTTCCGGTCGAGTTTCCTGTACCCCAACCCTTTGAAAGAGGATTTCCAGTTGCCCAACTCGCTTCTCACTTCCCATGGAGTGAGTGCCACTTGAGGGTATCGGGCCCAAACAAACGCGCCGGCTGGAAACCAGGGGCTCCCCTTCTCAAAACCAAGCGGCAGACGCACCAGAGGATTTGCCTGAAGACTGTCCACAGAAGGACTTGCGGATGGGCAACCAAAAGGGCGAGCATCCATGTGGCTCTAAGTTTCAATAAGCCCGCGGAAGAGTCAAAGCCTCGTGATGTCCACCAAAGGATCCTCCATGTCAAATGTTTAGATTCATACACATTTTAGCAGACAAGTAGCAGCTTTCTGCCGACTCCACTGAGAATGTGGGGCAGGGAATCACCTAGGTTTGGGGAACGAACCTAGAGACAACAACTGGTTCATAGCTGTCGCTTGAAATTCTCTGCCACAAAGAAAACACAGGGCCTTCTTTGGCCTTAGGTCCATCCAAAATTCCTGCCCTAATCATTTGGGGGTCTTTGGAGTTGAAAAGGGCCCGTTCCTTGTTCGCTCAAAGTGAGGACCCCCTTGAGCTTTGCTTGTGGTTCCGTAGGGCTCCCTATCAGGTCCTTCTTTGTTGTCTCTTGGGCTCAACAAAGGTTTTGTTTTATCTGCTATCCCAGACGCACCATTCTAGAAGTACCTTCCTCAGTCTTTCCAAGGATCCTTGTCTCAGGAAACCAGCAAAAACCCAATGTGGAATCAACCCCTAGAACCATAGGATTTACCTGAAGCCTGTCACCGGATGGACCTGCGGATGGGCAACCAAAGGGCGCCGAGCTGTCTGACAAAATCCTGTTGGGAACCCAAAGGTGTTGGAAGCTCTTGAAAGTTGCCACATGAAAACCGGGCCCAAAAGGTGGCTGTCGGAACCCCGTTTGGAGGGAAAGGTGAGATTCAAACCATGCTGATCCGCAGGCTATGCAGAGCAGCAGCGTGCCTGCGGTCCTTTGCCTCGCAAGTCTTGGACGTTGTTGCTGTTGTTTGTTGTTTTAGTAGTCTGTTTTTTGTTTTGTTTAGGAGGGGAGATAGTTTTAATGGAAATCCCGCGGGTCACTGGCCAGAACATATAACATTAACAAAGATAGAAGTGGCAGCTGCTTCCCAAGACAATATTTGCGTTTGACCCCCTTTTTCAGAAAGCCACGTAAACCTGCCTTTCAAAGTTTGCCAACTCGACTGGCAAGTCTTCATGGGTATACCAGCTCGATCCCTGTTCAGTTGACTGGCCAGACAGAGTTCGAGCTGTTTGGTTCTTTACCGACAAAGTGACTCTTCATCCAAAACAAGCCCAACAGTTCCGCTTACCAGCTGTCACCTTGCAAGGCTATCCTGCCGAGTCGAATTCCCTGAAACGGTGGACAGATGGGAAGGGGTGGCTTTTGACTTTGTTAGGGGCATGTTTCTTGTTGAAGCGCCTTCGCCGACAGAGTCGATGGTGCTTCTGCGAAGGGCACCCTTTTTGGCTTGTGTGAAGAAACCAATAGGACGTCAACTCCGTTTCTTGGGTTTCGAATTGGACGACCTCCCGAAGTCCTTGGGGCAGTAGGGACTAGTTGGGACTGTTTGACTTCGCTATCAAGCAGTTGAGGTTGTTCAAAGGGGCCTGGAAAGGGGTGTGCTCTTGGATTGGTTGGGTGCCCCCAACTGCCGGACTCCATTATTTGTTTTGCCCGTTTGGCCCTTGATGGTTCGTTCATGTTCCTGTCCAACGAGCCAAAGGTTATCTAGTGCCAAGGGCCACATTTTTTAGGGTACACTTTCCGGAGTTTTGTTGGAAACCACAAGGAAACCAACCGATTTGTTTGCCGAGCCATACCCATTTGGCCGCTTTCCGCTACGCGAATCCTGCTCTCAGCTTCCATCTGCCATCCCCCGCAGTCGCGTCGCGGCATCGCAGTTAGCCATGCCGGTCTGCCCCGTTTGCTTCGAGGATGCTGAGAGCGTGGAATATGCGACTCAGCCGGTTACCGAAAAAAGAACCGAAAACAACCAGGCGACGGATATTGTTGGATATTGTTCATTGTTGGGTGTCGTTTTTGTTTGGTTCGGGATATGTGTCTTTGTCGCTTTAGAAGATGAGTCTCGTTGTTTGGGGCAGGAGAACACGCATCGAACACATGAAGCAAAAGTAAAGTTGCATGCCTGGAAGTTCTGCCCCCTTCTCAGTGGGATTGCGGAAAGGGGTGATTGGGCCAATGCCACCTGCTATTAAAAGTGACGCAAACAAACATGTCTCAGAACCCTGCACAGGAAGCTCCAACGAACAGGCGGTTGCTCCTTCCAAAATGGGGCTCTCTCTCTCTCTCTCTCTCTCTCTACAAATTTCGAGTGTTGTTTTTGGGTGAATGCTAGTCGGCTCGCACCGAGCATGCAAATGCACACGTGCTGGGAGACCTTTGCTTGCAGAAGACCACCGTCCTTTTCGAGGGAGGGAGCCTGGGCACTTCCATTGAAGGGTAGGTGGCCCTTCGGAAGAACATGGACATCAAACAACCCGGGCTTCAGCAAATCCGGAGATCAAAGGGGGTGCGCTCTTGCGTGGTTCCATGTCGAGGAGAGTAAGGTTGTTGTTAAATGGTGCATGTGGCTGTTGATGCTTAAAAGAAAGAGGCTACGTAAAACAGGAGCTTGGCAATTCTGTTGAGCAGCCGGTTGGCCATTTTGAGGTGATTTTATTTCCTGGTCTAGAGCTTGTGGTGGCCAGAAATAATCTTGGAGCGCCATCTCGTGGACCATTTTGGAGGGTCTACTCCTGATTTGAATGAGGGCTTGGCAGAACCCCTCCCAGTGGCCGCAAAATGTCTGCTTCTGGGGTGGACCCAAAAGCACCAGCAGTAGACATCCAAGAAAACAGCATACTGAGTAGCATTAGTTCGCGTAACCATGCAATGGGCTAGCACACGTTTGGATATTTTTTTGCAGGGAATTGGCCGCAATGAATGTGGGGTGCACGCGCCAGTTGATTGTTACAGGCCAATGCCTGGCCCAGTTTGTCAGGTAACCCGTACTTGGTGGTTTGGGATTTGAACGGGTTCTTGCAACCCCCCGAACCTGTAAACCACCAAGCCGACAAATTTGAGGGTAAATGAAAACACGTCGTTAAACCCCGATCACCAAAACACCAGTCAAAACCACTTAGAGGGAGCCTAAGTCCAATGAGAGTCACAATCACAACCCGGGCAAGTGAAGGTTAGTAAGGGACAGTCCCAGCCATCTGAGTCCAAGGCGACCATGCACAACCACAGCTGGAAGAACCACGCCTGTGACGGCCATGGCCTTTGCTGGCGCTGCCTCGCCCAGCACGTGGAGATTCAACTCCTCGAGGGCCGCTACAACGTGAGGCGCGAGCGACAAAACGGCGGGCGAAGTCGCTCACGTGTAGCCTATGACTACCTGGAGTCTCCTTCTGACCCTTCAAAAATGGTTGGTCATTACCCAAAATCATGGTTGGTCATTGACCCAGTTTTAAAGAGTCATGGAGACTCCAGGTATAACGTTTGTTGGTAGAATCGGTTCAGAAACCAGGGTTTCTGAACGGTGGTGCAGGATTTGGTCCATCCGCAGTATTTGCCCTGGAGATCCCTACTCCATATTTGCGGTTTTGGGTTTGGGGAGAACGGAGATTCATCAATGGATTGCTCAAATCCGGCACAGATACGGTACTAAGCGACCCTTTGGGACAGTTTCGAATTCAAGAATTCGATCAAACTAGGCCCCCAAAAGGCTTCCTCTTCGACGCTTGGAGTTCGTTTAAAACCAAAGGGGGGTTGCGTTAAAGAAAAGACACGCTCATCTTAGTTTCCAAGTTGGAGTTTTGTTTCATGTTTACTTGGTTCCCAGCCACCTCAGAGTTTAGACTTGGCTTTAGAGTCGGACTCCTGTCACGGTGGCTCGTCTTTTTCGTCCCCTGTTTGGACGGGTTCAAAGAGAATCCAAAACGACGAGCCGCCCATTTTTCGCGGTCCGAATCCCAGAAAAACCATTCGCCAGGTGGACTGCGGCACACCCTCCCCCCAGTCAAGGGACGCCAGTTGCTTCGCAGTATTTTTCAACCAACTTCAGGACCTGCTCTTGGTCCCCCAGTAGTGCCCTTTCTCACCCTTTTTTTTTGGGGGGGGAGGGTTCCCCTACTGAAATGGGCTACAGAAAAAAGGGTACCCTTATTCTAGCCTCTCTACTGGAGGACCTAGGTTTTTCAACCAACTTCAGGACCATAGGTGTCTTTTTCGGTTGGTTTGGTTGAACAATAGAGGGCGATTCCTGGTTTACCTGGTGGTTCAATCAACTACCAGGGCCATCTATTTTCCCAAAAAGGACGCCTATGTTCAGGACCTGCTGTTTGTGTGTGTCTGTGTTGTCGCTGAGGTTAGGGACGGTCATGAACGAAATAGGGAAGCATGATAAGAACTAGATTTGTCGAACACATTCCAATCTCTTGATAGCAACACCGTTTGACCATTGATTATTCCATGTTGTTTATTGTTTGATTTTCCGCTTGTCTCTTTGTCCGTCTGTCTCTCCGTTTGTTTGCATCTCTATTCCCCTGTTCAGCTGGTTGGCGCAGGTATTCGGTTGGCTGGCTTGTTGACCATGACACTGATTCTTTGATTATTTGAATTTTTGATTTGTTTTGTTGTTTGTTTGATTTTCCGTTGGTCTGTTTGTCCTATTCTCTCTATCTGTGTGATGTATGTTGTTGTTTTGTTTTCCCCCTGTTCAGTTCGTTGGCTGGTTGGCCCCTTGCGAGGTGCCCGGGCGCTGCGGGCTGCAGCTACCGCCTGGTGTCTTTGGACGTGGGCCGCGCCCTCGATGTGCTCGAGCGCGAGGATGGCAAGGAGGAGGTCGTGGGGACGCTCAGGCGCGGGTCACCAAAATGGGTTGATGATTTTTTGAGAAACCTATGAGAGTTTCATGCTATGAAACCAAATTGAGTCATGACTATAGGATTTTATTGGGGTGCGGATGCGGGGTCGCATTTGTGTGCGAAAGTCAGCGGGTCCCCGCGCTGCCGCACCAGTTGGCGGAACCAGTGTTTGATTTACGTGGACGTATACTTTTGGCGATTCGGTTGGATCTTTGGACTTTGACTTTTTTTTGGGGAAAGCAAGCGTTTTTCATTGAGCCCACAAAAAGTTAAGCTTGTCGCAGAGGGTCCAACAGCAACAAAGTATACAATCAAAATAATTATCATAAACACAACTTGTTGAGTTCTTGGATGGCACCTGGAGGGTTACCTCTTTGAGACACACCCATTCTGCGTGTTATTTTTTGTGGGCTACACTGTGGAGCTAAGGGAAACCTAAAGAATGCCACCAACCTATGGGTGCCAAACTTCTTTGACACATACTCCTGTGGAATTTTGTTTTTGGGGTACCCCAACAACAAAAGCAAACAATCAAGCAAGCAAACGAACAATCAAACAAACAAGCAACCACACAAGCAAGCACAAACAAGCAAACAAGCAAACCAACCATGCAAGAAAAAAACAAAAACACACACTAAAAAATCACGCAGACAGACAGACAGACAGACAAACTAACAAACAAACGAACAAACAATCAATCAAAACACACGCAAACCACACACAGACACAAAGACACATACACACAAAGACACAACGAAAGAACTATATAGATAACAAAACAATGAAAGACATGCATAGTGAAACATTCATGGAAATATTGAAATGCAGAAACACCAATGAAGAAATGAAATACACAACTAAAAAGTACAGATGTATATAGAATAAACAAAGTAATACTGGATAAGCCCACAATCAAGCAAATCAACAAGCTAACAAGCTAACAAGCTATCAAACAAACAAGCAACTACATGCACAAACAAACAAGCAAACAGTCAAGCAAGCAACCCAGCCAGCCAGCCAGCCAGCAAGCAATCAAACAAGCAAGCAAAGAAACAAGCAAGCAAGCAAACAAACAAACAAACAAACAACACACGCACAAATACACGATAACACCAAGACACAAGCAATCACATAGACAACACACAGAAACACACAAGGGCACAAGAACGCCAAGACACAAACAAAGAAAACAATCACAAAGAAGCAAACACACCACCAAGCAAGCAACACATATTACAAGTTTCTGAAGGGACCCTTTTTGGGCACGGCTCCAAGTTCACCCGACCTTTGCCTCGACGGCGAATCGAAGGCTCCGTTACGAGCAGCTGCGGTCGGATTGCCACCAGCACCGCCTGCGGGAGCTTTTGAAGAAGAGCCAAGGAGCCAACGAGGCGGGGGGCCGGACCGAGCCAAGGAGCCGAATGGAGCGGAGGTGACATGGCTGTGGTGGTCGAAACCGTTTTGGGCTGTGGTTGTCAACACCGTTTTGGGCTGTGGTTGTCAACACCGTTTTGGGCTGTGGTTGTCAACACCGTTTTGGGCTGTGGTTGTCAACACCGCTTTGGGCTGTGGTTGTCAACACCGTTTTGGGCTGTGGTTGTCAACACCGTTTTGGGCTGTGGTTGTCAACACCGTTTTGGGCTGTGGTTGTCAACACCGTTTTGGGCTGTGGTTGTCAAAACCGTTCTGGGCTGTGGTTGTCAACACCGCTTTGGGCTGTGGTTGTCAACACCGTTTTGGGCTGTGGTTGTTAATACCGTTTTGGGCTGTGGTTGTCAACACCGTTTTGGGCTGTGGTTGTCAACACCGTTTTGGGCTGTGGTTGTCAAAACCGTTCTGGGCTGTGATTGTCAAAGCCGTTTTGGGTTGTGGTTGTCAACACCGTTTTGGGCTGTGGTTGTCAACACCGTTTTGGGCTGTGGTTGTCAAAACCGTTTTGGGCTGTGGTTGTCAAAGCCGTTTTGGGCTGTGGTTGTTAAAGCCGTTTTGGGCTGTGGTGGTCAACACCGTTTTGGGCTGTGGTTGTCAACACCGTTTTGGGCTGTGGTTGTCAAAACCATTTTGGGCTGTGGTTGTCAA
>CAUJNA010001124.1:0-12500 GCA_963377175.1 Effrenium voratum
ACCAAAAGGAGGAGGCCGAAGAGCTCCAAGGCCGCTATCGCCCGCTGCGGGTCCCCAGTAGTGAAGGCCCACGGCTCGCCCTCCGGTGTGATTCTGTGTTGGAACCACTTCACTCGGGACTTGTCGGGGTTGGGCACGTCCGAGCACCAACCACCAACCCATGCATGGTCCGCTTGTTTGCCAGCTCCCGCATCAGATGCCCCCGTCCATGGAAGTGTGGGAGCAAATGGAGATGCCAGTGGGAACCTCTGGTTGAAGAGCTTCCCCAGAAGGATGGCCAGAGCATGAACCAGCTTCGGTGGCCTGCCCGAAGTGGTGCAGGCCTTCTTCCAGCTCCAAAAGGGCTGGAGGAAAGGTTTCGTCAATGGACACGCCGAAGTAGCCCATTGAATCCGGCCCAAGGCTTGTTCCACCTCCTTGCTGGTAAAGATGTCCCCCTGGGCCAGCCGTTTGAGAGTGGCCAGGATTATGACGTGCTTGACCGGAGCCAGCAGCACACAGGGCGTGATTGGGTCCACCACGAATCCCAACCAGGTATTGACCGGGGAGAGCGCCGTCTTCTTCCAAGAAAGCGGGACTCCCAGCGCCAGAAGAGTGGCCAGGATGGCTGTGGCGTCCCAGTCCGCCCTGCTGCATCTGAGGACCCAGCAGTAGTCGTCCACAAAAACTAAGTGCCAGTCCACCCGAGAAGGATGCCTTTCTTCCCCAGTACAGTTGTGCCGAGGCCATGCCGTACGTGCCCACTCTATTGACCCACCACCGGTTCTGGATGCAGGCCACCTGGTATTTCCAGTCTTTCTGGAGCACTTTTATGCGCCTGTGGGCCTTGGTGACATCCGCTTTGAGGATGATGAAGGTTTCCCCCTGTGTCGGCGGCTGCCACGTCAGGGGTTCCCCCCTGCTCCCCCCAGGGCGTTCCGTGCCTGGGGGGGTTGGGGGGAATGGGGCCCTCCTATCAGGGCCCTCGGCACCTGGGAGTGGCCCCTTCCCTGAGGGTGTTGACGGAGCTCTCCATCATCCGCCTGCCCCTATCAGGGCCCTCGGCACCTGGGGGCAGGCTGGTGCTGTGGGGGTCCCTCTCAGGGCCCTCGGCACCTGGGGACTGCCCCTGCACCGGCTGGTGAACATCCCGAGGTTCCTCATCAGTGGCTCGGAGTAGATGAGGATGGTCCGCCGCTGTCCTGAGCCAGTGGATGGCATGGAGGCAGTCTCCAACCATCGGTGCGGTGGTCTTCTCCTCCGTGTGAGCCTGGATGTGTGCGTTTGCTCCCCCTTTTGAGCCATCATAGATCGTCCTGATCTTGTCCGACTCATGAATCCCTGCAAGGGGGCCCGGGCAAAGTTCCTCCGGTTTGCAGCGGCACCTCTCTGCCGCCTCGGAGCGAGTGAAGGGCCCGTCCACCATGTCCAAGGCTCGTTCCTCGTAAAAGGTTGATTCGATTTCCTTGGCAAAGAGTTCAGCCGTTGGGTAGTTATCATGAGCCACTGGCGGGGGGATCTTCCCCCAGCCAGGCTTCTCCCTTAAGCTCCTCCTGGCCAAACTCCCGGGGAGGTCAAGGTAGGGTCCGAGACTCCCAAGGGGACCCCCTCTTTTAGTGTTAGGGGGAACTCCCAATCAGGGTCACCTGAAAGGGATGCCAAGTGCGACACTAAGTCCAGGAGGAAGGGTTGTCCTGGGCATCGTTCATGGAGGTGCCTCGGTCCTAGGATAGCCCGCAGCTCCTCGAGGTCGGCTTCCTGGAAGGGGTGTGTGGTGGCACCTGATGCCAGGGACATCCGGACCTTGTCAATCCAGGGCCTGGTAAGGGTCATGATCAGGGCGCCCAAAGTAGCCAAAGGGGAAATTCTCCGAAAAGGGGGGTTGAGCCTCCCCGGGGAAGGTTTCCCCCCCCCCATCTCTCATGGGGCGTGAACGGAAACCCAATTGGACAATCGCAACTCGGTCAGTGAGGCGTGGGACCCGGAAGGCGGGCAGACATTCGGGGCGGTCCAGGACCTGGTCCCCATGTTCTTCCTTTTCCGCATCTCCGGCCATCGGGGGCATGGGAGATGGGAGGTCTGGGTTCATTGTTCCACGAGGGCTTACGGTGGTGCCCACATGTGACTGATGTGTGCACCGCATTTGATCCCAGTCCTGGATTGGGAGATCCGTGGCAAGTGTGGTGGCCTTCTTGACCAGCTGGCCCAGGCGGCACTGGTCGAAGGAGATTGCTGTCAAGGAGTTTTCCTCCACTCCAAAGCTGCCCCTCCTCCGTGATCCAGAAGGATGAGCATTCCTTGGCTTTGGGCAGCGAGCTGCTCACCACTGGGTCCTCCGGGTGCTCCAAGAAGGATTTTGGCCCTGGCAGCGAGGCCGCCGATCTTGAGGCCCTTGCCAGGCTGGTGATGTACATCTGCCTCAAAATGACGGTACTGTCCTCATCAAGCTGAGTCTGGGCGGCCTGGTCCAGGTGTGGGAGGCCCCAAAGTGTCTCTCGAGTGCGTCCTCGCACCGGGGTGGGGGCCCCCGGTTTTGGTATGTGGCGCAGGATGGACCATGTCCTGCAGTTGGGTCCTCCCCCAATGAAGACCACTCGGCCCTGCTTTGCTGCCGTGCAGAGCGCTCCATACAGCTCGGGTTGGAGCATGTCGTGGTTCCCTTTTGGTCCCGATCGTAGGATGTCTACTGCCACCACCATGCTGGAGAGGTGCGGGTAGTTGGCATGAAGACAGCTGTCTAAGGAAGTTGGGTCTTCCTTGCCTGCATAGAGCAGGACAATGATGGGCCCACTGGATGGAACTTTGGGCGATGTGCCCTGTGTCCATCTCAGCCGCTGTACCAGACGCTCCGGGATGTTCTCCATCCACGGGAAGATGTCCCATCCCGGTGACAGCTCCGTGGGACTTGTCAGGGGGGTAGCTGAAAGGCGTTGGCCCCCTTCATTCAGCCCAACAGAACTCTTATGAAAAACCACCGGGTCCTGCTTGATGATGTTGGGCGCCGGAAGTGGGACCGGCTGCCTCCTGGGCGTGTTCCTCGGCGTTGCGGTGTGCTGCCAGTTGTCCGTCACTCGGGCCTGCTGGGCGCGGCCCCCCGTGTCAGGGCCCTTGGCACCTGCGGGGAACCGTCCCGCCCCTGCCATCTCAGGGCCCTCGGCACCTGTGGCACGGGGCCGCGGCGTTGCCGTTGTGTCAGCTGTGTGGTTGTTCTGACCCCAGCTGGGGTGTTGTGCACGCTGGTTCTGTCGTCCCCATCCTTGTTCCGCCGAGGAGGGCCGCCGCCTGGCCTGTCCCCCCCCTGTGTCAGGGCCCTCGGCACCTGCAGGAGGGGGCTCATGTGCCTGCTTGGGGCGTTTTCGCCCCCTCTCGCCCCCCCGGGCCCTATCAGGGCCCTCGGCACCTGAGGCCTCCCGGGGGGTCGGGGTCCGAGCCCCTAGTCAACCCGGGCAGTCCTGCGGGAGGTGGTCTCCCAGGCAGATGCGGCCCGTTGCCAGGATGAGGTTGCACTTGTGCGTGCGTCCGCAGTTGCCCGGGCAGCGCCCGCGCATCCAGTTGTTACAGAACTGGTTCCCTTTCGGATCGGTGGCCGCCTGCTTGTTACTGCCCCTGGAGGCCTGATTGTTCGGCTGGGGGGGCTTACCTTTCCCTTTGCTCCCAGGCTTGCCCCTGGACTTCCCCTTGCCCCTGGACTTGTTCTTGCCCTTCTGGGGTGGTGCGTAGTCCATGGATGTCCTGGTCTGTGGGCGGCCCCTGGAGAAGGTCCTGATCTTCTCATAGACCTCACGTGTCCAAAACAATGTGTCCTGCCTTACCGACAGCATGGCCGCCTTGAGGGTGCTGCCCTCGTGCATCTGCTCGTGAATCTTCCGCCATGCATTGCGTTCGGCAATTGCCAGGACGTGGTCCTCGGGAGGGGGAAAACGGCCCCCGATGTCCTCCCCATAGAACCACTCGTACCAGCTCTCCAGGTCCTCTCGGGTGATGTCGAACTGGCCGAACTGTGGAAACGATAGGACGCACATGAGGAGGGTGTTCCGGAACACCGCGTGCATCCTCTCGAGCTGGTGGCGAGTTTTCGGCTCGCCCCGCTCTTCCACCTCGTCCTCCCGGTCCCAGCCATCGACCGTGGTCTTCTTGGCGGTCTTCCATGGCCGTTCTCCTGGTTCCGGGAGTGCGCTTACCAGGTATTTCATGGGAATGAAGCCGATCTCGCCTCCAGCGCAGAGCTTGAACTGGCGCTTCATCAGCTGGTCGCTTCCTTGCAGGGCCAACTTGGGTTTGGTGAGTTTGGTCTTCTCCTCCCAAACCTTCTCCAGCTGCCCCCGTTCGCACGAGACCGTGAGATTCGGGGCAGTGTCCCCGGGCGTGTGCGGCCCGGGTCCCGATGTTGCATGTGCCCCCACTCCCATGGATCGTTGAGCCGCGTGAACCACCTGGAACATACGGGCCGCGATCAGCCGGGAGGTCACATCCGTGTAGTGGTTGTTGTTGGGGGCGAAGCCCAACTCCCTCGGCGCCGTCTCCCTTGCCCGGTCGGGCGAGTCCCACCGGGTCGCGAGGTCCTCCATCGAGACAAAGCCCTCATCCGACAGCGTCGCTTGGATGAACCACGGGATGCCCTTGAGGACCATGAGGTTCCTGGCGGTCTTGTGGAGCTTGGCCACTGCGTTCGCATACACTTCGGGAATCTCCTGTGGTGGTGCCACCAACTCATCCGGCGGCACCGCCATGGTGTGGGTGGGCGGGATTTCAGATTCCAAGACAAAAGGGAAGTGTCCACTTGAGCCAAAATGGTGGCCCAAGTGGATACTTACAAAGAGTCAAGACAAGCGACCACCTACGGTTAACACTTTAGCCCAGACTCTTTGAAGCACCACTCAGGTGCTACTGAGGCCTTATTCGCAAAACGGTGCCTCCTTTATTGCCGCATAAGGGTTAGTGCCAAAATGGGAGGATTGCCCAGTTCCACTGGGCAGCTCCCCTCAGCAGCTGATGGGAGTAGGATTGATGCCACTCCCAACGGACGGATCGCATCAGCTGCCAATACCAACGGACGAGCTGGTCGTTGGGGGGGTCCTCCTTCCCCATATGCCGTGGGGTCCCGCTGTCGCATCTCAGGGCCCTCGGCACCTGTGCGTGCAGCTGCCCTGCTGCGGACCCTGGGGGGTGCCTGGGAGAGCGTCTCAGGGCCCTCGGCACCTGCGCCCTCCCCCTGCCGCCTTCCCTGGAGGCACGGGGGGGGAGAGTGTCAGGGCCCTCGGCACCTGCTCTATCCCCCCTCACTCAATTTCCGGGAGGACGATCGCTTCCTTGTCAGACTGAGTGTCCACACTCTCGTCAGTGTCCGAGGAGAGGGAGATGGAGGCCTCGGAGTCCTGCGCTGCATAGGGCTCCACGGCCATCCACGTGTTCGGGAAGGTGAAATGCCGGAAGCATCTGGTGCATCCTAGGTACATCTCCGGTTCAGCATGGAAGTCCTGCTCCGCCAGCTCCGAGATCTTGGGCGGCCCCGGCCTCCAGCCACACCCCACTGTGACGCCATCCGTGTCCAGTAGGTGCATGCTGTAGGCTTTGGTGGGACCCTTTCGGGCCGTGGTGGCAATCACCGTCAGTGGACCCCGAGGCGGGGGCACCTCATCTGCAGCCACCTTGGTGATGGTCGGCTTGTCGGCGGGGATCACATCCCAGCTGGCATGTGAGGGCGGTGTGTCCGGGACTTCCTTGAACAAGGCCTTTGGTGAGGCAGGGCACTCCACCCTGTCCGCCCAGTCCTCATGTCCGAGGTCGACTCGGACCGCCCTTCCTGCCTCGAGTTGCATGGACGGGAGCTTCTGGAGAACCTGGTCCCAGATGGAGCACACCACGTGTCGCTTCTCCCGGGTGTAAACATCCGCCGTGGATTCCTTGAACCAGTTCCCCAGGTACTGGCGTTGGTCCCTCGGTATGTGAGCCTGGAATGCACAATCCGGCATGAAGACCCGGAAGGAGTACCACGATAGTTCCGCCACATCCTTGGCTGGCGCGCCCTGCTTCCCCAAGGCGTCTTTGAGCCACCTCAGGGACCTGTCTGGGGTGCCTGGGCGGGGGATGAAACCCGTCCTGTCCTTGTTGATCGTGGGGATCAGGTAGTCCATCTCGCGAAACTCCTCCGAGGCCCTGAATCTCTTCCACCACTTTTCCAAGGGGATCCACCATCTGGCTCCCGAGAAAGAGAATAATGGGGCGATGAGCGGGACCGGGTTCCGTTTGATGGCCACTGCCGACGTGGTCTTTGTCTGCCAGGCGAGCAGCTCCAGGGTGTTGCTCGTGGACCTGACCGTCTGCGGCGAGGTGTGCTGCACGTCGTTGAAGCGCGCACTGCAGGCTAGGTTGAACCTGGCCATCGCCAGAATGTACCTGTCCACTGCTTTGGTCAACTCCGGGACCTGGTTCTCCGAGGGGCCCCCTTCCGCCCCTTGTTCCAGGGCCCAAACAATCGCCCGGGTCGGAACCACCGCTTTACGCTGTGGTTTGACCTGGGTGTCCACCAATGTCTCTTGGATGGCTTTTCGCTTTGCCAGGAGCGGTTTGTGTTCGTCAACGTTGAGCATGCCGAGTTTAATGGAGAGCCACTTTAAAGTGCCCCACCACTTCTGGAGCTTCGCCGGGGTGACCTCCAGCGTGACCGCCTGGTTCATGAGGTGCCGTACGTCCCCGGCCGTCCAGGGGAGGTTCTGGAAGCCGATCTTGCGCATGCCCTCATAGGCCAAGCAATGTGCACGGATGGTCCGGAAACGGGCATCTCCGAACAGGTGGCCAAACTCCTCCAGCTCCTTGGCCCCCATCACCTGGTGCATGTAGGGGATCTGGTGGCGGAAGGGAATGAAGTAGCCCAGGAGGCGTTCCAGCCACCTGGCCCTCAAGTGCTGTTCCAACGCTCGTTGGGATGTCGGCAGTTGGGTTTTGATCTTCCCTGGTTTCCAATGCCGCCACTTGTTGGCCACTGCCAGGACATCCGGGGCCTCAAACGATCCGGAGAGGATCCACTCCTCACGGTCCCGGATGGCCTGTTCCATTTCCAGTGGAGAATAGGTGTACGATTGTCTAGCGCCTGCCGCACGAAACAGAAGGTGCTGCAGGGTCTTAGTAGCGAGCTCCAAATCCGCCTCCTCCAGCGGTTGTGGTTGGGAGCCGAGTATCCTTGCGAGGATCAAGTTGTAGGTGTCCGAGGCCACCAGGACATGGTTATCGTCGGGTGCCATCCCCACGAGTCGTGTCCACGGTCGCGGGTCGAAGACCACCGCATCCGGGTTGGCAACCTGGTCCTTTTTGACCCATTCCAGGCAGCACGCCACGAGGATTTCCCCGTCCGACTGCACTGGTGCAAAACCAAGGTCATGCAAAATCAACTGGACCGCGGTTGGGACCCCTAGGAAGGTCGTTCCAAACGGGGAAGGGAGGCGGGGCCTCCACATCATCATGATCCACTCGAGCCCGGAGCCAAATCTCAGGGCGCCTTGCACGCACTTCAAAAGAGAGACCCGGGAAAAGGCCCCGGGGGGCCCCAAGTCCTCTTCCGGGTCTCTCTTTCACTCACTGCATGCGGCAGATCGCTTCTTGGACGGGTCCGGGGTCTTTTCGCGAAGCCGGACGTTGGAGGCCCACATCCACTCCGGAAAGTGAAACCCGGGCGGCCTCAAAAACCCCGGAAAGCCAAACCCGAAAACGGGGGGGGGGGGACCCAGGGGAGCCTCCACGGAAAGGGAAAACCAAACGAGGGGGGGGGGGGGAGCTCAGGCGCACTCCGGACCAGCCCAAGCGCGCCCCTTTTTCTCGCCTGGTGCAGGCCAAGGCCTGTGCTGTGCCCGGGGGGGATATCAGCGCCATCGGCAGCTGTCCTCCCCCGGGGTGCCCTGCAATTCCGTTCCGGATGGCCGCAGTGTTGCATGATCACACGGCCCCCTTGGCAATGTCGTCAATGCGCTTGAGCGCCGCCGCCTCCGGGTTCCGGAGAATCAGCTCCCAGATGGCATCTGTAACATGGCCGGTCTGGGTGACGTGGCTGAACCTAAACCGTGGGACTTTCTGGTCCACCACGGAGACATCCCGCAGCGGGGCAGACGGCTCTACCCGGCGGTAGAACTCCAGCCGTTCCTTGACCCAGCGGGTGTACAGTCCATCGGGCGGCTCGTCCAGCACCAGCTGAAGGATGGCCTTGCCGGCCCGGATCTGGAGGAGGCGAGTGCCCCCTCCCCCGGCGCGCCAGTGCCCCTTGCAGTACTTGCACATATAGCCCCCCCGGGTCTCCCCCTTCGTCTTGGGGATGAGCTCCCATGGGGTGACTGAGCTCAGAACCAGGCCGCACTCCATGTGCGCCCAGAAGACGTGCTTCGTCTCTGCCGAGAAGTTCTTCTTCTTGTAATCCTTGCCCACCACGCCGTGGACGTTGTCCGATGTGATGGGGGGGTAGACGATCCCCTCATCGCCCTCTCCTCCCCTGGGGCGGATGTCAGGGCCATCGGCACCTGTCCGGCACCCGGGGCGGAGGGGTCCAGGCCCATCAGCTTGATCATGTCGTTGGTGTAGCCAAGCTTGCGGTAGATGGAGGGGGCCACTGAGTCGGGGACTGCGCCGACCCACCACTGCTTCGTGTTGCAGCGCCAGTTGACTTTCACCTCCGCCAGGGCCCCCGGGCCTCCAATGCGGTCCATGAGGGCCTGGTACACCTCTGGGAACTGCTGGAGACTCTCCACCGGGACCGATATGCGCTCATCACATACCGCCCGGAGGATCATCTGTTCCTTGGAGTCCGCCACGTCCTGGACCGGGAGCTGCATTACCTCCGCCGGGGTGTCCGTGAGGAAGGCCCGGGCCGCAAGGACCTTGCCCATGGCCCGGTAGACCAGGCGCCACTCCGGTCCTGTCTGCGGAAGCGGAAGGCCCTCCTCCTTCAGGAAGCACCGAGCATCTTCCTTCAGGGTCTCCCAGCCTTCCAGGCGGATCTGATTCTGGGCCTTGTTCTTCGGGCCCCGCTGCCTAGGGCCCTGAAGCAATGGCAGAGACTCCCAGACTCCCCAGAGCTGGCGCAGAGTGAAGCTGTGACCAAACATCCCCAGCAAGCCTGGGAGTGTCCAGGACGAGATCTGGCGCGTCCAGTGGAAGTCCTCCTCCGGATCGTGGGGGGCCGCCCAGAAGATGGATCGCAGGTCCTCGGGGTATGGTCGGTCCCCCGCCTTGGCCTGCTGGTTCAGCTCCTCAACGGAGTACCTGGCCCATGGGAGTCCACCCGCCTGGTGGTTCCTGGGATGCGTACCCTTTTCCAGCGCCTCCGGATTCACCTTGGTGAGGTTGTTGGCCCAGTCCGGGACGTGTAAGGGCCCCGGTCGTCGGACCCAGCGGCCCGCAAAGATGCGGACCTCTCCGACACGCTTGCTCATCATCCAGCGCAGGACCGCGAGCTGCACCTCCGGGTCCTGGGTGTCCAGGCCCCCCGGGGTGGCGGACGGCTTGTCAGGGCCCTCGGCACCTGAGCTCGTCGCACCAGAGCCCGAAGCTGGGGGGATGGTGGGCTGCCTGTCAGGGCCCTCGGCACCTGGGCGCGCCGCACCAGAGCCCCCCGCCTTTGGAATGGGGATCCCCGCCAGATCCGGCAGATCTGCCAGGAGGGCCCCCGGAAAGGGGTTCCTACCCAGCGAGATGACCGCCTTGGCTTCGAGGTAAGAGTCCGTGAGGGACGTGAGGTCGTCCATGCTGAAATCCCTCCATGCCGTGGTCGGCTCAAAGACCCCTGTCTCAATGGCAACTCGGACCTCGCTAGGCCACGCACTGAATGGAGGCTTGATGGGCTCGAGCATTCTGGTCTCGAGGGCGCCCTTCGCTTGTCTGGCCTGGTGCTTTGCCTTCGCCTCTTCCGCAGTGGTCTGGGTTTGGAGGAGCTCCGGTGTGGGCCTCCCCCAGTCCGCGCCCAGCTTATCCAGCAGTTTCTCGCGGAAAAGGTCCAAGTCCAAATTCTTGAGGAGTTGTCCCCCATCGCCTCCTCCATCGATGGCCCCTCCTTGGAGCTCGTGGAGGACCGCCGCAGATCGCTCCACCGCTGCCACCTGGTCTGCCTTCTTTGCCTCTTCCTGGGCGATGGTGGTGGCGTTGAGCCGGGTCTGGATTTTGAAGGCCTTCACTGCCGACGGGTGGAAGGCCCTGCACTCCTGGCCCTCTTCCTTGTCGCCCGGCAACGGGGGCCTTTCCCCCATTGGGGCCGTCAGGAAATCCTCGTCCAGCTCCATGGGGCAGTTCCTGATCACCGCCCGGACCGAGGAGGGGACAAAATCCGAGAAGCTGGCCTGGTCCAGGTTTTCGCATGCCATTGGGTCGGTGGCCAGCTCGCTGACATCCACCGAGGCGCTGAGCTTGAGGTCGCGGGCCCGGTCCGTGTCAGGGCCATCGGCACCTGCGGACCGGGCCGCCGTCCAGACCGCATTGCCCTGGTCATCCACTGTCAGCTGCCAGTGCGTGCCCGCCATTTCCAGGGTGGCCAAGTTGGACGCCGTGTCGATGGGCTCCGTCTTTTTGCCGCACCCCATACACTTCCTGGCGCCCTTCTTCACCCAGGGCATGGTGCAGCAGGGGCAGATCCAGGATGTGGGCTCCTTACCCAGGGGGCGGTTCTCAAGGCCCCCATACCCCAGGCCAGCGCGCTTGCCAACCTTCTGTCCCGGGGTGCTGAGCAGGGCCTCATGCTCATACTTCATCTTGGCGATGTAGAACGCCTCCACCACGCGCTCCAGGCCCCCCTGCTTGAGTTGGGGGCCCTCAAAGCCTCTCAAGAGCCGCTGGACATCCTTGGCCTGCAGTCGTCGGAGCCTGGCGGCCGTGGTCCCATCAAAACACGGGAAGTCGCCCGCCATCTGGTCCGCACTGAATTGGTAAAGGCCCTCAGAGACTTTGAGGGCCTTGGTGAAGACGCTTCCCCCTGGCGGGGGGGCTGCGGGGTCCTCATCCCCCTCCGAGGACACCTGCGCCCTGGCCTTTTCCATAAGGTCCTGGCGTCCCTGCCACTTGGTGTCGGACATCGGGGGGTCCACCTCATCTTCCGCCAGGGGTTCCTCCATCGGGGGCTCCTCCTCGTCTTCCGCCAGGAGTTCCTCCATGGGAACATCCGGCTCTGGAGGGTCGAGAAGCTCCAGGAACGCCCCTGGGGGGCGTGTCAGGGCCTTCGGCACCTGCGCCACCCCAGGGGGGGAGTCCGCCATCAGCTCGTCCTCGGCCTTACGCTTGGCTGGGATGAGTGGGGCTTGCTCCAGCTCGTCGGCGCTGGAGAAGAACCGTTCGTCCGGTGCCTGAGGGACCTCAGCCGCCAGGACGGTCCAACCTTCTTCCTCCTTTTTCACAAGGCTTGCCAGGTACTTCGCCATGGATGCCTTCGCCTTCGCCTTAGCCTCTGCAACCGCGGCACCAGCATAGGCGGGGGTGTACATGGCTTTGATAGGAGGGGAATGAGAAATTTCAGATTCCAAGACAAAAGGGAAGTGTCCACTTGAGCCAAAATGGTGGCCCAAGTGGATACTTACAAAGAGTCAAGACAAGCGACCACCTACGGTTAACACTTTAGCCCATCTCTCTCTCTCTCTCTCTCTCTTTCTCGCTCTCTCCCTGCACCGCCATCCCCCTTCCGGGCATATCAGCGGCCAAAGAATTGCTGGCTGTACTCCCCATCACTGAGTTTCACAGTTTGGTTTTCAAGCAACCCCGCAATCCCAGAACTACTCCAAACATACATATGTGTCCTTTTCAGCAAAATAGATGGCCCTGGCAGTTGATTGAACCACCAGGCAAACCAGGCCCTCTAGTTTTAACCCAAATCAACCAAAAAGGACACCTATGACACCTATGTACCTCTCCACCCCTCTACTACCTTCATTCTTTTCCCATCAAAGTCACCCCCGGAGTGGTGGCTTGAAGGGAAACAACCCCAAATCAACCAACAAAGGACACCTATGTCTAGAAGGTTTTGGATCACACCAAAAAAAGCCGCCCTTTTCAAGTTGAATGGCGCAATCCCATGAACGCCGTCCAGCCAAATGATGCCAAATGGACACCAGCGCCAACTCCAGGGCCCCTGTGGATCCCGTGGATCCGAGCCGCTTCTCCGCCACCTCCGAGGCCTCCGTCGCCGAGCCGGACCTTCCGTTCCTCGCGGCCCGGCCGGCGGAAGGCGATCCGCCGGCTTCGAGGGGGCTGGGTAGCGCCTGACTTTGGACAGGCTGTGGCGAAGAGAAAAATCTCGGAACCAAAATGGCGATTTGGGTGTGGCTCAAACTTGACCAGGGGCAAACCGCAGGTTTTGGTCCATGTTTTTCCACTTACCGATCGGGTTTTTTGAGACGCAGCCATTTGGCAAATGGAACCCAAGAGTAAAACCTGCGTAACCGCTGCTGTTTAATTTTGAGCCACACCGAGTAAAACACGAGCTGGTTCAAGGGCCCTTGGGGGGGTTGCTCTGGCTTCCCATTGGAAGCTTCTCTGAGCGAAGGGTCTCTCAGCATGCC
>CAUJNA010001124.1:17500-27500 GCA_963377175.1 Effrenium voratum
GTTCAAGTTTACTCTGGCCACCAGCCATACTCTCAAAATGGCTTTTATTTCACACAAAGGCCTAAGAGGATGGCGGGGACGGGATACGCATGGCCCCGGGCCCCCAACACATTGAACGAGGTACCGCATCAAGATGGCACATGCTCGCAGAAGAAAATCCCTGGTCATGCATGCAAGGCGGTGTGATGCTCCCGCGCAGACCTGACACGTCCATTAAGATAACTTGAAACGGTGAAGCCTGATCCGTCCTTGAATGTTGAAACTAAACTACGGTAACAAGTTAACCAGCCCCTGTTGTCCCGCGTTTAAGCCTGAGTAAAGCCTACTTGCCTGGCATAGGTTCAACAAGTTCCATCTTCCGCCGCGCCTGCTGCATGGCTGCGGCCGATTCTGCGGCCATCGGCTTGTCGACGCTGCGAGCCGAACGAGCGGCGAATTTAACGGATTGCTAGGCTCACCTGGCCAAACGGGCCCGACCCGCTGCAAACAGTGTGCTTATATTTTTGCTTGCCGTTAACATGGAAAAATTGAGGGAAACCTAAAACCACCAAAAGGCTAAAAAGGTCAAGAAGGTCAGCTAAGTCTGGCAAGGATGCGAGTGACATCCATCTAAAAAGTGGCTTTCGGCTTAAAGAGAGACCACCGGATCCCAAGAGCAATGATTGAGAACCGGTGCCTATCCGCGAAAATCGCCAGCCAAAGGAGACCTAAGCCAACCGAGGAAAAAGACTCCATCGCATGTTGGGGAGTGGGAGTGTGAGCTGGCGACCGAAGTCGAATTCAAATGTCGTGGGGGCTGTAGGGGAGGGAGGAGGGGGGGAGGGAGCCCAAATAAGCCCCAAATTAAGGCCTTATTCAAGGGCTTATTTGGGCTCCCTCCCCCCTCTCCTCCCTTAGCCCCCCATGGAAATGCCGATGTTCCTTGCCCTCGACACCCCTCTTACGCGGAATCTGCTGCTCAAGTGACCCAGGCCCAGAGCCACCACAGCCCATGTCCCACTGCGCAAGCCGAAGGGCCACAAGTGCCTTTTTTGCCTGTGATTTCCGAACTGAAGCAAGCTGACGAGTTGAAGCATTGTGTCAAAACTGAGATCCGAGCTTACCACAACTGTGATGAGCTCGAGTTGTCAACATGTTGTGTTTTTTAGGTACAAGTTCAATTCAATATGTGTGTGTGTGCACGCCGCTCGTCAGATGCTTACTCCTGAACGCAGGCCACTTCCAGCATGCAAATATGTCCGCTCTCTGACAGTTTGGACCACCATGACTTCGGATTTGGGTCGAGCGCCACCCAAAATTTCCTTGCAAGAGGATGGCGGCAAAGGTCAACAAATCTCCCCGCAGTTCAAGCGAACCATTCCCATTTTGCGCCCACGTGCAGCCGAATCCTTCGGCTGCCCCGCCTTTTTCCGAAAGCTGCGCTGCACGGCTGTGGCGACGCTGGCGCCGCACAAGGGTCGCGCTATGCCAGCGACCGAGAACTTTGAGGGGAGAGGCGGGGCGGGGCGGGGGGGACCAAAGCGCACAAGAAGTCTGGCAAGGACGCGCAAGCTGCGCGGAACTCATCTCACACAAGATGGCCGCCGTGGTGCCAGACAGGCTCCATCACCCCCCGTCCGTAATTTTTACCATGAACAAGTCTGGCACGAAGAAAGGGGGGGCCATGAATCTGGAATGAGCGTGCGTTGAGGCCTCCAGGCCCTGCCTGGTTGTATTGTCCCTCGTGCCATACGTGCCGCGCAGTGAGCCCCTTTCGAGCGCCGCGCAGAAAATTCCTTCGCACGGGAAGGGGACGAGCGGGGTTCAGCCAAGCAGTCGAGGGGACAGTAAAGAGGTTACAATAAGAGTACCAACTTTTTCTGCAGTCTGTTTTAGTAAGGGGACCGAATCTCCCAACCAAAAAAAGGGGTGAGAAAGGGCACTACGGGGGGAACCTAGAAAGGGTTGCATTGCCTACATGCCGAAGGGTTGCCGCAAGACCTGCTGGAGCTCCCAACACTTCGGGGGCGCAATGGCCAAATTCCTGGGCCGCCCTCAGATCCCCCGCTAAAAGTTTTCAACTTTTCGTGGAGTAAAGGGAAACTACCACTACACACCAAAAAGCTAAAAAGCTAGGGAACCGGATGGCTGGGAGCAATGGCCAGAATCTATGCAAAAAGCCAAAAAGCAAAGGAACCGGATGGCTGGGAGCAATGGCCAGAATCTAAGCAAAAAGCTAAAAACCTAAGGAACCGAATGGCTGGGAGCAATGGCCAGAATCTATGCAAAAAGCTAAAAAGCTAAGGAACCGGATGGCTGGGAGCAATGGCCAGAATCTATGCAAAAAGCTAAAAAGCTAAGGAACCGGATGGCTGGGAGCAATGGCCAGAATCTATGCAAAAAGCTAAAAAGCTAAGGAACCGGATGGCTGGGAGCAATGGCCAGAATCTATGCAAAAAAGCCAAAAAGCTAAGGAACCGGATGGCTGGGAGCAATGGCCAGAATCTAAGCTAAAAGCTAAACCGGATGGCTGGGAGCAATGGCCAGAATCTATGCAAAAAGCCAAAAAGCTAAGGAACCGGATGGCTGGGAGCAATGGCCAGAATCTATGCAAAAAGCTAAAAACCTAAGGAACCGAATGGCTGGGAGCAATGGCCAGAATCTATGCAAAAAGCTAAAAAGCTAAGGAACCGGATGGCTGGGAGCAATGGCCAGAATCTATGCAAAAAGCTAAAAAGCTAAGGAACCGGATGGCTGGGAGCAATGGCCAGAATCTATGCAAAAAGCTAAAAAGCTAAGGAACCGGATGGCTGGGAGCAATGGCCAGAATCTATGCAAAAAGCCAAAAAGCTAAGGAACCGGATGGCTGGGAGCAATGGCCAGAATCTATGCAAAAAGCTAACCTAAGGATGGCCGGATGGCTGGGAAATGGCCAGAATCTATGCAAAAAGCTAAAAAGCTAAGGAACCGGATGGCTGGGAGCAATGGCCAGAATCTATGCAAAAAGCTAAAAAGCTAAGGAACCGGATGGCTGGGAGCAATGGCCAGAATCTATGCAAAAAGCCAAAAAGCTAAGGAACCGGATGGCTGGGAGCAATGGCCAGAATCTATGCAAAAAGCCAAAAAGCTAAGGAACCGGATGCTGGGAGGAATGGCCAGAATCTATGCAAAAAGCTAAAAAGCTAAGGAACCGGATGGCTGGGGAGTAATGGCCAGAATCTATGCAAAAAGCTAAAAAGCTAAGGAACCGGATGGCTGGGAGCAATGGCCAGAATCTATGCAAAAAGCCAAAAAGCTAAGGAACCGGATGGCTGGGAGCAATGGCTGGATGGCTATAATGGCCAATGGCCAGAATCTATGCAAAAAGCTAAAAAGCTAAGGAACCGGATGGCTGGGAGCAATGGCCAGAATCTATGCAAAAAGCTAAAAAGCTAAGGAACCGGATGGCTGGGAGCAATGGCCAGAATCTATGCAAAAAGCTAAAAACCTAAGGAACCGAATGGCTGGGAGCAATGGCCAGAATCTATGCAAAAAGCTAAAAAGCTAAGGAACCGGATGGCTGGGAGCAATGGCCAGAATCTATGCAAAAAGCTAAAAACCCAAGCCCGAAAATAGTTCAAACAGCGCTCCGCAGATACCACTGTAGAAGCTACCCAGGGGAAATTAGCAGGTAAAATCTGGTGAGAAACCCGGGTTGCCTACCACAGTGACTGCAAGCACTGGGATTCCCAACTGCGAGACCCAAATCATACCCCCTGGGCCCCAGTGAAAGCTCGCCATCGGAGATAGTCAGACCCATGGGCAAAACTCAGATGTGGATGTCTTCCTTCATCTTGAACCCTCATGACGGTTCCCTAAATTTTCCGAGGGGTTAATGACCCCTACCAACCCCAAGTAACCAGCTGCTGTAGGCATCCCAAACTGAAAAAATGATAACCCCCGAGGGCCTTGAGCTGGTTATACCCCGCGTCTCGCTATCTTCCCAAACCTTGGTTTAAAAACAAATACATATTTCTTGCCGCCCCTCCCCCCCTTTCGAAACGAGCCCCCAGTCACAACCAAAATCCAAACAGCTCTGTCGTGGACCCACGCAGATCGGCATCGGAGCCCCTCAGTGGAAGAGCCGCGCCGGCACGGTCTTGCGCAGGCGCTTGGCCAACAGTTCCACCAGACCCTCGTGGCCTGGCGAGCGCCGCTTGTCGCGCCTCGCCTCGTTGCCTGGTTGGATTGGCAAACAAACAAAAAACGTGTTTGCCTCGGGAGTCCATCACATAAACAAACAGAGCCACGGTGCCCCTTGTTAGACAGGGTTCCACAAAAACAAAGAAGAAGGAAGAACGAGGGTGCTGATGGTCTAAGGGTGGAAGTACATACCCCTTGTTCATACCCCTTGGCTTCCGTGGTATCCAACCCACTTTACAAGGGGTATATACCCCTTTTGGGAGAGTATGAACATCAGCAGGCCTTCTGGGTTCATTTGTCCAAGGGTATGTAAAAGAGGTATGTACAAGCACCCCTGGAGATGGGGCAGCTGTCTGGAAAAATGTGCGTTGGATGCATTGGGCTGTGGTGTCCTGCCCTGTGGCCAAGGCAAAATCAAGGGGACACGGTGCCCGTTAGACGAGGGCAACCCGACCCATCCGCAAATCGCCGGGGTTGAGTTTGGTTTGTCCGGCAGCTTTATGGTTCCAGGCAAGTTCTGCAGAGGTTCCCAAGGTGTTCGACTCTGCTTGTGTTTGTTACATGTTTGCCGCCACGTCTGGAAGTCTTCCAAGGCCCTACGCTGAAAGCCGGACTAGTCTCTAACAAACCTCCAGTGGACACGACGTGCGTACATGTCAATCTGAGGCACGCCTTTTAAGTAGCCGCTAGCCCTGGTGAATCATATTCCGCCTAGGGGACTTGGGGTAAAAGGGCTAACGCAGAGCTAACCACCAAGTACCTGCCTCAAGTAGCGGTAGAAACCTGCTGGGTATGCCCCAAAACTCGCCGCTGATTGCAATCCAAGCGCACGAAGTCACCCAAGGAGGACAAGTGCTGAGTACTTGCGCTTGCGTTACAAACTCCCATCTTGCCAGAACAGCAAATGGCAACATCTTATGGGCTTTTCCCCTCTCACCAAGGCATGAAAGTGCACTAGGCCCTTTGGAATTGAGGCGTTGCTTTTGAGGAGGGTAGAAACCGGCCATACCACAGGTGTCTTTTTTGGGTTGTTTTGGTCGGAAAAATAGATGGTCCTGGTTTACCTCATGGTCCTGATATCTAATTCCCCTAAAAGGACACCTATGGGCCATACTGTTGGATTTTGGCGGCTTACCCCAGTCTTCAAATCAGGCTTCATGCATCCCAGCTGGTGCCGATCGGCGTAGAACCCAACGATATGCGTCTTGCGTTCCTATTTCACTTCTATGACGCTGGCAGAAAAAGAACCTTTTTTGGGGCTGGCCATTTCTATTGGGGAAGCCACCCAACAAAAGGGGAACAGAAAAAAGGGTGGCACCGGACACGTGAGATCGCCAAATGCGTGCCTCATGCCGGCAAGAAATGGTTTTGTATGTAAACATACTGTGGATGGACAATTCTGCACCGCGTAGAAACCATGAGAAACCATTGTTGGTCGGTATTTACAGGCGAATCGAATCACTCCCGGTTTCTTAGGTGGTGCGAAATGGACTTCGTCCACGCAGAGTAGTAAGCCCTGAACGTCGATTTGCCCCCTTCCGAACCAAACCTGTTGCCGTTGATCTGATCCGATGGCCAGACGGACCGACCCCCCGCTTTCGCCTGCCAAGACCCTGGTGGTGGCCAAGCTCAGGTCCGGCCGCTTCTGCTTCACCTGCCCCAGGATCTGGTCGATGTCCCCCCCAGGCCCCGCGTGGCGGCCCTCCTGACATTCAAAAACGGCGCGGCCGGGGAGAAAAAAAAAAACGGACGCACGTGTTTGTTGTTGGTTTATGGTTGTTGTTGCTTTTTTTTCTGGGGAATTGATGGTAGCAGCTTCTCTTCATACTGTGGATGCACAAAATCCTGCACGAGTCGGCAGGTGGTCTTTCTCTCGAATTCATAGGTTTTCATCAAAATCAGAAACTGGCGCTGCCAACCCCGGAAAAGCCACGACTCCAACCAAAAAACACGCACACCCACGAGCGCTCAAAAAGGCCATGCCTTTCTTGGAGGCTGCCGTTTGGTCGTTTCAAGTCATCACTGTGAGTTGGGGCCCGTTGATTGGAATCTGTCAACTTGAGAAAAGCAACCGGCCCTGTGAAGCTGAAGCCAGCAGGAACCGGAAGCCGATGTTGGGATACCCCCTTGCCTTTGGACACAACCCATCGGCTTGTGTGAAATGGGGGGGGGGGGCAAAATGGCAAATGCTGCGGCTTTGTTTGGCTTTCAACTTGAACCCCCCCAAACACCAACCCTCAAAGGTCCGTTTCTCAAACTAAAAGCCCCCCGAGCTGCTCGGGTTCCTCGCGTCCCTGTCAATACCCACCAAAGGAGCCCATTTTTGTTTACCACGATCAAAGTCACCCCCTAAGTGCTGGGTTAAAGGGAAACCACCCCACAGGGATCCTTGCATTATACACCTGAACATTGCCTTGCAAATGGTGGCTTCCCTTGATCTTGGTGTTGAAACAGCCATGTTTCAAATGGTTGCAAAATGGAGATCTTTTAAGGAGCCCTGCCCCACTTTCTGACTTTAACTCCCAGAAACCGTCGAAATACTGCCCCTCGGCCAGCTCGGCAGCCGGTTCCCCGTGCCTGCAGGAAGAGGAGCGCCACCTTGGCGGAGGTGTTCGGCGGCAGGGCCTGACGCTTCGCCCAAACCGACATGTTAGTCTCTGGAGAAATGCAAAGTCCTCCAGTAGAGATATTAAAAAAGTAAGGGTACCAACTGTTTTTGTCAGAACATCTATTTTAGTAGGGGAACCCTCCCGTAAAAAGGGTAACAGGGCACTACTGGGGGACCTGGAGAAATCTGTGGCCCACCCCGGGTCCCCCAACATTTCCCGCCGGATGCTCTTTAAGGGGAAACCCTGCGTTCAACAGGAAAATCCAGATCTCTGACCGGGGGTCGCTAAGTTTGTATCCCCATTTACTGGGAAACCCCGGGTTGATAAACACATCCTACTTGGGAAACAAATGGCCCTTTTGGGGCCATGGGCCAAAGACCAGCCATGGCTTTTGTTGAACAGCTGGCCCCGTTACTTTGCTGTCAAAGCCCTCCCCGTGGCAGGTCCAAGGCAACCGACCCCTGGTGGACTTTAACTTGGTTGCTGCAACGACCCCCCTGCAAAAAGTGTTTAAAACTTTTGGGGGTTAGTACGGAAAACACCCCATATTTCAAGCAAAAAGTTAAAGTCTAGCAGCCAAGTTCACCCCCAGAAACCGTCCACAGAAACCCGAAAGAAGCCGCACGCCCCGCCTGGAGGGCCTTCTCCAAGAGCGGCCCGTTGAAGTCCTCGGCGCGGGTTTCGTGAAAGCGTTGCTTTTTTCTCCGCGCGAAACGCCCAAGACTCGGTTGACGTGGGAAGGGGAGCAAAAATTCAAATTCTAGCAGTTAAGTGGTTGGATTTCAACCACTGAGCCACAATAAGCAAAAATGCAAAATGTTTCCCAACAACAACCATGAAGAGGGCAGCATCAAGCACCTTGGCCAAAGAAAGGTGACACAAAGAGCCTGATAGAAGCGGTGAGCACATGCGGATGAATTACCACAAACTAACATTGTTTGTGGTGTGTGTGCCTGCCTGTTGACCTATTGATTTGTCACCCTATCCATCTTCCTATTCGTGCATGCATCTATTTGCGCATCCATTTTTCTGCCTGTCGGTCTGTCTCTCTTTCTATGCGCCTGTCCAACTACGCATCTGTACGTCTATCTATGTATTAGCCTACTTACCTACCTATGTACGTATCTAATGAAATCAAATCAAATCTATCTATCTAGCTATTCTAATGTATCCTAGTCTAGTCCATCTATCTGCCTATCTATCTATCTGTCTATCTGCCTAGCCATGCATCTAGCTCACGTATACCTATCTATCTAAACTAATCAATCTAATCTATCTGGTTTTTTATCCTAACATAACCTGATCGATGCATCTGTCTTTCTAGCTGTCTATGCATTTTGTCTATCAACCTAATCTAATCGAGTTTAATCTCATGTAACCTATCTAATCTCATCAAGCCGAACCTACAAGCTAGTCTAATGCATCTATACAACCTGATCTGTGCAGCTATGAGTCTACCTGTCTAATCTACTTAACATGCCTACCTACCTACTTAATCTAGTCTGGGCTAGTCAAGTCTAGCCATCTAGCTAGCTATCTTTCTCTCTCTCTCTCTCTCTCGCTCTCTCTCTCTCTATCATATGCATCAAAGTGTTCATTTGTTTGTCTATCCGTCTATGTATCTACCTACCTACCCCCTTTGCGTCTTTCCTTCTATCTATCTACGGTCTGTCTGTTTGTCTGTCTGTCTCGGTCTGTCTGTCTGAATGTCTGTTTGTCTATCTGTCTATCTATCTGTCTATCTAGTCTAATCCAATCCAATCCAATCTATATGCCAAATCTAATCTAAGCTAAGCAAAGCGAAGCTATCCAATTTTCATGTAGCCTAACCAAATGTAATCTAATCTAAGCTAATCTCAGCTAATCTAACCTAACATACTTTAAACTATTTGTCTATCCATGTGTACATAGCTAACCTGCCTATCTATCTTTCTATCTGTCCGTCTGTCTGTCGGTCTATCTAGCTAGCTAGTCTTCTCCTGTCTTCCTTTTCCTAGCTATCTATCTATCTTTCTGGCTGTCTACCTGTCTGTGTATCTGCCACGGCCTGTGAATATTTTCCACTAGGGTGTGGTGGCTTTTGATGGAACGAGCGGACTTGGTAAAGGCTCCCATTCCCGTAAGGATCTGGCCCCATTATTTTTAAGCACCACCAAAGTTAAACCCCAAGTAGGTTACAAGGAAACAACCCCAGCGGTACTAAAATGGTCGTAATCCCAGAACCATGCTTCAAGAATTAACCAGGCGGATATCCGCAACGAAATCTGGCTGGGACTGCCCCTTAATGTTGACCCACGATTAATAAACTCGTCCCACTTTTTTTAGGGAGGTGTTTTCTGCAAAAGTGATGCTTCTCCACTAAAAGGAGACACCCCCATATTACTCAACCAGGGGTTCTGCGTACTCCGGGGTTAACACTACTAACCTTCATCTACCCGGGTTTTGAGCACGTGGCTCAAAGCTCCCCAAGAAAAATCGCCGCGACGTCCGAGCCGCATACTCCGCGCCCTCCCGGCGCTCCATGCAGCAGCCCGTCACCGGGCGCCCAAGCAACGCCGCGAGCTCTGCGCGCACCGCGTCCTGACCGGAGGCGAAAGTCTCAAAGGAAAGGTCTCAAAGGAAAGGGAAGAAGTCCAAAGGATGTGAATAATATGTAAACATACTGATCCATTGATATATTTAATTGCGTATATGTTTACATACTATTTTGTCTAAATATTGATTTTTTGATTGATGAATTTGCTTCTTTATTCATGCCATGCTTACGACATTTGACAGCTATCAAAGGAGCTCCCCGTTAGACCCGTAAAAAGGTGGACCCCCCCCACCAACATGTCATGGTTTGGTGCACAGGGGTGTTTGGGAAGACGACTTTGTCCTGGAAACGAAGCCGTGCCAGAAAGAGATCCCTAGCAGACCAGTCGAAAGACGACCTCATGCTCTGGGCATGGGTTTGTCTCTGACTGGGGAAGATTCCAGACATGGTACCCTTCAGAAAAGCCCGGACGTGTTGGACCCGACTTTGTGTCCTAAGAACCTACGGCAAGCGCCGATGTCTTGAGCCCACGCGCTGGCGCATCCCATGCCGGTTCGCGCGAATCACAAATGCGAACGCACCCTGGTTTCCAGAGCTCATGTTGCGGAAAACGAGCTCTAAGGGGTCCGGGGAAGGGGGCTTGACAAATTTTATGAAATAATATCACGGAAAAAATCACTAGGGCGAAAGCAAA
>CAUJNA010001124.1:30000-47500 GCA_963377175.1 Effrenium voratum
CCAAGCACACGGGGAACAGATAAACACCATTTTAAGGGGTCCCCCTAGTTTCCTATCTTCGGTCTAGCTTGGCACCCTTTTTCGCATTCGATAGGGCTTGCCCACCCCACCCCACCCCCCACCCAAAGGGCAGTGACCCTTCAAAGGTTCCTCTAAATTGGGGCTGGGACCGAAAACACTGGTGGAAAATAAAGGCCGCCAGACTGGCGAATTCGCTGGGTATGGCCTTGATGATGGGACTTTATTGGGCACGCAAATGCAGAACATAGACGCTCACAAGTTTTGCTGGCGCCGAACTCAACAACAAGAGTGCGAAGATAGAAGGTTTGGATGCTCGTGATTGACCGGCAGATGAAGACCATGAAGCGGATGAACCTCATCATCGTTTAGAATAGGGACACGCAAGTACTTGGTTGCTGTTGACCCCCCCAAAAAAAGTTTAACTGTTTGTGGGGTTAGTGGAAAACACCTTTATTTCCCAAAAAGTTGAAGTCTAAACATCCAACCCAATAGCAGTCAAGAATAGGCATGGCTTTCTGGAGGATACCTGGTGCAACGTTCAGAGCAGAGCTTCCTCACGCACCACTTCGCAGAACCACCCCGGGGCAAAGGGGCGCTTCAGTTGGCCCATGCCGCGTGGATGCTTTGGGAGAGTCGGCCTTTTCCAAAGGGTGAACGGCAGGCAACTTGAACGGCAGGCAAGTTGAAAGGCAGGCAGGCAGGCAGGCAGGCAGGCAGGCAGGCAGGCAGGCAGGCAGGCAGGCAGGCAGGCAAGCAAACAGGCAAACAGGCAGGCAGGCAGGCAGGCAGGCAGGCAGGCAGGCAGGCAGGCAGGCAGGCAGGCAGGCAGGCAGGCAGGCAGGCAGGCGCAGGCAGCTAGGCAGGGCCAGGCAAGCAGGCAGGCAGACAGAGAGAAAGCCAGAAGAGAAAACGAAAGCAATGCAACAAAGCTAGACATCCGCCCGTGCCACCCTTCACAGGTCCTGATGGCCGTAAAGCACCGGGCACAAGCAGACCAAGGAAGGCGCAATCTCCACCTGGATTGGAAATCCTCCCCCCCAGTGGGGGAAGGTCCCCATGTCAGCTCGCCTGGTCCCAACAAAAGGGCAATGTGGTTGAGTGAGAAGGCAAAACATCCCCTGTCAACGGGGCCATTGTTCTAGTCTCTTCAAACGAATTTTGGTGCCACCCGAGAGGGACATAGTCGAAACCCGAGCAAAAACCGCTTTCTCCCCGCGACGAACCCACGGATGGTGCGCTTTTGCTTTCAACATGCCTTTGTGACTGTTGATTGATTAGGCCCGCCTTGCCAGGGGTGGGGGGGTGGGGGCGGCAGGGTTTGATGTTGATTGGCAATCAAGAAGGCATCTTGCACATTCCACCCGCTTGGCTTTCCATGTCAGTACGAACGAACTTCTTCCCGAACGTTTGTTTGTTGCAAACTTTCCAATTCCATGTCGATGGCGAGTTCGTCCATCGCCTGCATTTCTTCCTGTTCCAGATCCGGTTCCTCATACCCATCTGCTTTGTACAAGGCTGAAACATCACCATTCTAAGGGCTGTCCTCCTGTGGAGGTCCCAGGTCTCGTGTATATATCGGAAGCCCAGCACCAATCTTTGATCCCGACCCTAAACCCTAAGCCTGAACCTGAACCTGAAACCCAAACCCTAAACCTCAGCCCTAAGCCTACAGCCTAAACCTTAAAACCCTGAGACAACCCTATAAGCCAAGAACCATGAACCAAAAAACTCAAAATCCAACCGAAGAAGAAAAACACCTTGCGTGAAGATCTTGCGAGGACATGTGGAAACCCCAACCCTACACTGAACTGGAACTTAAACTGAGCGCCAATGGCCGAAACCCTAAACCCGAAAACCCGAAGCGCAAAAACGCTAAGCCTAAACCCTAACTAAAAGCCCTGCACCAAACAACCCCAAATCCGAGCTCAAAGCCAGAGGCGAAACCATCTGCCCCCCTCCCCCCGCCCCAAACAAAGAACGCATAAAAAGAGAACAAACAAAAAACGCCAGAGCGTGCCACACCCCAAGAACGCGCCATCCGGCAATCGAAATCCGCGCGATCCATCCGCACCTCCACGTCCGCGGCCTGGGCGGCCTCGGGCATGGCCTTGGTCAAGGTGTCGCTGGGGCCGATGAGCAGCGGCAGCAGCTGCACCTCAAACGGGTCGCGAGCGGTTGGCTTCGGTTCGACTGGAAAACCATCTCAAACAGGGATCCTCACATGACAACACCTGAACATTGCAACTTGTAGATGCTGGTTTCCAACTGTATCTTGCTGGAAAAGGCAACATGCTTCAAACGGTTGCAAAATGAATTTCTTTCAAGCCCTGTGAAACGGACTGGTCGCGAGCGGTTGGCGTGGAAACACCTCCCGTCTTCGCCGTCTCGGTTGGGCTGGTTCTCTCTCGCCGTTGCGTGCAGAAGGTCTTGACTCAGCAAGGCACCGAAAAAGGTGCCCGCTGATATTCCGGGGCACCAACAACATATTAGGACAGCCCAAACAAACAGTTGGGCGAAGTTGTGGACCCCTAGTCAATCTCTCTCGTCCCCCAGAAGCAGCCAGGCGATAGAGAGGGGAGTTGGAATGACCCCAAAGTGAAGCACCCAACTAGTGGCTTCCTTTGAGGGGAATCCCGTTCGGGTCCGTTACCCCCCCAAAAAAAAAACGGAGAGAAAAAAAGCGGCTGATTGAAATCTGAGAACCAGCAAAATGCACACCTCTAAATGGCGGGTGATTTTGGGGGGAGGGGTTCTGGGTGAAGCAGGGGCTCGAGGGGGTTCCCGGCAAGAAAGGTTCTGCACGGGCTTGAGGCGTAAGATGGGACGCCCGCCTATTCGTCCACCAGGGGTTTGAATCTCGGGAGTCCATTCCCAGCTAGGTCAACTGCCGGTGCCCAATTCCATACTGACATTTTGGCTCTTCAAGCACATCTGGCTGGGGCATGGCGGTACTTTCGAGCTCCCTCCGAAACTGTGCCGCCTGTGCATCCGGATCTTCCTTCTTCACCCGCTGCAGCCATCCCGCCAGCACCTGGAGCTTTTGGCCGAATTGGAACAAGTTTGAGCTCCGGTCCATACTTTGGACTCGCCCGGCCGCAAGCATCCACAAACCATAGCTAAAATATGGGACTTCCCCCATTCCCTACTTGCGAAGGAGCGGAAATCAACCCGGAGGCACGCTTACAACGAAGAGCAAACACTTTCTGACTTGAGGTGGTCTTAAAAGAACACACGCACACCCTCGATTGCTTAGATGATCTGGGAGTTGTCTGAGTGGACCACTTACCCCCGCAGCGAACGCTTGGCAATCCCTTGCGACCAAGGTTTACTCACCGTTTAGCTACTCCCCGGATCATCTAAGCAAAAACGCGTTTCCATGCACCGGCATTTGTTTCACAAGCATTTTCACCAGTCAGGGATCGCCAAGAAAAGGGCCTTCATCGGTTCATCATGTTGACAATGTTGACCTTATTCCCAGGTGAGCTCGCCATGCAACAGTTGTTCAACTATTCCGTCGCTGTAGGGGCAACTGCTGGCACCTCACCCGGCTGCCCATCCAGCTTCTCCGCTGCAATGCGGTCCTCAGTCAAGCAGCGGGTGGCCGCAGGCTTCAGTGCAGCCTAAACCTTGCAAGTGAACCATACGTCCATTCACAAAACCCTGGAATGTGCAACACTGGTCCCACCGAAATTGCCAGGAAGGAACTTTCTTCAGAGACCCTCTAAACGGACGGGGGTCCCCTGATTTCCCCTACCAAAAAAGCAGGAACCGCTCGATCGCGTTGCCCCGTCTTCAGCACAAGCTCACTCACTTGGATCTGAGTACCCACAAAGCCGCGCCAAAAGAAGGCCATCCAGGAAGACCAGAAAAAAGAAGAAGAAAAAAAGAGAAGAAAACAAAAGAAGAAAAAAGAAAACAGACCCAAGAAAAAGCCGAATCTGCGCTGAAGTCGCGCCAAGAACGGGGAACTCCGGCCCTCCCAGGCGATTTCCTGGCACCTGGTGGGGGGGATCCGGTGACAACAAATCCGGGTCTCACGCTCCGAGGCGCCGCGAACTTCGCGGACACCGCCTCCACCTTGAGCCCCGCCTTGGCCGCCAGAGCCGCTGCCAGGCGCCGCAGGGACTTGGTGGCCTGGCGCTGGCCGCGGGCCGCGGGCTCGACCCGCCCGAGCCGCGGGGCCGCGGGATCCGGGGACAAGGTGGTGGGGGGGGGGGGGGGGGGGGGGAATAGGACGGGATAAGATAGTAAGGCTAGGATAAGATAGAATACTATAGGAAAAGGTAGGATACTATAGGAAGATAGGATTAGATGGGATAAGACAGGATGAGGGTAGGATAAGACAGGATAAGACAGAGAGATAGTTAGATATATAGACAAATAGATCGATCGATACATAGGATAGATAGGCCAAGACAGGAGAAGACACGGTAAGATACGCCAAAATGGGATTGATAGGAGCAGATACAGGACAAGCTAGGATACGATAGGAAATAAAGTCGGCTAAGATAGCATAAGACAAGATAATCTATGATCAGATAAGATAAGGTAGGTAAGATAGATAAGGTAAATAGTATAGATATGATATGATAGACAAGGTCGATAAGACGTATGATATTGATGAAATAGATCAGATGGACAGTCTAGATAAGATACAATGAGTTAAATAGGGGGTTGGGGGGGGTGAGGGGGGTTGCGGGGGGGGGCGAGGGGGTTGGGGGGGCGGTGATTTTCGAGTCCTTGGGTTGGGGCTGGCGGGTTCTCTGACCCACCACTGCCCCATCTTAGTTGGAAGTCGGAACATTTATTAGGCCTTTTGTCCGGGTGACTTTCAGCAGCGCACAGCGAGCCAACTCAGACCAAGGTTCGCTGGCGATAGACGAGCGTGTCTTGTTTCAAGGGTACCCTTTTGAGAGGGTTCAAAAGGAAATCAAAAGGAAGCCACCGATTTTGGGTTCTTTTATTGCGCAACAAACCTAGGTGCATGGCGCAGAAAGAACCCGAAGCTGTTTGCAGGGAGGTGGTGAAAATATGACCTTCGCCCTTCCGTAGCGGATTCCCCGGCTCCTCATGCGCTGAGATCGGCCAATTGAAAAAGAGGGAAGGTACACCCCAACTCTAAGCGAGGCTCTCAAAACGAAAACATGGCAACAGGTTTGGTCTATCCAGCGGGTTTTCCCGGGTGCTCACACACATCCTTCCTGGCAATCACCTGTCGTATTGAGGGGTGGTGGGGTGGGGGGGGGGGGGAATCTGGCAAACATCCTGCTGCAGCATACGTCCTGGCGTAAGGGTGGGGCAAGGGGGGGGGGGCGTGCTGACGCACAAAACAGTGATGCTGCTCAGCGCGGCCCAAGTGAAACCACGATCTTCGATCAAGCAAGTGCTTGCAACAAACCGATCAATGTGGTCGTCCAGGTCTGGCGCGAAAGGAGATTGCATGTAAATACATGTTTGCAACTCCACAAAACACGCCATAATGGCAGATGTAGCGGGCATGGCTGCCTACACATGCTGAGAAAAAATATGTGCAGTAACGAAAACTTGTCTAGTGGCAATGCCTCTGGCATGGCGGCGCGAACCGCAAAGGCCTGGTCTTCCGCTCCGGGCAACCCCCCCCCCCGATAAAGCCAACATGTTGCACCTCCTTCCGATCGGCTCGTGACCCCTTCAATTCCCGAGCCGCTTTGTCCACAGCAGGCATGATCCGAGACTCCAAACTTCCATTTGCTTAAGCCCCCTGGAAAGAATAAACATATGTCCAGTAGTGATAAAATATTCTTTAGCAAATGAAAACAAAACGGGCCCAAAGAGACCACCATGCAGCATCGAACTCGAAGTCAAAGGCTCCCAGCCTCCCAGGAGCCGCGCCAGCCCCCCAACCACCCCGCAAACCCTCCCCCCCACCTCTGGCTTCAAAGAGCCATTGTCCACCAGCGCCACCCGCCGCCCCTGTAACTTGCAGGATGCAGTGGCCAGTGGAAGTGGAAGAGAGGGCTTTGAGAAGACAACCATCTTGAAAAGGCTGCACGATAATGCGTCGACAAGCAGGTAAGGGGAAAGAACCCCCTTTTACCGGGAACATGAGGCAATACAACGATCGATCCTCAAGAAAAGGCCTGTGCTGTAAAGCGGTGTCGCATCAGCCGGGTTTGCCTGCTACTTCCTGTGCTTTGTCTTTTTGATAGGGGGTGATCCAACACCTTGTAGTAGCTCGGTTGCTTGGGCCCGACGTCGCAATCGGGGCCCGATCGGCGCCCGACGGTGCAATCGGGGCCCGACGGTGCAATCGGGGCCCGATCGGGGCCGAATCGTCCCGTGGTGCAACCCCAGCCACCCATATTATAGCTCAACGCCGGTTTTCCTTAGTATGCGGATTGCAACTGTATCTATAGCAAAACTAGGCGATGCCAGCTTGGTACAATTGACGGGGCCCGACGGGGCGCGATGGCGCAATCGGGGCCGATCGGGCCCAAACGGTGCAATCGGGCGGGCCCCGACCTAGGCCCGCTGAACCTCGCAAACCGTTCTCACGCAACTTTCGTGGAGCTCAGCGTGAAACTTTGCTGGAACCTTTCCTCAGGGCTGCCCCATAGCTTTTGCAGAATTTGGTGGAAACCTTCTGACCTCATAGCCCTCGCAGCCTCGTGGAATTCTTGGAGCCCAAAGCCAGCAGCAATGCCAAGCATTTACTCTGCTGCACCGTGAGTTCCGCAGCGACGTGATCTGATTTGCCACAAAGCCAACATTTGCCTGAGCAAGTGAGCAAGTCACAAAACAGTGAAAGTGTGCTAAAAACCATTGATTTCGGTTTTGCTTAGTGTTCCGCCCATGAGCAAAGCGATCTTGATCCGATGGCTTTTCAGCAGAACACCCCAGCCCTCGAAGAAATTGCTGGGACCCTGGTGGAACCTTACCTCAAACCACCCCGGACCACCCTGCAGCCCTGGTGGACCCTCGTGGAATCTTACCTCAAACCACCCCGCAGCCTGGAACCCTAGTGGAACCCTGGCGGAACCCTTGTGAAACCACCCCAGACCACCCCGCCCTTGCAGAACCTGGTGGAACCCTGGTGGAAATCGTGGACCCTCTGGTGGAACGCTGGTGGAACCCTGTGGAACCTTAGTGGAACCCTGATAAAACCCGCCCTGCACCACCCCGCAGCCCTTGCAGAACCTCGTGAAACCCTGGTAAAACCTTGGTGGAACCCTGGTGGAACCGGTGGAACCCGCCCCGGACGACCCCGCAGCCCTTGCAGAACCTGGTGGAACCCTGGTGGAACCTTGGTGGGACTCTGGTGGAACCCGCCCCGGACCACCCCGCAGCCCTTGCAGAACCTGGTGGAACCCTGGTGGAACTTTGGTGGAACCCTGGTGGAACCCTCGTGGAACCTCACCTCAGGGCCGCCCCGGAGCCTATCTGGCCTGAGACCCCTTAGCTTGAACTGCCAGCAAAATAAAAGCCGCCCCCCAACCCCTTCCCCCCATCCCCCATCCCCCCACCCCCCATGCCCCCCCATCCCCTCCATCCCCCACACCCCCCCTCCATCCCCCATCCCGCCGCCCCCCCCCATCCCCCCCCCATCCCCCCACACCCCCACCCCCGCCTTCCGCGGCCTTCTCTTCGCGCTGACCCGTGCTAGGCCGTAGCCCAGCGCCAGGCCCAGCGCCAGGAGTCCCAGCCGCGCCGCCATGGCGGGCGATCGCACCCCAGCCAGCGAGAAACGCCCGTGGAGTGGATGGCAGGGAGCATGGAGCGTTGGAAGGGGAGCAAAACGTTGGAAGAGCATGGGTTTCATTGTTTTTTGACTTTATTAAAAAATTTAGCAGTGCAGTTAAGTGATTGGATATTTTATGTGATTGGATATTTCAACAACCAAACCACCATAAACAAAAATGGAAGAAAACATGGTCCCCAACAACAACCATGAATGGGCGTAGGGCATGGACGTGTGGCCTGGTCAAAGCGGAGCGGAGCGCGGAAGAATCGGAAGAACCATGAAAAAATGCAGCTAGCATGTTTCCTTGCAGGATGCTTAGAATGGGGTGTTTTAATCATGAGGGAGTTATTTTCAGCTAGCATGTCTTGCAGGATGTGCAAATAGGGGGGGGGGTGATTTGATGGACAAATCGAAGCGACTTGAGCCGGCAGGTACAACAAGCTCCAGCTGCAACATTCTCTGTTACATTCTCAGACATTTGTGTGATTCAGAGTCTTGGATCACTGGTAAACGGTGCTCGAGCCTGAGAATGTGCATTCGGCCCAAACTTTGGCAACAACTGCCTGACGCCTGCCAATAGCGCCTTTGCTGAGCCAGCTAGTACCACCTAACCTGGCCAATAGGAATCGGGGTTCGCTCGCTCGAAGATTGGACGAAGTGCCGATGTTGGCAGCTTGGCTGCTGCAGCTTCTACCTCCCTTTGTGGATCCCTTCCGGCTCGGGATCCCTCGGCCATGTGCGCACTATCCCCTGGAACCCAGGGTTTTCTAGGGCCGCCCCTTGCATCAATCTCCCTCTCTCTCTCTCTCTCCCTCTCTCTCTCTCTCTCGTTAAAATTGGTTGTTACTTTGCTTACAAGTGCAAGTGCTGTAGTGTTCAAACAAACAGTCAACCAATGTAGTTAGTCTGCAGCTGCCAACCTTTTGACTCATGCGGAGTAGTAAGCTCAAGGCCTGCGGTAGTGAACATACATGCAACAAGGGTGCAAAGTGAAGCATGTAGTTTGACACGGCCCCTCAGTTAAAAGGTCTTTGTAGTACCTTTTCAACTGAAGTGCAAAACATGGATTGACAGTAGTGATGAAAACCATTGTTGTTCATCAATTCTACTGTATTGGCAAAAGTAGTGACCTGCGCTCAGTAGTTCACGCTGTTCAGGTTCCAGCTCGATGTAGGGCGCTGGACGGAAGTAGTGAAGGCAGGCACTCGTTGTAGTAGAGCAGGAGCTCAAAAGTGTAGTACCCAGTTCTGGGTGCGGTAGTCTTGGACCTTCTGTAGTCGACTGTCCAAGGTCGCGTAGTAGTTGGTGGTGAAAAAGTTTGTCATGTAGTTTGGAGCTCCCCGTAGTCGCTCATCGTCAATCTCGGGACACGACATGTGTTGTTCGTAGTCCCGTAGAAAGCGGTGTAGTAGTGCTTTGTGGTGTTGTGTGAGGTTGGTCATTGTGAGTAGTGTGAATCCGTAGTATTGGATGCTTTTGCAGACGATTGTAGTGATTGCTTTGTGTTGGTAGTCGTGGAGTTGGTCTCTGTTGTAGAGGTAGTGGAGTAGTTCAGGTAGAAGTAGTGGCATGTGGTAATTCCAAACGTAGTTGTTCCTGAGGCTGTAGTTGTCAGTGAAGGTGGTCATGTTGTAGTTCACCTTGAAGATGGTCTGTGGCAGTGTTGTAGTCGGGAGGTAGTAGTTGTGTTGTACCGACATCATGTAGGAGATGTAGTCCCTTGTGAAGTGTAGAAATTGTCCTGAAGTGAGGTACCTCAGGAGTAGTGGTTGTTCAATCTGGAGTTGGATGATGACGTAGTTGGTGTTGTCGCCAGTTGTAGTGTGGAGTGAAGTTGTGTGGTAGTAGTGGACGTTGGCTGCTTCAGGTAGTGAAATGCTGAGCAGTGTGGAATTGTAGTGTGGCATCCGAAGATCTCCAGGGATGCAGTGAATGGGTCGTGTGTAGTCCAGTTGTGCCAGTGGAGTAGCTTGTTGTTGTGAGAGTAGTTGATACTCTTCAAGTGTAAATGCAGTGAAAAATTGAGTGTAGGGAATGTTGTCGGCCAGTGGTGGTGCAGTGGTTGTCTGGTGCTCAGTGATGTGTAGTTGGTCCATCACTGTGGTCGGGTTGTAGTAGACGGTGTTGCCGGGTGTAGAATGGTTGAAGTGGTAGTTGGAGTCGTTGTAGGTTTGAGGTGGTGGAGTTCCATGGTCACTGGAGTCTGTAGTGACCGCCACCTCTGGTGTAGACGCCCTGTCGGGTGTAGGCGCATCTCCCATCGTAGCATCTGCAGTAGATGGAGCGGCCATGGCTGCAGTGGAATGCAAAATGTAGTGAAACGGGGCAAAACAAATGAGCCTAAGTAGTTGCTACCAGGCAGTCGGCGAATGCAGACATGTAAAACAAACAACTGTAGTGTTGACTCAAGCCGCCAAAAGTGCAAGTGAAAGTACATGTAGTTACTGTTACTTACATACCAAAAGTGTCGTGTTACATGTAGCTACTTACATACATGAAATGTCCAAAGTCGTTGTTGTTGTTGTGAAACTGCTGTGCTGGTCGTTCGTAGTGCTAGATGCGTATTCCAATGCTCTGGATGAGCCTGTGTAGTGTTTCTTTGCTGATGTATTTGGTAAACAAATCTGCGCTGTTGTGGAGTGTGTTGATCTTAAGGATTCTGATGATGTCGTGCTTGATGAGGTCTTGTGTGTAGAGGAATTTGAGGTCGATGTGTTTTGCTCGTTTGCTAGTGCCTTGTCGTGTAGCAATGCTCTTGCCTGCTGTGAGTCTGTGTGGATGCGTAGGTTTAGCTTGCTGCAAATGTTGGTTTCAAGTAGGAAGTTTCTGAGGTGTAGTCCCTCATTAACTCCTGTGCAAATGGCGTAGAGTTCAGACTCTGCTGAGCTAAGTGCTATTGTAGCTTGTGTTCTGCTGCCAAATGCAACTGTTGTTCCTAGAAAGATGATGTTGAAACCTGAAGTTGATTTCCTGGTAGTAGGGCATCCTGCCCAGTCGGCATCGACATGAACGTCGAGATCCAGGATGTTGTTGGTGTTTGCTCTGAGTGTTGTTGTTGGTTCTATGGTGAATTTGTAGTGCTTGGTGCCGTGCAAGTAGCGTAGTAGATGTTTGACTCTCTTTTGTGAAAGTTCTGTAGGTGCTGTGAGGTCTCGTGCTAGTTCTTTTGTGGAGTATGCAATGTCTGGTCGTGTGTATGCTAACCATTGAAGTTTGCCAACAATTCTTCTGTACCTTTTGTGTTGTTCGTGGTCAAGTAGTGCTTCATCTTCTATTGTTGGTTTGTAGTGTGCAATTCCTGGAGTGTTCACTGAGTTGCAGTTGTTCATTCCAGACTCCTCGATCATGTTGTCGATGTAGGAGTCCTTTAGTCCGAGATTGCAGTAGTTGCCGAAGTGGTCGATGTTTCTTCCAAGAAATTGTTGTGGTTTGCCAGGTTCGAGGTAGCCGATGTGCTTGAGTAGTACCTGCTTCTGGACGGCCTCGAAAGTGGAGTCGACTGCGGTCTTGTCTCCAAGTACTAGTAGATCGTCCACGTAGACCATGATGTAGCAGTCGCGAGTCGCATTGGTGTAGACGTTGGGTTCTGACTTTAGTCTTACAAAGCTGAGCTTTTGTAGAACTTCAGCCAGGTAGTCCTGCCATGCTTTCGGTGAACTGCGTAGTCCATACATGGCTTTCTTTAGTCGCCAGATTTTGTCCTGTTGTGGACAAAGTTCTTTAGGTGGCCAAAGGTAGACGTCACGTTGTTTACCGTCGTGGTCTTTTGCGATGGGTGCGTGTAGAAATGCTGTAGAGACGTCACCTAGTCGCGCGATCCAGTTTGGTCGTGACACTTGTAGTGCGAGAAGTGTCCGGAGTGTCGTGAACATTGGTGTAGAGGCGTAGACGGAGTCTTCGTCCTCGATCTTCTCGGTGTAGCCTTTTGCGACGATCCGGCTTCGTACTCCTGGTCCTTTCTTTCTGTGTACCCATCTTGTAGGTATCGCTTCTCTGATGACGTTGTCGTCGACGGTAGACGCATCTACTTCGTCGTAGACGTCGTGTAGTTTCATTTGGTTTGACTCGTGTTTCATTCCTTCCAGTAGTTGTGTTTCGTCGTAACCTTCGTTGTCGAAGATTATGGGTTGGTCTTCTGAGGTGTCGTCGTTTGTGTAGGGAGTGATGGATTTTCCGTTGGGAAGTGTCACTGCGTTGATTTTCTGTCGTAGTGGTGGTGGTTCTTTGGTTGCTTGTTCCGTTGATCTGATTGTAGTGTCCTTTGAGGTCTTCTGTGCTTTAGTTGGTTGCATTACTTCTTCCGGAGTTAAACGTCGTAGTGTTTGTCGAGGTGGTGCTGGTAGTGGTGGATGTTGTCGTCCAGTTGGTGAAGTAGCCATAGGACTATCCGGTAGTGGTCGTGAACTTGACGTCGATGTGGACGGAAGTCGTGGAGGTGGTGTAGTGCGTTGTTGTTTTGTTGCGGGTTCTGCAACGATGTCGTCCGTCGCATTCGTTTGTTGTCCGAAGTCTTGCGTGGACCTTCTTTTCTCTGACGGTTGTAGTTGCGTGTCCAACAGTGTTGCGAACGATGGGTTGTAGGTGTTCCGTCGTGGTGCCCATGGTGTGCCGGAGACTTTGTTCAACAGTGCGAGGTCGTATTTGAAGTCCGGCTGTAGTCTCCGTACTGTTCGTACCTTTTGTACGCCTGATTCCGTTGCGACGTAGTTTTCTCCGGTTTCGGAAACTTTTCCGAGCCAGATGCATTTCTGCATCCGTAGGTCTGCTTTCGGAAGTTTCTTGTGTTGTGGTGGAAGGTCTCGCCAAATTCGCAGATTGCTCGCTCGTAGTTTCTTCCCCAGCGGCGTTCAAAGCTTGTGTAGCCGTCTGAGTGGATGACGTAGCGATTTACCGTCCATGCTGCATGTCGTACTATCCAAGGTAGTAGACAGTGCTTTGTGGACATCGTCATGCTGTAGTTGCTTTCAACTTGAGCTTTGACGACGCGGATTTGTCCGAGAAGTGTTCTATGTAGTCGCTCAACGCTTCCTTGACTGTTGCTGCTGTAGGAAGGTGAATGTCGTACACTCATTGTGCCGACTTTTGCTGCTGTAGCTTTTAGAAGTGCGTTGAGTGTGTCTTCGTTGTCGCTTTGTAGTATGCCTTGTGTTCTTCCGCACTCAAAGATGAATGCTTGTAGGTTGTTGACCATGTAGTCCATCATTGATGCTTTGTCTGGAACCAATACTGCCATACACAGTTGTGTAGTAACATCAACTGCTGTCAGTACCGGTGTGGTCTTTGGGTCTTGTTGTGACTTGATGTAGGCAAAGTCTACTTGAATGACAGGTTGTCGTGATTGTTGTTTCTTGTAGTTGTCTTGGCGTCCTTTGCCTTGAACGCAAATTGGACACCAGTTTCTGTATGGTAGATGTGTAAGGTTGTGTTCTGCTATTTGTTGTGGAGTGGGCTGCTGTGGTTGTCGTAGTCCTCTTGCTCTGTGTGCTTCATGATGCTCGTGTTGTTGTTCTTCATCGTGGTCTCCTGGATGTACTCGTAGTCTTTCTTCACGGTGAACCTTGTTGTTCCTTTCCATTGAAATGGTAGTGCTGCGTTGCCCATGACTGTCCAGTCATCTTTGCGTTGTGAAACTTCTCCAAAGTTGTTGTGAGTGATTGTAGTTCTGTAAGGTTCAAGTGTGTTGATTGGTGGATGTCCTGGTCCATCTGTTGGAGTGAAGAGAGTTGTTCTAAGCGTTGTGTGGTGTCGTATCCAATGTTCACCTTGTCTTTCCCAGTAGTCTTGGTTGTCCTCCTGTGCTGTGAGTGGTCTGTGTATTGTCTCCTTTGGTTGTGTGGTGTCGGTATTTGTTGAAGGTGCTGCTTTGGGTCTCCATATCTTTTGTGGTGCTCGTAGTTGGATCTTTGATCTGGTTGGTGGTGTGTCCATTAGCCGTTGTGGTTGTGAGCTCTGCCTTGTTGGTGTGGTCTTTGATGTTGCTCTGCGTGTAGGTGTTATCTTTCTTCTGAATCTGGTTTCTCCAGTCCAGTTGTCACCTTCTAGTCTTCGTTGTAGTTCTTGCTTGGAAAGTTGTGTTGGGTTCTCTTGTAGTTGTTCTTGCTCTTGCCCTTGTCTGTTGATGATGGTTAGTCGCCAATCATCTAGTTCTCCTTCTGGTATTGGGCAGCCACTGTTGTGTGGTGTGAACAGTGCTTTGCGTGGTCGTTTGTGTACTCTGATGGCGTAGTCACCATCAAGTTTCCAGTAGTCAGTGTTTCCACCAAGGATCTGTCGTAGTCCTTGGTCTGTGTGTGTGAGTGGTGCGATTTGTTCTTGTTGTTGTGCTGCTCTCTCTGTAGGTTGAATCACAGCAATGGATTTTCCATTGTCTGTAGTCATTGGGAAGATGTCGAATCCTGTAGGGATGTCGATCTTCTCTGCTCGTAGGTAGAAAAGTCCTGAGTGTCTTATGAGGTGTGCTTGTTGTTGTCCATGTGTGATGGTGCAGTGTCGTGGAGTGAAGTCAAGTCCATATCCTCTATCAAGTAGTCTTGATGCACTGAGGATTGGATACTTCACATCACAAACGTAGTAGGGTATCATGATCCTGAAGTTGTCCTGCTTGTAGGGAACGTACTTGATGCCGTAGACAGGTATCTTCTTGTTTGTAACCGGTACTGATTCTCCACAAGGTCGTAGCGGTAGGTCTGGTGCGTAGTCCTTCGGGCAAACATGTGTAGATGCTCCTGAGTCGATCAACAGGTGGTGGTATGACTTGAAGTTGGAGTACATGATGTAGTGTGTGATAGTGTCCTCAATCTTCTTGTTCCTTTGTTGTTGTCTTGCTGCTGCTATGTCGAAGTGTAGCTGTGTGGTGTCTTCTTGTAGGAATTGTTGAAAGCTCTTGCTGTGGTCGTTCCATGATGTTGTGTGTGTTGTTCTCTTGCCAAGTAGTGATTTGGATTTGTGCTTGTGTAGTCGTGATTTGCTTGTCTGATGTGTCCAATGGTGAGGTGTGACTCGTTGATGCCTCCAATGTAGTTCGCTGTGTCCTCATAGCTGTTGTCATTCCAATCCCAGCTGTTGTCATAGTCGTAGTCGTTCCAGTTCTCCTCCATGTAGTTCACCTCATGTTGTCCTTCTTCTCCTTCGTAGTACCAGTCCCAAGTGTCGTTCACATCCTGAGGTAGTTCATCATTGTTGTCGTGATCTGCTTGTTCTTGTTCTAGTGGATGTAGTTCTTCTCCTTCTCCTATGTGCCATACCGGCACTCTGCAGTCTTGTGCCCAGTGGCCGGGCTTGCCACATCGATGGCATGTTGTGTAGTTGTTGCTTCCTTTTCCTTTTGATTTGCTGTAGTTCCTTGGCCTTTGTAGCCTTTGCTTGATCCATATCCTTTGGATCCTGAGTAGCCTTTTCCTTTGCTCTTGTTGTATCCTCCTTTGTTGTAGTTTCCTTTGCTGCCTTTGTCGAATCCTTTGTAGTGTCCTTTACTCCTGTACTTGCCTTTGCTCTTGCTTCCTTTGTAGCCGCCTTTTCCTTTTCCTTTGCCTTTGTAGCTTCTTCCTTTCCTCCATATGTTGTCAACATCCATTGGTGCAGTTCCTCCATTGTAGTTTGTTCCTACTGCTGAAGTAGATCTAGTGAAGGCTGAAATCGTTTTGTAGTAGTCCAGGATGAGTGCTCTGATCTCGATGTAGTTCGTGATCTGTCCAGCTCGCAGTTGGAGGTGTTGCTGCAGTGCTCCTTTGGTTTTGTTGAGTAGTATTGCTGTTTTGATTCCATCTGGTAGTGCTGTTCCATTGTCTTTCTCGTAGCGGTTGATGTCGTATTCCCATTGTAGAAATTGTTCTTCAAACTGCGCTTCGTTGAATGTGGGTTCCAGTAGTTTGGTAAGGTAACCAAGGCTCCTTGTTCCTACTGGTAGGCTGAACCTGTTGTGCAGTAGTCGTAGTGTTTCACATCCGTTTGCGTTGTAGCGGTTTTGCCTTACTACTGTAGCTGCTGCTCCCTGACAGATGTTGATGAGGATGTAGTGTAGATCTCTGGAGAGGTCTACTGCTTTGCTTGCTTGTGTAGGGTCAAGTATGTGTGTTCTGATGTCTGTGTCCTCAATCTGTCGTGTAGCCACTTGTGCTAGTTGTAGCACCAGGTCGAAGTCTCGGTCTATGAGGCCGAGGTATGCTTGTAGCTTGAACAGCCATTCTTCATACTGGGAGTAGTCACCAGTGAAGAAGGGTGGTGGCAGTTTGTATCTATGTAGTCTCTGAACGTCGTTGTCTTGTTCTGTTCCTGCTCCCGTAGTCGTGGCTCCTACTGTGTCTGCTGTTGGCCCGTTCTCTGCTCCTGTAGTTTGTTGTGCTGAGGCTGATGCTGCTTCTCCTGACATGTCGTAGTAGTTTGGCATGTGCTGCTGTTGCTGTTGTTGTAGTACTTACTGCTTACTGGAGCTCCCCTATGTTTAGGATCTCAGCTCCGCTACCACGTTAAAATTGGTTGTTACTTTGCTTACAAGTGCAAGTGCTGTAGTGTTCAAACAAACAGTCAACCAATGTAGTCTGCAGCTGCCAACCTTTTGACTCATGCAGAGTAGTAAGCTCAAGGCCTGCGGTAGTGAACATACATGCAACAAGGGTGCAAAGTGAAGCATGTAGTTTGACATCTCTCCCTCTCTCAGATTGGTCAACCTGATCCTCTGCAAAAGGAAGCTCTGTGCTTGGGGAGGACTCATACAACCCTGGTTGGCTCATAGGTGGCGTGCCATTTTGACGCGGGAGTCTGGAGTTCGGGGGCCAGCACCGGTTGGCGCATCCGAGGTCAACATGAGTCACAATCAAAACCCGATGTTAAAATGGTCGACCCAAAACCATGTAAAGAATTAAGAAGGCGGCCGCAGCTATTTATGGTTGGGATTATCCCTTACTGACCTTCATTCACCCTGGTTTTGATTGTGGCTCACATTACAACCACCCCGAGGGGCAAAGGAATCCACACAGGGGGACTTGCTCCACACAGAGCATCTACCCTTTCCCCGCGTCCCCGTTCAACGTTCGCAGGCGCTTCCCCAAGGAACCTGTCCCTTTGGAGTGGGGGTTCTGACAGACCTCACTCGCGCTCAGCATTTGCCCGCGTCAGGCTAGTTCGGTTGCAGGAGTTGTGAAAAGCCTGAGTTCATGCTCACTTTAGCAAGCCCGGCTTAAAAGAGACCCATCTGCTTTGGATTCGGGTCAATGGTCCAGCATTTGGTCACGTAGCCCCGCATGGCCAGGTACAGCAGAAGCCTTCCCCGCCACAGACCGAGCTCCCAAGCGCCCGGCCCCTCATCGCCGAAGAGCTCCTCACGCCGAGGCGGGCTCGGGGGAGGAGGGGGGAGGAGGGGGGGGAGTGGGAGGAGGTGGGAGGAGGGGGGAGGAGGGGGGAGGAGGGGGGGGGGGGGGGGGGGGGGAGGAGGGGGGAGGAGGGGGTGAGGGGAGCCTGGCGGAGGGGGGAGGGAGGGGGGAGGAAGGGGGAGGAGGTGGGGGAGGGGGGGGAGGAGGGGGAGGAGGGGGGGGGGGGAGGAGGGGGAGGAGGGTGGGAGGAGGGGGGAGGAGGGGGGAGGTTGGGTGAGGGGGGAGGAGGGGGGGGGGGGGGGGGGGGGGGGGGGAGGGGGGAGGATGGGGGGAGGTGGGGGGAGGAGGGGGGAGGAAGGGGGTAGGAGGGGGGAGGAGGGGGGGGAGGGGGGAGGAGGGGGGAGGAGGAGGGGAGGAGGGGGGAGGAGGGGGGAGGAGGGGGGAGGAGGGG
>CAUJNA010001124.1:55000-107500 GCA_963377175.1 Effrenium voratum
GATTAAGCCTTGTTTTGTATGTATTGGAAATAAGGCCTAAATAAGCCTTATTCGTGGGCTATTTCGACACTGGGCATGTGCAATTTTCTTGTCCCAGTGGGGGGGGGAGTGTTGGGGGGGGTAGTGTAAAACCCCATGAAAGTTTTATGATTTTCCGAAAATAACCCAATCTTTCTATTCATTTTACAATGTGAACAATATTGTTTTTCTCCTTCTTCTATTTCTTTTTGTTGCTTATCCATCGCGTTTTTCAGTCTCTTTCTTTGGTCTTTCTTTTTCTGCCTTTCACGGCATCTATCACAAGTTTTACAACTTCCTGAAAATAAATCTCTTGCCTTATAACATCCACAACACGCGCAATATGTTCTTTCCATAATCTTCTACTATAATAAGCAATCTACCCTTTAAATGGTTTCACGACACAAATAATATTTTTGCTCTGGGGTAAGACCCTCATAGAAAAAAACACCAAACAACAAACCAAACAAAAAACCAAACAACCGACCATACAATAGACTTTTACATAACCAGTTGGTGAAGTGGCTTGTGCAAACTGGGTGTGCACAAATACATTTGCATCAGGTGTTCCCACAAACATATTTGCACAAACCAATTTGTATTCATGTTTTGCTTATGGTGCAAACCCATTTGCGCAAGCATATTGCTACATTTGCATTGAGCAGTTGGCAAGAGTTTCCGGATATATCTATATAATTTTGGTGTTTTATCTATTTTATAAACTATGGATTTCTCCCCTTAAAAATCATTATTTTCAAAATTTTAAATTTCATATTTTTTACTCTTTTGTCGTTGGACGAACCTGCAAATTTCAAGTTTCAACACCAACCCCAAACTCGTTTTCCTTAATCCGTCAAACTCACCAAGATTTCGCAAATCAACACACTCGGGATTTTGTATAAATCTTCCTGCTTATGCTTTACATAATTTTCACCCCAACTTTCCCGCTTTCCACTTGGTGCCCGTTGTGCAGTTTCAATATGTTTATTATTAACAACTTTACCGCAGTCTTTATTACATAATGGTTTGGGGTTCCATTTATCAATGTTATTCCACAACCTCGTTCTTTTCCGATAATTAAAACCATATTTACAATAATCAATATCAAAATAGTCAAGTTCATTCATAAACTCCTGATTTTTTAATAATCCAGTTTGTGGATTTTCAATTACATAATATTTTGGATTGAAATATTTGATAATCTCAATAGTTTTTAAGACAATACTATTTGCATATTCAATGTTTCTTAGTCCTGTTGTTTTTGCTCTACTGTATTCTGTGCAAGGTGGTAATGCCCAAATAAATTGAAAATGGTTTCTGTCAAATTGTTTATAATCCCATTCCAAAATATCACAATTAATATCAGCATTTTTTAAATCCAATGATATTACATTAAAACCGAGCGACTTTGCAATAAGTCCAACACTGCCTGTTCCACTAAATATCTCTAATAAATTCATTTATTAGAATGATTTAGATATTTATTATATTAATCCATAAGTTTATATTCATCACCATCTTTCGCAATTTTATAGTATTCTAATGTTTGTTCTTTTGGGTTCTTGATGCGTCCTTTGGACACCATCTCAAAATAAGATTGTCTTTTAGTTTCATGGTCGCCTGAGGGACGCCCTAATCCTTTCTTTTGAAAGATTTTATCCATCTTCTCCTTATTATCTTCGTTATTGCTTTTAGGTTGGTTTATTTTTTCATCAATAGTCTTAATAAGTTCAGTTAATGCTTTAACATTCTTACTAATAATTACAAGTTTTTCATTAAATCGTTAATTGTAGAATCACCATTTTCTGACATTTCTATATATATAAATATGTATATATTTATTTATTTATTTATGCGTTTGAAGTGGTGTTAAATCTACTCTTTAAATGCTAATTGTTCATCATGTGTTTAATAGTTTCCTGTGTTTCGTTATCGCCATTTTCCGAGAGTGTTGCATCCTTACCCCATTTAAATGTAATGTTATGAGCATCAGTTTCTAAGTTGATACTGTCTTTAGTTTTATCAATATTCATCCTTTTATCTTGTTTACTCAATTTGAAACTTGTTGGAATACATGAACATTTACAATTTCCTTTCTTTTGTATTTCTAATTCATTTTTCATTTCTAACATCTTTTTGCACATAGGACAAGCAAACTCAATAACTGATGCTTCTTTAACAATTTCTTCATCTGTTGATGAAGATACAGCTGGTTCTGTCTTATTCTTTTTGATTTTCTTTCTTCCCATTTATATTAGAGAGGGGGACCCCCTCAGCGTGGGCATTTTCCGTGTGAAACGAGTGCTTTTCCAAATTGGAGAGTTGTGTGCAGTTATGTGTGTTTATATCCTCTGACCGCGATCTGCGCTGCAACTTTGGCCAGCTAGAAAGCATCTCATCCGCACTGAGTCGTCCCACCATGGCACTTGCAGCAGAAGACATGACCTACGAGGATCTGAAGGAGATCGTGGATGGCTACCTATGCCGACCTTGCGCCGCAGTAGTCACCCCAGAGTTGCCCAGAGGGGCGTTCAACATCTTGACCTTCCCCATGGAGGAGCTCAGCCAGACCGACAACCCATCCGTCCACCACTTTGACCTCATCACCGACTTTGCGGGGGAGCTCAACATCCAGGAGATCGGGCGCCTATACAAGCAGGCCTGCGATCAGTCAGACCTCCAGCTGATGCCGGCTCCCTTCGGATTGAAAGAGCGTTGCCCCAGTGACACGAAGATGCAGATGACCGTCACCAAACGCAACGACGGGTCCGTGATCATTCTGAAGCACTTTGTCTTCCCAGAGAAGGTAAAACCATCCTTGTTCATGAAGATGGCACACGGCACCGCGAACCGGGCAAAGTACATGACTTCTGCTCCAAAGGTGGGTAGGAAGATTTTGCAGTATTGCCTGGAGAACATGGGTGGTTACACCTTCAAATGTTTCGAGATGGAGTCCCAGGCGATGAAGAAGGCCAAGGGGGGGTCGACTCGCTTCGAGGAGAAGGCAGATGAGGAAATCGATGCCGGCTTTGATTTCATTGTCCAACAGGGTCCTCGCTCATCTTCTGGCATGCAGCAGCTTCGGTGGCAGACCAAGCAGCTAAGGCAGACTGACTCTCCCATCTTTGGCTGGCCCCCGGGCTTGGTGGAAAAGGCGTTGCGCAATTTGGCGGCAGATGGCGCCCTTGCCCGGAAGGAATTCCAGTGGCCCATCCCGCTGACGCAGCGCTACTACAAGAAGTGGGTGCTTGAGATGCTCGAGAAGATTTGGGAGTTTGACCAGGCAGCCTTGGTGATGTTGGGCGAAGCAGGTGCCGGCAAGAGCCCGCTAGGCCGCAGCGTGCTCATGGCACAGGTGCGGCACAACAAGATGCACTACAACGTGGATGGCAGCCCTTGCATCCGGTGCACGCCTGAGTTGGACTTCTTGCGCGGCGAGCAGGGGTCAATCTTGATGGGCGACTTTTTGGACGACACTTCCCTGAGCAACCTCAGCATGAAGATGGTCAAGGCGTTCCTTGATGTCGGTCTGTACGAATCGATGTGCTGGGCAAGATGGGGGGCATCGAAGTGGGTCCAAAATGAGCCGAGAGCCGTGGCGGACAACACGTACGACGCAGACGTGGAAATGCCGGAGTACTTCGTGGAGGAGGTTCCCTTCAAAAAGTTCTTCGAGATGGTGCGGCCTGCCTTTGCTGAGAGTGCAACCCCAACCCACATGGATGCAGTGTTCAAAAGGGCGTGCTTCTTGGTGAACACCAAGACGCATGTTTACTACAGAGAGGCCGGCATCAACACCAACAAAGTGCTCCGAAAGCATGTCGAGGGCGCAGACTTTTTGACCCAGGATGGCAAGAAGGCATATGGCCTGTTCAAGGAAGGCTCGAAAAACTTGTCTCCCGATTTCGATTCGCAGGTGCAGTTGGAGCAGGAATGGGTGTCTGCTATCATGGCAAATCGCTTGAGAAAGCGCAAGGAGGACGAGCACGAGGCGAAGATACGTTCCCAGATCCGGCAAGGGCTTTTTGGAGACGTCCCTCAAAAGGAGAAGTCCATCACGGAAGCCATGGAGGTCAAAGAGAAGGACCGGGTGCGTGTGAAGAGGGAGCGGCATGGATGCGGATGCGGGTGATGTATTTGAGCATGGCTACGGCTTGGACTCGGACTGAGCATCAGGCGTCGCGGCAAAGGCCGCGCCCGTGGCTGACACTATGAACATAGATTTCGACCAATCCAAGTTGCCTTGTTGGCGGTAGTCGGAGGGTTCCATCACATGCGCGCATCGGAGGAGGAGGAGTGATGTAGAAAAGGGAGGCTTGCATGTGCCTCAGATACTTGCCATTCATGCCATAGGCATGCACCCATGAGCATACCATCGTCTTGCTTGAGCACAGCTTTGACAGTTCTGACAGTACCCATAGCTTGCCATAGGTAAGAAAAGCTACAGATACTAGATGCCACTGCTAAAAAGGCCGGCCATGGTCATGTCGATGCAACGCAAGTACGAGGCGACCATCTACGATCCACCGCTGCAAAAGTGTAGCGTATGCAAGGAGGATATGGTGCTGAGGCCAGATGAAAACCCAACCAAGTTGGTGGTTGCCACAAGTGAAACTCTACAACTGGCAAGCGCATACCGTAGTGTATGCAACACTCCAGGATGCAGGACAACGCATAGGGGGAACTTTGCCTACGAGGACGGGGTGAAAGTGAATGCGTTGTCCTTTCAGCAGCTCCACGCGTTCGGTGTCTACATGGTCACGGGTAGCTTTGGCTTTTCGATCAAGTACTTGGAACTGTCCTTGCTTCGATTCCTACGTGGCAACCTTGCACCTGGGCAGGAGGCAAGCGTTCGTCTCATGCATGACCCGCGAAACCCTGACGGCATCACGCAGAACACTTCCGGCAGCACCTGATGCACGCGCTCGAGGGGTATGCGCTCGCAAAGCGGACGCCCACTGAGGTCGTGAAGTTTGCAGTGGACAACCCCACTCACATCATCCCCTTGGACAAAGACATCTTCGTCTTCCCCACCCCTACCACGGTCAAGGTGTTGAGCTTCGACGGCCACTTTGGTGTTCATCGTCGTCTTCATGATGACTTAGAGCCGCCCCGTACTGTGGGGCTCAAGGGACGGCCGAAGAAGAAGAAGTACCAGAAGGAGCAGCGCACATGCACCTGTGCGAACAAGGACAGACGGAGGGAGGCGCCCCAGAATCGGACTGGAGGATGGCAGTTCGTCCTGGATCCAGATTCGCGCAGAGTCTTAGCCGCCAAAGAGCATCTGGTCAATGAGAACTTGCCCGACAAGGTCTCGGTGGTGAAAGCGGCCATGGGCATGGCCAAAGTCAACCCGGATGCACTTGTGCACGATGACGCTTGTCACTTCGAGATCCACATAAAGAAGTACAAGGCCCTCAAGACCAGCTTCAAGAACATCAAGCACTTCGTGGTGGATGAGTTTCACCGGTGCAATCATAAGTGCAAGAAGAAGACGTTGACCCCTGCTGAGAAGAAGCGCTTCAAGAAGGTCCGCACGAATATGTCTGAGGTCTTTAATTCCTGAATTCGGCGGAAGAACTTTATCTTGAACGGCATGAACCCCTTCAGCCACCGCTTCTGGGTCCAGGAGAGCATCAACTTCTGGAATGCGAACCTGCGAGACATGCCCACCGTCTCCTTCCGCAGGACCAACGTGACCACCCATGGCATCCGCAAGCGTCCGGCATCCAAGTAGAATATGCACGGGAGCACCATCTGGCGGCCAGCAAAAAGAAATGCTGCGCCGATGCGCGTCTCAAAGTCCTGCATCCAAGTGGCAGCCTTAAAACCAAGAAACATCGAGAAATCAAAAGAAGGTGTCCAAAATCGAAAAAAACATTGAGAATTCGAAAGAAACCATCCAAAATCAAAAAAACATTGAGAAATCGAAAGATTTTGTCCAAAACCGAAAAAAACCTCGAGAAATCGAAAGATGTTGTCCAAAACCGAAAAAAACCTCGAGAAATCGAAAAAAAAAAACCAAAGATTCTGGGACAATGTGCTGGTATCATGTAAACATTCTGTTGGCCAGATTGGTTTTTTTGTTTTTTTTCGATTTCTCGAGGTTTCTTTTGGTTTTGGACAAAATCTTTCGATTTCTCGATGTTTTTTTTGATTTTGGATGGATTCTGGGACAATGTGCTGGTATCATGTAAACATTCTGTTGGCCAGATTGTTTTTTTTGGTTTTTTTCGATTTCTCGAGGTTTCTTTTGGTTTTGGACAAAATCTTTCGATTTCTCGATGTTTTTTTCGGTTTTGGACAGGAGCCTGACATCTGCAAGGGGGGTGGGTAAGGTGGAGAACTGTTTGCATGATACCAGCACATTTCCAGAATCTGTTTTTTGTTTCGGTTGTGGCCAGAATACAGCAAAATTAGGTGTGTGCAAAAACCCAACGCTCACAGGGTCCCTTTCTGTTATATTAATATTTACATTTTTATTTTTGATATATTGTAGTCCTAGCTTAAGTATTTCTAATGAATAATAACAACATTTTTTAATATTATCAGTTATCATTACTTGTTCTACTTTTTCTACTTCATTTACTATATCAATATAATTTGAATAACTCCTATTCATATAAAATAATAAGATAAATTATTTTTTCATGTCTGTCTTTCTTTTCTTGTACAACTTGATAGAACTTGATAAGTTCTATCAAGTTCTAGAACTCTAGGAAAAATGGTTCTTTTTCCTAGAGTTGTACAGTTTTTTCATTGTATCGTCTTTATTCCATCTATATTCCACAAATTTCTGATGATGTTTTGAATTTAGATGTTTAAATAAATACTTGTCATCATAAGTTTTACCACAACTGCAATGGATAATAGCCATACAAGTAAGGTCCGGCAGAGCCGGGGGGCGGAAGTTTCAAAGCAGTGAACAACTATAGTTTGGAGCTGTCCTTGGCCCCTTGCTTCTCTTTCTCTCTGTCTTTTTCTCTCTTTCTCTCTTTCTCTCTTTCTCTCTTTCTCTTTCTCTTTCTGTTTCTCTGTCTCTTTCTCTCTCTTTCTATCTATCTCTCTAGCTATCTCTATATCTGTTTATTGATCTATCTATCTACCCATCTTTCTCTGCACTTAAAAGTTGCGATGTTCAATCCCCGAAAGTTGACTTCGCGTACTACTTTCGTACTTAAAAGTTGCGATTTTCGAGCCCCAGCTGCGAAACTGGACTTCACGTACTACTTTCGTAGTTAAAAGTTGCGATTTTCGAGCCCCAGCTACGAAAGTGGACTTCGCGTACTACTTTCGTACTAAAAAGTCGCGATTTTCGAGCCCCAGCTGCGAAAGTGGACTTTGCGTACTACTTTCGTACTTAAAAGTTGCGATTTTCAAGCCCCGGCTGCGAAAGTGGACTTTGCGCACTACTTTCGTACTTAAAAGTTGCGATTTTCAAGCCCCAGCTGCGAAAGTTGACTTCGCGTACTACTTTCGTACTTAAAAGTTGCGATTTATCTATAGATCTACCTATCTATCTACCTCTCTATCTCCTATCTATCTATCTACCTCTCTATTTATTTATCTCTCTATCTCTTTATCTATCTAGCTAGTTATTTGTCTATCTATCTACAAATCTATCTATCTCTGTCTATCTCTGTTTCTCTATCTCTTTCTATCTATTTCTCTAGCTATCTCTATATCTGTTTATTGATCTATCTATCAGTCCATCTTTCTCTGCACTTAAAAGTTGCGATGTTCAATCCCCGAAAGTTGACTTCGCGTACTACTTTCGTACGATTAAAAGAAAGTGGACTACTACTTTCGTACTTTTTTCAAGCCCCAGCTGCGAAAGTGGACTTTGCGTACTACTTTCGTACTTAAAAGTACTACTTTCGCGATTTTCGAGCCCCGGCTGCGAAAGTTGACCTTGCAAAAATGCTGCGCCTGCCACCAAATCTGTGCTTGACCTTGCTAAAGTGCTGCGCCTGCCACACAATCTGTACTTGACCTTGCGAAAGTGCTGCGCGTGCCACGAATTTTGCACTTGACCTTGCGAAAGTGCTGCACCTGCCACAAATTCTGTACTTGACCTTGCGAAAGTGATGCGCCTGCCACGAATTTTGTACTTGACCTTGCGAAAGTGCTGCGCCTGCCACGAATTTGGCACTTGACCTTGCGAAAGTGCTGCGCCTGCCACGAAATCGATACTTGACCTTGCGAAAGTGCTGCGCCTGCCACGAAATCTATACTTGACCTTGCGAAAGTGCTGCGCCTGCCACGCAATTCAAACCTTGCGAAACCTTCGCGCGGCCGTGCCAATGGGCCCGTCTCCGAGACCGTTCCGAACCCGTTCCGAGACCGTTCCGAGACCGCCTCCGTACAGGCGTCGCAGCCGAGGTGGTTTGCGCACAGTCCGGAAGCCCAATTCACGCACAGCGCCAACGTTTTCTGCATCTTGCCATCCCCCAGCTCGCAGAGAGTGGACGCAGCACCTTGCGAAAGTGCTGCGCCTGCCACGAAATCGATACTTGACCTTGCGAAAGTGCTGCGCCTGCCACGAAATCTATACTTGACCTTGCGAAAGTGCTGCGCCTGCCACGAAATCTATACTTGACCTTGCGAAAGTGCTGCGCCTGCCACGAAATCTAACTTGACCTTGCGAAAGTGCTGCGCCTGCCACGCAATTCAAACCTTGCGAAACCTTCGCGCGGCCGTGCCAATGGGCCCGTCTCCGAGACCGTTCCGAACCGTTCCGAGACCGTTCCGAGACCGTTCCGAGACCGCCTCCGTACAGGCGTCGCAGCCGAGGTGGTTTGCGCACAGTCCGGAAGCCCAATTCACGCACAGCGCCAACGTTTTCTGCATCTTGCCATCCCCAGCTCGCAGAGAGTGCTTGCGAAAGTGCTGCGCCTGCCACGAAATCTATACTTGAGAAAGCTATCTACGTGTTAAGCTGGCTATATGTCAAAGCTATCTATCTGTCAAGCCTATTGGAAAGCTATCTATCTGTCAAGCTAGCTATATGTCAAAGCTATCTATTTGTCATGCTAGCTACCTGTCATAGCTATATGTCAAAGCAGCTAGCTCATTTAGTTCCAGTACTACGGAAGTTTCTTGTTAAACTTCCTTTGATAAATAATAAGATAAATTATTTACAATTAATCTTATTATTTCATGCATAATAGAATATTGATGGGGCACAGCACTTGGAGTTTTCATTGCACTGGACAACGCAAGCGAGGTTCAAACTAATTCAAACTAATTAGCTTCAATGCTTACTGATTGAAGCAATGGAAACCTGTTCCGTTTTTATGATATTCACTACCAGCATATCATAAAAAAGATGTTCCATTCAATAATAAATATAAATTATTTTCTAAATATCTTTAATATTATTTCTATTATGCCTGAAGTTCCCATTATAAAACCAATAAACATAACTGACTATGAATTTAAACAGTCTAAATATGAGCACGTGCCAAAACTACCTTTTAGAAGCATTATAGTTGCTTCTTCAACGGGTGGCAAAACAGTTCTAATTCAAAATTTGATATTAAATGTATATAAAAACTGTTTCTCTCGTATCTTTATTTTTAGCCCGAGCGTCCATAATGACCCTACTTTTGTTGAAGTCAAGAAATACCAATGAGAAGAAATGAAGGTGGATGATACAAAAGAGCAAGTATATTTTGATGAATACCGACCAGAAGAATTGGAAAATATCATTAATACACAAAGAAAAGTAATACATTATATGAAAAATACTAAAATGAAGAAATTATATTCCATTCTTATTGTTATTGATGACCACGCCGATGATACTAAATTTGTTAGATATAGTAAATTATTACACGGTTTATTTACAAGAGGTAGGCACGATGCCATTAGTGTTATTTGTTCAACTCAAAAATACAATGTGTTAGCACCAATCATTAGGTTAAATGCCAGTTCACTGTATATTTTCAGGTTGAAGAATGCCAGTGAGTTAATGAGTTTCATAGAAGAAAATTCAGCAGTCCTTGATAAAGAAAGATTATTACAAATGTATCACACGGCAGTGGGTGATGCTCCATATTCATTTATGTATGTAAATATGAATTCTAAAGACATTAATAAGATGTATTACATCAGATTTGAGAAAGCATTTAAAATAGATTAATATTTAAAGAATAACTTTCTATAACACTTAATAAACTATTATGCCTAAAAACCCGTAGACTATTCAACCACACATTTTTACAAGATTGTTTGTAAAGATTTAGATAATCCAAATATGTATATCGGACACACAACTAATTTTAAAGAAAGAAAATCAGGTCATAGAAAACGGTGTTATAATCCAAATGATAAAAAGTATAACTTTCCAGTATATAAATTTATTCGTGATAATAATGGTTTTGACAATTTTGAAATGATATTAATAGAAACTAAACAGTTAAATAATCAATTAGAAGCACTAGCACGAGAAAGAGAATTATATGAAGAATTAAGACCGTCATTAAATGGTTATAAACCTATGAGAAATGATGATGATATTAGAGAAAGTGCTAAACACAAATGCGAATACAAAAAGAATGATAGAAAAGAAAAGCGAGAAAAGTATAAAGAAATTGATAGAAATAAATATATAAAACATAGAGAAGAAGCAATACAAAGAGCAAAGGTATATTATGAAACTCATAAGGATGAAATAAGCACCAGAAAAAGAGAACAAGGAAAACACAGAGTTGTCTGTGAATGTGGGATAGAGTGTAGTAGAAATTGGATATTAAGACATAAAAAGACCAAACTGCACCAGGAATACCTAAAATCATTACAACCAGAAGAAACCCCAGAACAATAATTAATAATATTAATAATTTTAATATTATTAATTTAGAATAATGACCAGTTGCATAGATCGACTTTTGGAATAGCATAACGAAACTTGGTTTGTTTTTCTTTTTCTAATTTTTCTATCCTTGATACACATTCTTGAATAGATTTAATGATTAAAGTATCTGCTCTTGTTTTTTCATCTACTCTTAAATTCTTAATGTCTTCCATACTGTTATTTTCATCGTCTTTACTTTGACCAATACCCATTATATATTATTATTTTAGATTATAATATAATACAATAATAAAATATTCAAATGTATACAATACAATAATAAATATTCAAAGGAATTAGAATAGGCCAACAAAAACCCAACATAATAGGAGTTAATAAAATACAACACTTACTTGTTCGTCTGTCGAATTCCTCTTCTCTTCTTTGTTTTTTTAATTCTTTAATATATTCATCAAATTTAGAATGACTAAAGTTACTTTCTTTATTATTACATTTATCTAATGTAAATTCATCTTTATTTAACTTAGTAATTCTACAACCACAGTAACAAATTTTCTCTCTCATACTATCATTTTGAAATAATACTTTTATCTTAACTTTTCTGTCAATGTCCATATATATATCTATATATAATAATTATTTATTTATTTATTTATTTAAATATTGATATATTTATATTTAATTATTTAGATTTTTCTTTTTTAAATTCCTTAATTTCTTTTTCAAATTTATCTACTTTATCATTTAATTCTAATACTGCTTTATGAACTAACACGGGTAAAACTAAATAATTCAATCCTAAAGACTCTCTATCTTTACTAACAACATTTTCAAATTCTTTAGGAATTGCTTTTAATACTTCGTCTGCTAAATAACCAATGTGAGTTTTACCGTCATCATTTCTATCGTGTCTCTTAAACTTCTTCGGTTTAAATTTCTTAATAATATTCATACAATTAGATTTAATATTATCTATATCATATTTCAATCTTGAATCAGATGAATCCACAAACGTTCCGTTGATGGTTACTGTCGTTGCGGTAAGATCTATATTTGTTCCTGTTGATGGTTCAATTAAATTACATAACAATTTCTTCGTTCCTGCAACCGTTATGTTTTCATTAAAAGTTGATGGAGCATTATTTGTAAAACTTTCAGTATTTACTGTTGTTCCAAATGTCTTATCAATAGACAATAAAACTGAAGGTGTACTTGAACTATCAGCAATTCTAAAAGCTGTATTTGACGTTCTGAATATTACATCAAATGTAGATAAATTAGTTCCATCATAATAAGTTGATATTTCACTTGTTCCCATTTTAATATCAGTTCCAGTAGTCATTGAAATATTATTCAAAAATGAAACCGTTGTTATATCAAATGATTGAATGGTATTAGTTGCTAAATAAGCGTTTTGTACTGCTAAATTAGTATCAACAGTTACTAATGTCCCTCCGTTAGGTGCTATATGATTACTTCTTAATGCTCCATTAGTTTTAACATAAACATCATCAGCAAATAAATTACCCATAAAATCAGCAGTAGCAGTATTAAAAGTCCATCCAGTAGTAATATTAACTGCTCCAACTATGTTAGATTGAACAGCAGGGTCTCCACAAATGAACCTAATTGAAGAATTAACATCAGTATTCCTCATATCAAAAGATGAAAAAGCACTAACATATCTATATAATTCACAATTTGTATCAATTGTTAATTTACCATCAGTATCAATATTAACATTATCACAATTAACAGAAGCATTTGTATAAATATTACCTAGCACATCGATAGGTTTACTAAAAATGGTTTTATTAACTAATCCATCACACATCATATATTGATTACTGGCATTAGTAATATCACCAACACTAACTGCAACAAAATTAGGATGATGCATATAAAAGCCTTGAATTGCATCGGGAGTATACAATTCTAGATATGGTTCTAATCCATTTATTGAAGTATTAATATTATCTATTTTTGTTTTAATATCTGTTGAAAAATCATTATTTGTAAATAAATTTCCTTTCATATATACTGCCCCTTCGAAAAATGAAGTTCCGTGCATCTGCGCAAAATTATATGAAGTATGAACATTACCGTTAATCGTAATCCTTGAAGCATTATTAGGTCTTCCAATAATAACGTCTCCTGTATTCCATCCTAGCCATAATCGATAAGGAGTAGCACCTTCTAACCCTTGATAAGAGTCCAATTGACATCCGCGTTTAAACTCGAGTCTTTGGTTACTAACTGCGTCCTGGATTCTAAATATTGGATTAGTATTATCTGTTAAACTAAGTATTAATGGAGAGTTTACTGTTTGCGCAGTTGTATTAACTTTGTCTAATTTTTGTCCTAATCCTGTGAATTATTACTAGTAATTATTGAATTAATTGTATTTGTATTTCCTGTTATAAATCCACTTAATCCATCTGATTGTAAAATATAACGATTATCTGAAGCTGTTTTATCTAAAATAGACGAACAAGAAAAAGTCCCACTTACCTGTAAATTACTTAGTATTGTAGTATTATGATTTAATATTATTTTATCATTTTGAAAAGTTGAAGAATTATTAATTTCTACATTTCCAAAACCTCGTTGATTTAAAAACATTGTCGCGCCTGTACCTCCATAAACATAAGTATCAATATAATTATTGTATAATTCATGATTATAATTATAATTTCCAAATTCTGCTATTTTGAAAGTTGCAGTAGTTGTTATATTATGTATTAATGTATTATTTAATACTGATGTATTTAACTTTTCTGATAATAAACTATTAGTTGTTATTTTATTATAGTAATCTAATTCATTAAATGAACCTCCATTCTGTAAATCTGATATTGCTATAATATGTGAATTTATTGTACTATTTAATCCTGTTATTAAATTTGAAGTAGAACTAATATTATTAAAATTAGTTGTCATAGTAGAATTTAAATTATTTATTAAATGTGTATTAGATGAAATATTATTAATATTTGTATTTATTAAATTAGTATTTGAAGAAATATTAATATTTGTATTGATTAAATTAGTATTAGAACTAATATTATTAAAATTAGTTGTCATAGTAGAATTTAAATTATTCATTAAATTTGTATTTGATGAAATATTATTAAAATTTGTATTTGAAGTTATTGTCAGATTACCTATTAAAAATGTATTTGAACTAATATTATTTGATAATACATTAATTTCTGTTTTGTCATATGTTTCAGTTATATCATAAAAATTAGCATTTATCTGCTCCTTTGTGTAGGTGTCTGCTTGGTCTGCTTTACTATCTAATACTGTTTGAATGTCAGATTTACTCGCATATAGATCTTCTATATCATTGACTGCTCCATCTTTTACTTGTCTAATTCTATTTGCTGTAATATCGAAGATATTCATTAAGTTTTTGCTTATAATATTATATTATTAATTAGAAATTAATAATATCATATTTTTTTATTTAATCATAAAATGTTACAGAATTTGAACGGATTTCAAGGATACACTCATGAACCATTAGAATATAAAGTCTCTCTGCCATTTTACTGTCATCATATAATGTTGAACCATCCAACGCCTTTATTTTTATTACACAATTTGAGTTATTTTTTAAATTTAAACCTGTATACGCTGCTGATTCTAATTTTTGTAAATTAAAACCATACATAAAAGCGTGAGACCTGTAATCTTCTGCTCTAACCAACATTGGCTTATCAGAACAATGCATAAGATGGGCGTATGCTTCACGGACACCTTGAATTTCTTGACTTGGTATGACTTGATTACCGATTACTAAAGAAGCGGATAAATCATATTCTGGGGTATAAATACCTACATCATTTGTTATATTCCCTAATGGGTGATACATACGATTATACTCTTTCAACAGCTCTCCATAACCTCCAACATAAGCTTTTGCTGATGGGTTTGAAAAAGAAATAAACAATATGTTTAATTTAGATACATTACGGACAATTGTAGTAAATACTTCAGTTTTAGCAGATGCTGTTTGTTCTTGCATTGTTTCAGTTTCAAAAGTAATTGGAAGAGAGCCAGTTTCTAAAATTTTACTGTATTCTGCGTATAAAGAATCGGCGAGGGTGTAAACGTTGCCTTTGAAAATTGGCTTGGTAACAGACCACTGTATACTCGTATTTGAAGCAGTGAAAAGTCCTGATATATTAACAATTGGTTTTAATACATTAGTGGTTAAATACAATTCAACTGTTATTGGACAATAAGATAAAGGTATCCAGTTTTCACAAGTCTTAAAGCATTTTAAGTTTAAATCAAAATAGACATTAGCACCTTTACCTCCTTTAATTCCTCTAAAATTGTTATTGGTAACATTTCTAACGACTGCTTGGGTAGAAGAAGTTGCTGCCGCATCACAAGTTAAAAACCGTCCATCGTGATTAAGAAGAGTATTTCCAAAACCTAATGCTTCATCAATTCTTTTTTCTTCTGATGATTTTAATACATCTTTCATTGTACTCGCACGAGAAAGAGAATTTAAATCGCATACAATGACATCACCCATTAATACACGCACCCTATCAAAGAAACCGGCCGTATCAATTGGCCGAAGTTCGTGACCTTCTGCGTTATCAGTGTTGTTTAGAGTAAATCCTAATAATAGAGATGGTAAGGACAACCATTGATTTGGTGGTCCAGTAATGTTAAATCTAATTACAGAATTTGTATCAGCGGTATAAGTAGAAACCGATGAAGGGTAAAAGTTTTTACTTTCTTTTGACCGAACATAAGAACCGCCATCTTTTAATTTAAATCTTAAATTCTTTTCAACAAGGACATCTTCAATATCTAATGTTTCCATCTTTATATATTTAATAATAGAAAATTATTATATTATTCTATTATTAAATTAATTTATTTTAAAGTGTGAATAATCTATAACTTCTTTTTTAGAATTTTTATTTAATAGTTTTTTAGATTTATTTTTAATATTATTGTTTTCAACCTTATAATTAGGTTCGTCTTCTACAATCTTTTTAATGTCATCATAACTGACTTTCTTTTTAGGATTTATAGTATTTTTTATATCATTATTAGGCATTATATATAAGACTATAAAATTTCCTTTACAGGTTCAATACTTCTTGATACATCCTTGCCAGTATCACCATATAATGAGTGTTGATGATTTGTTAATGGGTTAAAACCTCCTCTATTTGATGTTATACTGCCTCTATCTCAAATACTGACTATATCACCAAAATTTCTTAGGCTTGTGTAGTTGTCATTATTTTTGTTTGACATTGAAACAAAAGGAGCGCCGGAAGTTGTCAAACGAATATTTCTATCAGGGTTATTTTGTAAATATTTAGCACTCGCACTACTACCCAATGAATGTGAAATAACTTCAGTTATATTATGGTTTTCATCAAGTATATCACTAATATCTCTATACCTTTGACTGTATGAACTTAAACCAAATGGAATTGTAATATCACTTAAAATATCATTAATATTTGATATAATATTATTTTTAGCAAATGTTCCAGCAACATATAGTTTATTATTATCCAAATAATAACCTTTACCATTTGTATATGCTTTGTTTAATCCTTCTGTGTCAGATAAATTATTATTATATTTAGGTTTGAATAATGATTCTTCTTGTTGAATTTCATTAATTATTTTCCTATACATTTCACTATGACCTTGATGAAGTGGATTGTATGATTTTAATTTTCCTTCTTTTAAATAATATTTATACTTAATTTTAATATATAATTAAATTATAAAATTTCTAATTGATTAATATAATGAACTTTCGTAAAATATACATTGATACACGACATAGAAATCTAAACGAAAGTGTGAGCACTTCTGACTTTGTTATAGATTTACCAGAAACACAAGAAACAGGAGCAAAGACAAAACTATACGTTCACGAATTATCACTACCTAATACTATTTATCCTATTGAAGAAAATGTAAATAATAGATCATATTTAACATTAGGAGGAATATTAACAGGAGCGCCAGTATATTATTTTATTGTAGCACCTGATAAAGGTTCTTATGTTGGTAGTGAATTAGCAACCGAATTACAAAATAAATTGAATACTGCTACTAATGGAACCGATAACAATAGTGACTTTTTTAGTTGTAGTTATTCATTAAAAACAAATACTATAACTATAACTGTTAATTATCTTTCTTACTTTTTCGTAATTCATACAGATAAAGAATTGCAAACTAACTACGGTTTTAGTATTGATTATGACAGAAGCCACACAATGTCTATTAACAATGTTTTAGGAAACACTGTTGAAAAAATCAATTTTGCTCCCGACCCTTTCGTTAGTGGTTTTGTTAATTTATTACCAATCAAAAATATTTACTTAACCAGTGATAGTTTAACAAATGGAAACCAATTAGCACCTTACGGAGTTGCCCGTGTATTAAAGAAAATTCCTATTACTGCTGGATTTGGAAATGTAATCTATGATAATGAGATTTTAATGAATGACGCTAATGATGTTTCAATGAGACATTTGCGTCGTCTTCATTTTAAATATGTTGATTCTTATGGAAAAACTGTAGATTTACACGGTGCAGATTCGTCCTTCTCCCTTACCTTTGTTGAGGGTTGAAAAGCATATTTAATTATATGGTTAAAAATATTGAAATTATAGACGTAGGCAGTGAAAATAATGAAGCACCTAAGGAAGTAGAAGAAATTAAAGAAGAACCTATTATTAATGAAGAAAGTAAAGAAGTAGAAAATAATAATATTATAAATGAAGAAGAAGAGAATAAAGTAGAAGAAGAAGAAGAACGCGAACCAAAACAAGAATTAAAATCTAAAACATACTCAACTGAAAAAGTGGAGTGTCCAAAGTGTAAAAAATATTTAACAAAATACACTTTCAAGTATCGTCATAACTGTAATGGAATACCAGTTAAAAAGAACCAGACCCTAACAAAGTTGTCCGTAGAAAAATTATGCATCCTGCACAAGCAAAAGAATTTGAGAATAACGTATATGAAAAAGTTAAAGATAATATTCCAAAAGTGGATGAACAAGAAATAGAAAGAAGAGTTGAAGAAAAGTTAAAACAACATATAGAAAGCACAGCAAATAAAGTATTTGAAACTGCGAAAGTATTTGAAACTGCGAAAGATAGATATAATAATATAAAACAACAACAGTTGGAAAAGAAGCAAGAACATATTAATAAATTAGTATCAAAAATTATTTGATAAATAAATTTATAATCTAATTATTGTTATATCATGATTATTGATAAGAAACAATTGCTTATGCGTCGTAGAGAAATTTATGACAACGTTGTAAATAGAATAACAGAACCGCAAAATAAAGACAAACCGAATATCAGTGATGTTATTGATAGAAAAGCAGTTTTTGAAACAAACAAACCAAAAAAGAAGAATAAATATAAATCAACTCAACATTACTATTATGAAGGAGACAACAAGGCACACCAACCTAATTATACATATTTGAAAGAATTACAAGAACAATTAGAACGTCATAGCGCTAAAAAAGATTATGCTGTATTTCAAAATAAAAGAAGATATCAAGAAGAAGCACAGGCTTATTTTAATGAAATCCAAAGGTTGGAAAGTGAAAAATTGCGACACCATCCATCAAGTGAAACAGGTAAATCCTATTCAGAAATGATTAAGAAGAAGAAAGGAATAATCAATCAATTAAGACAAGATTTTGATTTTGAATAAATTAATTATATTAGATTAATAGATTTGATAATCTAATTAATTTCATATAATAATGAGATTAGAAAATGCACAGATGAAAACGCTAAAATCACAATTGAGATTAAGACCGTCTTATAATGAACTGATAAAGGAAATTACAAAGGAAGAATATAAAAATAAGAACATCAGAGATGTGATAGACAGAAACGCTTATTATTTTCGCGACAGTCCATTAGGAACAGTTTATGATAATAATACCGTAGATTTGAGACAACAACACTTTCAAAAAATATTAGAAACACCTAAAGCAGTCGCTCATTTTGATATGTCAAAGGACGATGAAATGGATGATTTAAGAGACGGAGCAATACAAACACTAAGCGCTACAATGGACGATGCCGAGGAACAACACGAACAACAAACAAGTCAAATATCAGAAGATGTTAGACGACAATTTTTAGATGATTTACATGACAGGGCACGGGTAGCCACAGATTGGAGAAAAACAAAATATGATACACCATCAGAGGTACAATCAATGGCAACTGCTAAATCAAACGACTCTGAAGACTTACCGCCATTGGAAGAAATATCCACTGAAAGAATGACAGCTGAAGCCGCATCAAAAGAATATGTTAAAGGACTTGTAAATCGTCAATCAAAAGATGTAGCAAGGTAAGTGTCAAACAAATTACTGAAAATAAAACAAAAGAGATAGAAAAAAGAAGAGAACAAACAAGTGACAACGCTGACAGCTCATCCACAGCCCCACAAAGACAAACAAGAACACATAAGGAAACCATTGACTATTCAACTGATATAAACCATTGGAAAGGAAGCACAGTAAAGGAAGAAGACATATTATTTCAATTACATTTAAGAGGAGCAGGACTTACTGAAGAACAGGAACAACAATATTCAAACACAAAGAAAAAAGGTAAAGGTAAAAAAGAAACCGGTAGAACTTATTTATTTGGACTGGTGGAGAAACTTATAAACAACGGAAAATGGACGACGAAAGTAAATGATGAATTGCTAAGAAAAAGAATGGAAGATTGGAGAGATATTAAAGGCAAAGGCCAAGCAACAAAGGATTAAATCATTTATATAATTTATCAACAATTATATAAAATGATTAACAACCGCAAACACGAGTTAAGGAAACGCCCCACATATGATGAAATGCTTAAACAAGCAATGACAAACAAAATAAAAACAACAGTTATACTGAAGAAATACAAGAAAGATATGTTATTCAATAATTTTGATTTTGATAAAATGGATTTAATGAATTATAAAAATAAAGAAAGATATATGAACGCACAAGTTATGATGGCAGACAAGGCAACACAAACGCTTAACAAAGAAAACAAGGCAACACAAACAGACCTTCCATATGATAAGGCGACACAAACTTATAATTTTGATGATATGACAAAACTATTAGGTGGGTCTTCAAAGAGTTTCAAAAGTAAAATGATAACCAAGGCTGAAGCAGAAGCAGAAGCATTTACATATGACCTGATTTATATGATGATGACGATGATGATGATGACAAAAAAGATGATGACATTGATAAATATAGAAAGAAATTATTTATGTTGATGAGGATTATAGAATTTATGATGAGGTCAGGTTTTAGTATAGGACAAATAGTAGCACATTTAACATACCACACTACATTAACTACAATTCAAGGTTCAGAGTTGTTAGTTAATTTAACAATGAATTCATTAGTAACATCATACGATATAGCAACTGTCATAATGAATTGGTTAAATACAAATGTTAGTGAAGTTGAGTTAAACACTTCACCGCCTGTTAGTGTTAATAGTTCTCCTCCTATCACTGTTAATAGTTCTTCAACACATACTGTTAATTCGTTATCCTCAGAAGAAAATCCTAATTATGAAATAGCACCTCCTACTGACATGCCTGTCCCTACCGGTGTGGATGGGGACGAGTCTGAATGTGAAAATGATGAAGATAAGGATAAAGAAAAAGAAAGTCTAAAATAATATTATTTTTCATTAAAATAATATTATTTTCAATTAGCGACAGCAACCATCGCATATTCTGTTTTGTATTTTCTGCTCGGGTGATAATTTGACTTTTCAGGTTCTGGTTCTCCCTTCTCCATCCTATCTTGTGCTTCCTTTGCTTCTCTCTCTGTTTTCTTCTTCTGATAAAGTGCTTTACCTGTTATTCTTTTTCTCTCTCTTACTTTTTCTATGTATTCAGGGTCTTCTTCTTTTCTCTTATGATAATACAACCGTGAAAACAACGCCATCTGTTCCCTAATTTCATCCAATGTCATATCTTCTGGTTTCTTTGTCATTATCTTAATTATATTAAATAACATTTCTTTAAGACTGTTTCGATACATATCATTAATTTAAGTTTAAGACGAAAGCATTTAAAGAAATACTTATTATTATAAATATAATATAAATATATTCATGACTAGAAAACTTATCCAACAATATACCCAGAACTTGAGAACTACAAGAGATAGTAAAATTGGCAAAGTCCCGCCGGATATACAAGCAAAAATCAATAAAATAGTTGATTTGTATGAAGACCGCAAGATTTCACAATATGAAACGGCAAATAAATTGATAAATGACATCAGCATCAATGATACAAAGAAACGAAAATCAGGATTGAAGAGATATGATAAAGCAGTGGCAAAGTACGAAGAAGCAGAACCCATAACTGAAAGAATGGCAAAGACAGCAAAGAAAGCAAGGACCGGAAAGGAAGTTAAAGCAGTAATTAAAACACACGACAAGCAACCCATCTTTAAAAGAAAAGCAATATCAGGATTAGCAACGAAGGCAAAGGATATTTTCAAGAACAGGAAGACTTATGATGTAAAATTTATGTTATTTTCAGTTGATAACAGGTCAGGTGTAAAGCGACCAGCATTTACAATGGACGGTAGAGAATATTACCCTCTCATTATCAACACCAGAGGTGAGAAAAAAGAAAGGATGGTAGCAACTGCACACGTCAAAGCAAATCAGTTTATAGAAACAGTAGTAAGTAGAAAGATTAGAAAATATCATATAGATGAAAAAAGCTTATTCAAAAGGGTAATGCTGTTGATGAACACCAGTAGCGAATTTGATGATATAGGGCATCTTGTGGAATACGCTGACGCCATTAGAATTGAAAGCGTTGAACTGGTTGAAACTGACACCTCAAACTACGATGAAAGAGAGCAATCACTGAGGGAAAGTCAGAATATAAGCATCTATTATAGATACATCCAGACCGAAGTTGACGCCGATGCTTTAACAATAAAAGAAGCATTACAAAAGAAGGAATATAAAGATAATGAATGTTGGATAAATGCTTTACTCGAAAACTTTGAAGGGACAGAACTGACAAGAGCAAAGAAGGCACATAATGCTAAAACATTATCCCGAAATAAGATTTTAGAATTGCTGGAAATGACAGAAGAAGAGTTTATCAATAATGGAGCATCAATAAACCAAATGGATAGGGTCTTTAAATTCCTCAATATTCCAGTCAGACTTTACAACTTTACAGGAGGCTTAATTTATCAACACGACCCCAAAGACTACGAAAAGGGCAGAGTTAAAATGTTCAGAGGATTAGTTAAGAATAACCATATTTATTTGTTAAACCATGATTTAAACACATTAAGGCAAATGCAAGCAAACGAGGAAGGATTTAAAGCACCAACTACAAGCAGATTTTATATTACTGACAGGAATGAACCTATTAAGTATAAAATGTTTGATGATGTAGATGATTTGTTAAAAATGCGGGATGAAGAAGAATATGCCTTAATACATTCTGACAATGATATGGTAAAAGTATTTTTTCAACTCAACGAAGCAGGATACAAACCCTACATTAAATATGGCAATTCCGGACAAATTGCTAATATTATGTGTAAGTTTTATTACAAAAAACTCAAAAAATACATTAAATATAATATTGTATCACAGAGTTTATCAAAAGATAGGATTGATGAAGATGTGGCGGTTGATGATGAAGACACATATAATAATATTGTTAGTGCTATGTTCCGATTTCAAAAGGACATGTTTAAGGAAATCCACTTATCATATTACAATGAAGTTGATATTAAGATATTGAAGGAGTGTAAAACTATTGTCCCGGTTGGGATTTTTGATAATAAGGTTAATATTAAAAAGTTGAGGGAGATTGACATTAGAAAGGCATTTACTTTTGGCGGGTGCTGTATTAAATACATCCCCAGATTTACTGAGTTTGATGTGTTTAAACCCTTTACTCAAAATTGCGATATTAATAGTCTTAATAATTTAAATTTATACATTGTAGAAGTCTATGAAGGAAACATATTTTTTTAACAAGAAATATAATCTGATTTACGGTAAGTTTTTAAAGCAGTTGTTAAAGCGTGATATTAAGTTGAAGATATTATATTACAAACAACCTAATCATGTTTATAAAGTTAATTACAAGAAAATAATTGATGAACTCTATTCTACAAACATATCAAGCAATGAAGATTTAAATAAGCAACTACAAAAGAAAGTAGCAAACATAAGCATCGGTATGCTGGAAAAATCGCATAACACATCACAGAAAAGTAGCACATTTAACTCATTGAGGGAGGCATGTTATTATCAAAAGTTAAATGGTGGCAAGATTTATACAATCGGTCAGTACCAAACAGAATTAGAAGAATTAGAAGATGATGAAATGAGAGTAAAGGATACAGAAGGCATGACATATTATGTATTGAATGTGTCAGATAAAAAAGTATTGACTAATGGATTTATGCTAATAAAAGAACTGCTTTTACAATACCACAATTTCAAAATGTCTGAAACATATAAAACATTAACTGATAATAATATTAAAGTGTATAGTGTTAAAACGGACAGTTTTACTATCCACGAAGACGATTTGGATAAAGTTTATGGATATACTTATTTGAGAAAATGGCGGGAAGGACTGCTGAAATTTGGCGATGAGATAGGCGACTGGAGACTTGAAGAGAAGCACACTATAACATTACCGACACAACCATATAAGTATAAGTTTAATGAATTACCTGAAATACCGAAGATTAAGAATATTAATATTTCTATTGAAGATGAATGGAATTACTGAAAGCATTTGTAAAAAAGTTATTAAACAAAATCCGTGCCTTGTGAAAGGGAAAGTACCGGGCACAGGTAAGAGTTATATAGGCGAATATTTCCAAAAAATGAATTATAATGTTCTGTTCGTTGTTCCAACCAATAGACTTTTACAAGAGAAAGAAGTAGAGGCGACAACATACAACAAGTTTTTTAGCATTGCCGTTCATGAAGATGCCGGAGAGAAATTGCCACAGTATGATTACTCGCCATTTGATATAATTGTATTTGATGAAATATATATGGCAAATTTATATGTATTGAATAAAGTAAGGTTATTCATTCAGAATAATCCAGATAAAATTGTTGTTGCTACTGGTGATGTCAAGCAATTACAGGGAGTAGAAATTCTGACTAACTGCCAAGATCCAGCGACATACATGGATAATTGTTTGGACACAATCTTTAAATACAACATCTTCTTAACAATTTGTAAAAGAGTAGGTGCAAAAGATAGTGAAGAAGGAGAAAGAAACAGAGCAATAATTAATGATATGTATGCTGACTTTTGGGAAAATAAATTGCCAATTAATGACATCATACCCAAATATTTTGAATTCACTGATGATATAATGGCATCGGATCATAACATCGCCTATACCAATATTAGATGCCGAAATGTAGCAAGTGAAATCAGAGAGAGATTAAACATACATGCCAAGTATGTAGTGGGTGATATTTTAATTGCCAGAAAGTGGATTAAACAACCCAGAGTTAATATAAATTTGAGATACAGGATTACAAATATACAAGATGATGAATTAGGAAAACAAATAACATTACAAAATATAGCAAGGGAAGAAGATAAATTTGTGTTGTTTGAACCTATTGTAGATGCTAATTTTATATATTCGTATTGTGCTACTACTCACTCATCACAGGGAGCAAGTGTAAAAGAAAGCATGACAATACATGAATGGAATTTACCATTTGTAAGTAGAGAGTTTTTATGGACAGCGATTACAAGATGTGTTGATTTTAGGAAAGTTAAATTTTATTGTAATCCAGACTTTGATAAGCAAATGGATAAAAATATGATAATGAGATATTTTAAAAACCAAGTAGAAAATTATAAGATACAAGACCGTCGCGCTCAAAGAGAAATTAATGAGGAAGAATACATTAGTGCTGAATGGTGTTTATCACAGTTTCGCGCCAGATGCCAAAAGTGTAATACTTCATTTAACTTTGAAACGAAGAAAGGTAAATTATGTAGCAATTTTACTTGTCAGCGCCTTGATAATTCAATCGCTCACCATATAGATAATTCAACTTCATTCTGTGTATATTGTAATGTTTCAGCTCATTAAGATTTTAATATTTTTTCATAATAAAATCTTAGTTTTAGACTAAAAAAGGTTTAAAGAAATAATACCTATATATAGTAGAGAGTAATGAAGGAACAAGAAGTAAATAATCATATCAATAAGAAATGCTATGACTGTTGCCACTTCAATAAAGAACATATGGAATTATACAAAATGAATTTACCTAATGGAATAGTTAATAATATTATTGATTATGCTTTGGGTGAAGAAGATGAATGTAAAATTTGTCAGGAATGGAGAGATAATCAAGAATTAATCAGATGTCATTTAAATCTGAAAAGAAGACATAATACAAATGTTGAAGACGACATTATAATATTTTTAACTGTGTATGAAAGACCACCTTATAGTTATGTTAGAATATTTCTCAAAATCAGTAAGAAAAAGTATGAACTGATTAACCACATTTTATGGATATTGTTGCATCGTAGAAGAGAAGGGTGTGAATTAAAAGAAGACATTAAATCAGAAATTGAAAGCAAAAAGTTTAATGTGAAAAATACCGTGAGAGATATCAATATTATTTTTGAACTGATGCATGACAGACGTAAGATATATACACAATTTAATAATCATCAATTAACTTATTATCCTGAACTTAAATTATAAATAATATTATCAATATAATAAATCTTAATTTATTATATGGATAAACAAAAAATAATTAGTGATATTTATTATGATAAAAGCGGTTATGGCAGTAAAGGAATAACGTTGAAAGATGCCAGACAGAAAGATAAAACTATTACTGCGGACGATGTAAATGAATTCTTTAAAAAGAATGTTGAGGAAAAAAGGAAAATGCGAGGGCAGAATAGTTTTGTTGCTCCACACTCATTTTGGGAATTCCAGTTGGATTTGTTTTTTATTTCTAAAAATGATTTGGAAAATCAAAAGTTTAGAATTGGACTAATATTGATTGATATATTTAGTAAATATGCTACTGTAATACCTATTGCAAGTAAGCAACCGCCAGACGTATTAGCAGGAATAATGGAAGGCATTAAGAAAATGGGCGGAAAACCCAAAATGATATACAGCGACGAAGAAGGCAGTTTGTTTAGTTCTACCATTACAGATTATCTTGATGAGGAAAAAATTGAATTACACACCACGAGAGGCCACCCTGCTTTTGGAGAAAGATTTATAAACACCTACAAAGATATGTTATTTAAAAGAGTTGAGGCGGATGAGAAGAGAGGAAAGCAAGACATCCAATGGGTTGATTACAATTTAGAAATATTATTGACATATAATAATAAATTAGTAAGTTCCGTTACGAAAATGACACCATTAGAAGCAAGGAAGAAAAAGAATGAGTTTGAAGTGAAACTGAATATATCAATGAATGCCAGAAAAACCCGTGTGTATCCTGATTTAGATGTGTCCAGTCGGGTAAAGATATTAAGGAAAAAGGGAATAAGTGAAAAAGCACAGACAAGTCATTGGTTAAAAGAAGTCTTCACAGTTGAAAGAATAGAAAGTAAATTAGGGCAGAAATATTATTATGTAAATGGAAGACCCAGACCATTGTTGAGGCATGAATTGCTGAAAGTGTAGGGTTTATGTAAAAATCTATTGTATGGTCGGTTGTTTGGTTTTTTGTTTGGTTTGTTGTTTGGTGTTTTTTTCTATGAGGGTCTTACCCCAGAGCAAAAATATTATTTGTGTCGTGAAACCATTTAAAGGGTAGATTGCTTATTATAGTAGAAGATTATGGAAAGAACATATTGCGCGTGTTGTGGATGTTATAAGGCAAGAGATTTATTTTCAGGAAGTTGTAAAACTTGTGATAGATGCCGTGAAAGGCAGAAAAAGAAAGACCAAAGAAAGAGACTGAAAAACGCGATGGATAAGCAACAAAAAGAAATAGAAGAAGGAGAAAAACAATATTGTTCACATTGTAAAATGAATAGAAAGATTGGGTTATTTTCGGAAAATCATAAAACTTGTGATTTGTGTAGAGAAAAAATGAAAATCTACTCGCAGACATGGAGAGACAATCATAAACAGGAGATAAGCGAAACAAATAAAGACTATGGCATGAAAATATTTGTGTGCTCTGTTTGTGATTGTGAGGTTAGATTGAAACATAAAGCGAGGAATGAAAAAACAAAGAAGCACATTGATAATTTAAAAAAGAATGAGGTTGAGGATAATTGAAATGGTTTAAGTTATTCTTGAAAAATGAATAACTTGAAACATTTTATTAATTATTGTATGGTTTTGGTGAGTGGATTGATAAATTATGTTGGGCGGGATTTGGAAACAAGAGTAGTTTGCTTGCGGGTAAGCTACTGCTTGCTGTTTTACCCCCCCCCCCCACCCAAAAACACAAAAGAGAACAAAAAGAACGCCCCCAAATAAACCTGCTCCCCACCCCCCCCCCCCACCCCCAAAAAAAAAAGCCCCCCCCCCCGCCCCCAAAGCAAAACACACACGGAGAAGGAAAAAAAAGAAGAGAAAACAAAAAGGGGGAACGCCTTCTTGTGCAGGCGCCAGGTCTCCGCTCCCAGCCGCCTTCGAACCGCCACGCGCCAGCCCTTCCTGAGCTGGATCGGATGGGTTGGGCGGCTGGACGAAAGTGCCCAACGGGAAAGGAAGGGGCAAACAGTGCCCCGGGGTGGGGAGATTTTGTTGCACCAACGTCTTAACAAAAGACATGTGACAAATGCACTCACGGACCAGAGACATCGGAGGACCGGCCGAGGCGCCAGAAGTAGTAGAAGGCCAGCACCGTGGTCTCCATGGAGACCACGGAGAAGGCAGTCATGGCCACCTGCTGCTCACGTGATATGATTAGAACATGACGATCCTACCTAATAAGACTTGCGCATTTGGCTGTGGGTCAAAAATGGGTACCCAAAATAGGTTGCCCTGGTAAATGGAAACATGGACGAAAATCTGCGGTAACCTGGCAGTTTCATATTGACCCACACCCATTTGTTCTGCATCATGAAATCATGACTGATCTTTTGCCTTCAGAGCCCCCAAAAAGCCCCATTCCAATTCCCTCTAGCCCCCCAGTGGCTCTAATTGCTCGAGTGGCTTGGAGCCATTTCGCGAGAATTTCCCATTTGCGCTGCAAGGACCAAACCTTCAAATCCTCAAACCATCTGGAATTTCAAGCTACCCTCCCAATGAAAACGCAAGTTTGGAGTCCGCTCGGGACCGGAGCGGAATCCACATGCTTGCACTTAGTGGGACCGTGACATGGATACTTGACGCCTAGTTTGCAGGCCCAAGCCCAAACAAAAGCCAACACCCATCAATCCCGAAACGGACAAGTTCAGCCCCCAAGCATTTGCTGTACGTTTCTGAGCCGGGAAGGGGCCGGGAAAGGGAGTTCTTCGTTTTGTGTGTTCCTTCCCCTCCCCCCTCCCCTCCCCCTCCCCCTCCCCCATCCCCCCTCCCCCATCCCCCATCCCCCTCCCCCCTCCCCCTCCCCCTCCCCGGGTTGGACTTGCACAAGGCAGACCTGCGCATTGGATGGCCCGGTGCCGCTGTAGAGGCTCAGGTAGAAGGCGGAAGGCCCGGCGACCGCGAACCACAGCCTCGAGTGGTTTGGCCCGCCGAGGGCCGGAGGGGCGGAATGGGGGGGGGATGCCTGCTTTCTGCTTGGTTGAGTTTGAAGCGACCCCCAAAGAAAGGAAAGGCAGGAAGGAAGGAAGGAAGGAAGGAAAGAAGGAAGGAAGGAAGGAAGGAAAGAAGAAGGAAGGCAAGAAAGGCAAGAAAGGCAAGAAAGGCAAGAAGAGCAAGCAAGGCAAGAAAAACAAGAAGAAAATAAATGAACAAAAGAAAAAGCGGAATCCACAGGACCAACTGCGACATGCACAGCAAACCTGTCGTGGTTGAACTGCATGAATTGTGCCGGCGACAAGTGTGCAGTTCTTGCTCATGGCGCCTCCACCCGCGCAATGAGTTTCCCTGCGCTCTCAGGCCTACGGCAGGACGATCCAGCCGGGGCTGGGTGCTTCAGGGAACCACCCCCCAGGACGGCAAAGACCCACATTGTCAAAGACCACACTCCAAAATAACAGGGGCAACCCGTTCCCCCGCCCACTTGGACGGCAAAGACCGAAAAACGTCAAGTATCACAATCCATTTGCATCTTACCTCTTGCCTCGTCCGGAGTCAAACAACCCCTCCCCTTGGTTGACGTTGGAAGGGGAGCAACAATTTCATTTTTTTGGCAGTTAAGAATAAACAAACCAAATGCAACATGTTTCCCAACAACAACCCTTCCCCGCCCCCACCCGGCCCTTGGCACTTCCCCACTTCCCCCACCTCTGACCCCCTCCCCACCTCACCTCCCCCCCCAAAAAAAAACCGAGGGCCGGGCCCCAGGAAGAGCCGGCCCAAGCCGCGGTGCAGCGGAGCCCAGGCGCCCTGGCGCCAGCGGCGCGCCAGGAACTGCACCGCCCCCAGCGCCCACATCGCCGAGGCGCTGAACATGTGCCAGCGCATGATCGCGCCTCAAAAATGTCGGCCGAACTTCTCGCCGGGGAAACCCCTAAATGGAGTGGTTTAGAGGGAAGCCAAAAGGAGACCAACCATTTTGGAGGGAAGCCCCTGAGTTTGGGAGGGGCCCAGGGGCCCAGGTGCGTCAAGGCAATTCGGACTTGTCGACGTGGCTGCCTTCCAGTGGCCATCAACTCGTTGAATCAAAAGCGGGGCCGCATCAGCGTGCTTTCCCCGTCAGCCGTAGGATCTCACAATCCCGAGTTCGGGGCAGGTGCCACTTGCTGTGGCAGCGGGGCCCTTTGACAATTTGCTTCCACCCACCTTTTCTGGGACTGACCCTTTCAAGTGCGGATGCCACCGAACACAACCACAACTGAACAGCTGTCCAGCCCCCAGTCACTTGGGCAAAAAACGGACGCTCATTTGGCTGTGGGTCAAAACCAATGGGATCCCATTTTGTGGTAGCTGCACCACCAATGTTAGTCAATTTTAGTGGGGATTGAATCGGATGTTCACTGGGGGGTACGATTTGGCTTTTGACCCATGGCCATTGGTTGGTCGTGAAAAAATCCCCGCACAAAGCTCAGGGGCTCGCCTGTGTCTAGGCTCAAGCTTTCCACCACGCCGCCAGTCACCATTCCGAAGAAGCTCCTTGGCTTTCCAATCGCTTGGTTTCTAATGGGCCGGGCGGGATCTTGTTCAGGTTGTTGAACCCAGCTGGTGTCAACGGCTTCCTGTCTCTTTTCCACTTGGCTCTGGCGGAAAGATGAGAGTTGCCTTCACAAAAAAGACGTGGGTGACGCCCCGGGGGTCCGCCACCAGCAATCAGCTTTGGACTCGCCCCCATAGCTCAAATCGCCGCTTGAGCAAACGAGAGGAGTTCCAGTAGGCCTTTGTGATGCCTTTATGGAGACAAGGCCCAGAAAATCTGCAGGAAACTAGCCAAATAATTACCCACCAACAATATCACTGGGCACCTCTTTTCGTTGCCTAAAGAGAGAGAACGAGTCCTTTTGGCCGATTTGTTCTCAGATTTTCTATGGCTGGCTTTAACAACCTCCAACCTACGATTGAGTTCTTTTGCTCTCCGAAGGTGTGCCCGAGTTTTTGTTTTTTTAAATATCCGGAAGGTGTGCCCGCGGTCTTGGCCCGCGAAGCCCAGGACCTCTTGGAAGCCAAGTCTAGGTCCTCCAGTGGAGAGGTCAGAATAAGTTGTGGTCTATTTTGGTAGGGGCTTGCCCTCCCAAAATTTTCAAAACGGGGGTGAGAGGTCGGGCACCAATTGCTGGGCAACTTGGAAGCCAAGACCGGCACCGAAAACAGTTGCGCCAGGCGCCGGTTGCTCCAGGTCAAGGCTCTCCTCACCTCCGGTCCACGCGAAGGCTGCCAGCTGGGCTGCGACAAAAAGCCCCGGGGCCAGCCAAAAGACCCGCGTGCCAGCCAACATGTCCGCCAGCAGGCCTCGCACATCGCAGAGCCGGCGCAATACAGGGATCCTTACATTATACACCTGAACACCGCCATGGGCAAAATGTATCTTATAAGGAGCACTGCTCAACAAGAAGCCATTGAAAAAAAAAAAAAAAAAAACATTTCTCACTGGGGATTTTCCGATGGAAACCTGGTGGAGTGTTGGGGAAAACGTGTGATACAAGTGTGGTTTTGAAGCAGGGTAGACGTGCCCCTGGTGATTCATACTATCCCCGACCTACTGCACCAGCAGTATCACCAATGTTTGCTTTCCGGCCCCAACAGATCGGAGTACCTTATGCTAGCCTCCTGCCTGCAGTCATACAGTTTGCAACCTTTCAATGTGGGGAGCAACAGTAGGCCAAGCTGCTTCCAGGCCGTTTTTCAAATTGGGAATTTGGCCCTCCCAAGTGGGGTCCACTATGTAGACCTATGCCCATTGTGGCAATTCGTTGACTTTTTCACTGGTCCGACGTGACAGCAGCCAAAGGCCTACCCTTTTTGGCGCAGAACCCCAAGGGCCATATAATAAATCAAATTCGGACACGTAGTTTGTTCCAGCTCGTGTTGAGATCCAGTAACTGCAAGGAGCATGACAGTGGCCGCTGGGCGGAAGCGAAGACCTGTTCAGGGCTATCAGACCCCTTTTACACACCCTTTGTGCAAATGACCCCGAAAGCCGCATTGTTGTTCATACACCTCTCCCCTTCTTTTAGGGGTTGGCTGGCCATGCGGGTCAGAAAGCTTGTTCAGGAGCGGCTTCAAAGGATTAGGAGGGGAGTGCTAACCACTGAGCCAGCCCTCAAACCACCCAACTACCTCAACCTCAAACATGACCCCGGCAAGTTTGATTTGACGCAGCACCAGCGAAACGAACCGAACCGAAACCAAAGGGAAGCAAAGGAAAGGAAAGGAAGGGAAGGGGAAGCAAAGGAAAGGAAACGAAAGGAAAAGAGCACACCAACCAACCAACCAACGAACCAACCCACCCACTCACCCACCCACCCACCCACCCACCCGCCCGCCCGCCCGCCAAGCAACCAAGCAACCAAGCAACCAAGCAACCAAGCAACCAAGCAACCAAGCAACCAAGCAAGCAACCAAGCAACCAAACAACCAAGCAAGCAACCAAGCAACCAAGCAACCAAGCAACCAAGCAACCAAGCAACCAAGCAACCAAGCAACCAAGCAACCAACCAAGCAAGCAGGCAGGCAGGCAAGCAGGCAGGCAAGCAGGCAGGCAAGCAAGCAACCAACCAACCAACCACTGACTGATTAACCAAGTAAGTACCTGCCAAGGGGCTGATCCAGTTCAGGTTCGCCATGGCTTTTCGAGGCTTCAGCTGCTCGAGCTCGCTCTCCGCCTCGCAGGTCTGTCTGTGCAGGGCCTTCCATGGGATGTGCCCGACCTAGGTATGGGGTGGTACCTACGTGTGGTATGTCAAGGGAAAAGGGCGAATACAAGGGGTCCAAGGGCACGTTGTTGAGCCCTCACAGAGGGAGGAAGGAAAGCGTGAACCTTGCATTCAAACGTGGAGTCTCAAGTCATGTGTTTTAGCTTTGCCTCCTTTTGTCCTTTTGATGGTGGCTCCGCTTGTCAATATTCAGGGGCCCCTTTCAAACGCTACTGTGTGGAGGGGAGGGAGGGAGGGAGGAGGGAGGGAGGAGGGAGGGAGAGGAGGGAGGAGGAGGGAGGGAGGGGAGGGAGGGGGAGGGGAGGGAGGGAGGGAGAGGGAGGGAGGGAGGGAGGGGGGAGGGAGGGGAGGGAGGGAGGGAGGGAGGGGAGGGGGAGGGGGGAGGGAGGGGAGGGAGGAGGGGAGGGGGAGGGGAGGGGAGGGAGGGAGGGGAGGGGGGGGAGGGGAGGGGAGGGGAGGGAGGGGAGGGGAGGGAGGGAGGGGGGGGAGGGGAGGGGAGGGGAGGGGAGGGGAGGGGAGGGCGGGGAGGGAAGGGAGGGAGGGGAGGGGGAGGGAGGGGAGGAGGGAGGGAGGGAGGGAGGGAGGGAGGGAGGGAGGGGGGGGGAGGGAGGGAGGGAGGGAGGGATGGGGATGGATGGATGGATGGATGTATGGATGGACGAATGTATTGATGTATGGATGGGTGAAGCGACTGGCCGGACTTATGGCATGGTCTTTCCCTCCCATCGCAGTGTCGGAACAGCATAAGAGCAAGACAGCGTGACAGATTTCTGTTGCCTCCCGCACTATCCAAGGTGGCGTCAGCGTGTCAACCACTTTGCCATGTGCTTCCTAAATTGGCACAAACAAAGGTCGACAGTGCTTCAATTGGTCCTGTGAGGTGACACTCACAAGATCCCTACCCCTTCCCCCCCCCCCCTCTTTTTGTACATATATCGATATATGTATATATCTATATATATATATATACACAGGTTCCTTACTACCCACAAAGGCGAAATATATACGGTTGTAAGCAGCTTTATTGGGGAGCATTGATGGGTCCCCTTTCCATACACCTAGGGGTTGATCCCCACGACGCCTTTCTCCAACCCAGTTGCCTGCCTCTCTCGCGAAAGGCGCCCAAAAGCACCAGGCAGTCGACTTGATCGGCTCATCTGGCACCGCAGGGTCGTCATCGATCGCGTCGTTATTCGCGCCGATGGTGGCCGGAGTCGGTGCCATGGAAATCAGAAATCAGAAATCAGGCATCACAATCAGTTCAAAGCCTTTTCAGGGATCGCCCAGAAGGGGATTTCGTCATGAGGTGAGCTTGGCTTTCCCCACGTGAGCAAAGCCTTTGGTTGTTCCAAATTTGGAAAAGCATCTTGGGGACACGTTGGTGGGCATCCTTGCGGGACGTGTGTCCACCAGCAATTTGCGAACCACTACCCTACCGGCATGGCAAATGTGGCTTTAGGACTTTGAAGAAGCAGCAGACCAACATTGTCAGCAGCTCATCAAGAGCCAGAACTGGGTTGCCGATTTTGCACGTTTCGTCATGCAAAGTGCGTCTCAGGTGCTTGCGGGGAAATCCCTTCGAAACTCAAGGGGCGAAAAAGGGGCCGTTTGCCTCTGTACTGGATCAGGGATCCTTACAATGGATCCACCTCAACATTGCAACTTGTAACTGGTGGGTTCCTTTCATTTTGGTGGAAAAAGCCATGTTTCAAATGGTTGCAAAATGTATCTTTTAAGGAGCCCTGTGGATTGTGAGCCTCTTTGGGCTTGCTGGAGCCAGACGGGGCCGGTCTCATTCATCTCGCATTTTGCCAATCAAGCTTCTGCTGGCCGAAGAATGTAAAACACGGCGCCAGAAGCACCGTTGAAGGCGCGCAACCAGGGCAATCCGCGCGTCTAGAGCTTGGAGCTATTTTCGAGAGAATTCCCCGCCCTTAGCATTGGTCGCAAGCCCCATCTGCCCTGCCCCATCTGAGGTCGCAAGGTCATTTTTGAAGCCAAGGGCCGCCTGGTGCGCTTTGAGTTGGGCTACACCCCCCTACCGCCCCTTGGCTTCAAGCCGACCTGATTACGAGGGTGCGGCCTTCGAGGATGAAAAGGTTTGAAGCTTAGGCCAAGCCCTGCAGTGTCTTCCATTTGGTTAAGACCCCCGGAGAAAAAAAAAGAGAAAATCCTTTTAAAACCGACAAGGGGAAAAATGTATATATATATATATATGTATATATATATATATATATTTATTTATATATATCTACATTCTTAAGGAAATGCAAGTTGTTTAAACCACTCTTGAAACGACCCTCCTTGTGGTTGCGAGCGTCGAGCTTTGGCGCCCACTCTCTGGAAGTGGCAGGCGCATACCAAACATTGGCCCCTTTGGCATTCAGGTCCCTCAAGACTGGGAGATGGGAGGATCCAATTCCCCGGACCAACTAACAAAAGCCACCAGGGGGCTCCACCAATCCACGCTCCTTCCGACAGAACAATTTGTGCAGCTGGAGCTTCTGCGCACGTCGTGGCATAGTTTCCTCGCGCCCAGCGGGCGCTGCAGATGCGGACGCTCTTTTAAGGCGATCTGCAAACAGAGGTGCCACGGTTTGAGAGGAAACCCCCTTGCACTGCTTGACCATGACAAGGGTTGATGACCATCCCTGCCATGCCCGAGTAAAGGGTGGAGTTTTTGGTGTGCTTTGACCGTGGCACAGCTTCTTGCGCCGCAGGGCGCAGGCACGGCGGACGCTCCGCGAAGGGCTTGTGAAAAATATTCAAATTCAGCTCGGAAGAACACAAACTCCAAGAAGCAGAATGACAAAGGTTATATGGATATGATATGACCCTCAATTCGCGACCTCTTGATCTTGGTGCACACCATTTGCATTGGGGTGTATGTTCACCAACCGTGCTAAGAGACCCGCCATCAGACTTCATACCCGGCAGGGAAACCTGGAAAATGACGTTCCTCTTGAAGGGAGGCCCCTATCAGGTGCCATGTTCGTGAGGCGAACAGGTAAGTGGATGCCATGCTTACAAGTTGGCCAACCTCAATCCCACTGTGACCTTGCTAGAGCTAGGCTCGCGATCCAAATGTGTCCTACCCACCGGTTTGGCTTCTGCGTCCCGCCTGAATTCTCCCAAACAAGCTGAGCCCTGCAGCCAAATACTGAAGGCCTAAAACAACAGGAGCCTCCCATCCAACAAATGGCGGCCTAAAACAAAAATGGCCATGGGTTGCATAACCTTTGCCTCCATTTTGGGGTGGATGAGCATCCATTTGCCACCTATTTTGATGTTCACCAGACGGTTTTTTCCACCCACAGCCAAATATCTACAGCCCCAAACCCCCCCCCCCGTTCACCGTACCTCCGTTTAGAAAAAAAAACCGCAGGCTTGGTACCGTGCCAAACCGCCCCAGGCAGCCACACGTTCAAAGGCGGGCGCCTGGGCCCTGCCACACTCCCGCGAGGTCGCGGAAACCAGGGGCCAGCTGGACTTGTGTTCTCATTTCTATTTTTATTTTTGTTTATTTCTTTAAAAAAAGGATGAAAAAAGAAAAACGTGGTGTGGTTAAACTTTCAACCAACTGTTCTATGCTCACCCATTTTACGGGGTTGGTTTAGACCTGGCAATGCCCCAAAGAAGGCGTGATCAATGCAGGTTGCACGGGCCACTGTTACTAACACGGACTTGAAAGCGGAAGCGACCGGGCTCTCAAGGGTGCATTGCGAGATGTCCACTGGCCAGTCGGTCAGAAAAGGCTTTCGGCGTAAAAGGCTAATGTCGAAAAAGGGAGAATGTCCCCTTTTTACATGTAGCAATTTCAATACAAGTCCAGTTTTCTCACGGTGCTTCTGGGGGGGATCGTTTTCTTGCAGAAATTTGTGACATGCCTGGAAGTTTGGTCCATTCAAAGCCCACTTACCTTGCTGCGTGGAAAGACCATCCCATCACTTGCAGGCTGAGGGGGGGCCTGCGATGTGCTCTTTGTGTGCCATGGTCAGAACTCCCTAGAGGGTCATGTTCGCGGGAGGGTGGCTCAAGGTGAGACCTGCGCTGGGGGAATGGCTGAAAACCACTTTTTAATTGCTGCGGTGTAGCCTCGGAACTTTGGACGCGAAACTTTGGCAAGTTCAGTGGCTGCAATCTCACCTTTCCAGCGGCAATCGCTCTTCAGCATGCTGAGTGAAGAAGTGATCAGCCATTCCCTCAAGTCCTTAAAGGGGTCTTACCAATTGAAAAGCGAGCGCGGGCACATCCAGCTGCCCAGTTCGAAATATACAAATCCCCCGGGTCGCCACCAATGCTCGAGACCAAAACAAGTTCTGCGAGGGACAAGAAGCATGCGAAGAAAGTATTCCGGACCATTGGCCATACCAACCTAGTTCACCTTTGAGGCTATGCAACTTGAAGGCCTGTTGAGCTCTGAGAGTGCATGGCCAATGCAGTACAATGTCCTGTCCCACAAAGCCGGGGCCCCCTGCGCTCCAAATGGGGAGAAGAACCAAAAAAAAAAGGGACTGCTCCAACTCGGGGCCCTGCCTATGCAAGAGCCACGGGCAGAGAGGTTCGCCACACGCTCGCTTGGAGAAAAACAAGGGCCGGTCCCAGGGCTACCAGAGCGGGGCTGCGAGGCTCGCAAGGTGCCGAGCGCCGAGCGCTTGCGGCCAGGGTACTGTGGATCTAACCCAGGGGGGGCCCAGCTTCAGAACACGGGCTAGGGTTCAGGTGTCCCGTTCCATGTTTTGAGGCAGCCACCAACCACAAGAAGGAATTCCAGGGCCACCCCTCGCCCAATCCTACTAACGTTGGGCATTTTGAATGCAGGCCAAGCCTTTGAAGAAGGGTCCTGATCAAAACTGATGCACTGCATGTGCAAGAGACATTCATTGGACAGAAACGGCTGTGGCTCAAATAAATGTACCAAAATGGCCCCCTTGGCAAATGGAACCAAAGAGATCCTGCGTAACTAGCGCTTGAATTTTGCGCCACAGCCTACGGGCTTTGTTCTCGACGTTTCCCGCTTTCGCCGTAACCTGTTGCCGTCGCAACTGATCCATGTGCCGCGGGGAAAATCGGCCAACTGCGGACACCGCGCAGCTCCGCGGAGGGGAGCGTGGGAGAGGCCCCCATATCCCTGGAGTTCCCTCGTGCGGTGTGCAACAAAGGAACTGGCCACAGGCACCTAAGAACAGGCTGCTGCTTTGATTTTGCCATCGGTAGATGCGCGAAGAACAAAACAAGAAGGGAATTCTCAAGAAGGGAATTGTTTACTGCACTTGGCAACGCCAACAACCGGAGTGTCCACGTGTTTAGGGCTGTCTTCCCAGAGGCAAAAGCTTCAACTCATGCGCCATGTTCAGGTGCCTGCGTCCTCTGTACCCTGCAGCCCGCAGAGGGTATCTCAGGCCCGCCAGACGCGGCTGGCGGTGAGCTGTACAGGTTTTGCCGAGACCCGCGCCTCGCCTGACTAAGCCACACCCAGGACAGGGGTGCAAACGGTTCAGTTAGGTGGTGGATTCCAACTGCCACGCTTGGTCTGAAACGAAATTGAGGGACCCCTGACACCCAAGCCAGGCGTCAAGTTGTATTCGAGCGGCGGCCGGCAATGCAGAACCGCCCCACGCTACCCACGTAGGGCTTCGGGGGGCGAATTCGCCGGAGCTGCAACCCTTGGGCAAGAGGATCGGTTGCCCTACAGCTTGCAGGCAACCTTCCGGGCAAAACGTGAACCACAAGTCCTGGGAAAACGCCCTAGATAGTGCGAGCGGGTCAGCCACAAACAACTTCAGGGCGCGAGGCAACAAGAAGAATGGATGGGCGATCAAGGAGAATTAGCCGATTCTGGAGCTTCCCCAAGCGAACCATATACAACCTCGAGAAGGCAGCGCGAAAATCCGATGATCAGACAGGAACAGGCCGCGCAATTCTCGTGCGAGCGACGGGCCCAAATTGAGTATTTGCCCCCTTCCCCATGAAGAGACACAGCCATGGAATTCCAGACCTCAAGCCCAACTTCGAAGGGGGGACAGCAACAAGGCGTGGTTTACCCGGGCGCAGCCCCCAGCATTAGGGCGGATGTGAGCCGTGGTCGAAACGGAAGATACTCAGGGGACGCCACAGGCCGCCCAAATCTCACGAGTCGGACAATTGTTCAACGAACCCGTTTCGGGGAATGTTTTAAACGCTTGGTGGCTGTGGGTCAAAACCCTGTACCCCTGGTGAACATCAACATAGGTGGCAATGGATGTTCATCCACCCCAAAATGGAGCCATAGGTTATGCCCCATGGCCTGGTGTTTCCAAGGGAAACTGGCAAAACATGATCTAAGCAGGGCTCGGTCAGCGTATGACCAGCCTTGTTGCGAGGCCATGTCGACCGCGGCTCAGCACCGGGATCTTCGGACCAGAGAGCAAGCGGCCTACGCCAACTAGTCCCAAATGCCCCCTCCGGGAAGCCAGGAGTGGCTTGCGTGTCCTACGGTTGGGGAAACTTGTTTAAACCAGACCACCTTCAAAGGGGCATCCAAAGGAGGACGATTGACCTGTTTACACAGGGGCCCTGGCCTGTCCCATCTGGTGTCCTTGCCAGCCTCCACGTTTGATTCAGCATGCAGTGCAACAGAATCCAACCACAGCCAACCAAGAAACCCGCCCTCGAAATGAACATGAAGGCCCCCACAGGAGTCCCATTGCTTGAGATTGGTTCTTAAAAGTGACGTTTGTGTATTCATGAAGCACGTCTGACCGCCTGCATTCTGATACGGCAGTTTGTCCAACCAAGGCTCTCTTTATGATCCTGAAAATGGCACGAGAAAGGCCATTAGCCAGTCGGGTTCCCTAGTTTCGCCGCCAACCTCCTACCACATTCATGACCTTCACGTTTCCAGGCTTGTGCCCCTTTTGGGCATCTTGGCGCTTGCTGGTCCTTGACTCTTGACAATTTGAATGTTGTCTTTCCCGTCTCTACCCCAAAAGAAACTCCGCCCAAGGCTTCCTGTTGCTCTCTCCAAATGCATTCGTCCTCCTTTGGAGGAATCCCGTTTAGGCCTGTCGCAACGCGAAACTCCCTTGAAGTAAATGCTTCATTTACACTGACCCACATCCAAACGCCTTCCTTGCATCCCGGCAGGGCATCTCCGGGTCTCCCGGGCCTCCTGTCAAAGCGCGAGCCTCACTGGCTCAGAAAGTGCGTCACTAGGCCCACTCGTACCACCGAGTTCACCCCCACGGCCGGCGCGTGCTTGAGCATCGCCGGCACCACCGACCTCCAGCGACTCACTCCCAACAGGGGTCCCTGAGTCATTGAGAGTCCCCAAGCGGGTTGAAAAGGCAACTCCCAAAAGGGGAACTGGCGGATTGAACGGGGCATGCTCCTCGGTCTCCTTTCAAGACGGCCTGTTTTCTAGGCTGGAATTAGGACCCCAGCAAAAATTATCATTTTTGCCTGGGTAGTGGAAAACAAAGGGGACCCCAAAAAAAGCAAAAAAGTAAAAAGGGGAGCTAATTCTGGGGAAGTTTCATTTTGGGTTCAGCGATTGTGTGTTTCATGCTTTGCTTCTAGCAAGCAGAAGATGCTCGAGCGCACCAAAAAAACACCCCCCGCCGACTCCCCACGCCACCGTCTGCATGCCCATCCTGCCTGAGGTTTGCTAGTAGTTCGCGTCTTCGCTCCCTGCGCTGCGGCAAACGCCCAAAGCCAACGACCTGTAAATGGCGTTGTTTGTGTTGCTGCTGTTGATGTAGCCGTTGAAGCAGGAATGCGAGCGGCAAAGCTAGGGACTCTTTCGCCAATCAGGATTTCCCTCAGAAAAACATTGCACCACTGGAGGTTAAGCCCTTCAACGGGAAGCGTAAGAAACCCTGTCCGCCTGGTGCCTAACATTTACAGGAAGGTGATGTTTCAAATCCACCAAGGGATATCCTCCTTGTGGGCTCTTCATGTGTGCTTGCTGGCGAAGGGGGTGGGGCTCAGTTGCTCTGTGTGTGTGTGTGCTTGTGTACTTGTGTACTTGTGTACTTGCTTGCTTGCTTGCTTGCTTGCTTGCTTGCTTGCTTGCTTGCTTGCTTGCTTGCTTGCTTGCTTGCTTGCTTGCTTGCTTCCTTGCTTGCTTGCTTGCTTGCTTGCTTGCTTGCTTGCTTGCTTGCTTGCTTGCTTGCTTGCTTGCTTGCTTGCTTGCTTGATTGCGATGTTTCAAGGGGACTCACCCCATCCATCCAGTGGAGTTCTACGCCCCATCACCGGTTTCCTTTGGTTTCCTTTGTGTCGCGGATTGAAAACCATCTGTGCAAATTAGTATGCGTGCGCTCGTTACAATTTGTCCATCAAGCGCCCAAAGGGGCGGGACGAAAGCTTGGACATCCATGTTGCCAAAGACTTCCGCGGCGCCTCTTCTGATTCACTGCGTCGTGCACATGCACCACAGACTGGGCAAAGCATCCTGCAACCGGCAAGGCCAGGCTCACCGTGAGAAGTCCCCAAGTCACAGGGGCGTCTGCTCTACCAAGGATTTGCTCAAGCCTCGTCTTAATGAGAACACTTTGGGGATCCTCCACAATTTCATACCCACAGCTCTTTTTCATCTCATACGTTTGGTGGGAAAACCCTCACAATAGCCCCCAGGTTGATTTCCCCAGGTCAACATAGCGAAAACTCGTAGGCTGAAACCGCTTTTTTTGCAGAAAGACAAACGCCCAAAGACCTCCCTGGCGCTTCACAAAGGGAGGGGCAGTTGTTGCGACCTCTGGGCACTAAATTGGCCTTCCTGGTGGGGCGCTTCACAAACCGCAGGTCCTGCCATGCACCCGGAGGCGAAGAGGAGCCCGGGGCCATGAGAAAACCCGTTCTCCGCGCCCAGGTGCCGCACCACGTCGATGCTGCACCTTGCCCCCCATCGCAGAAGTTTCGCGTGCGGGTCTTCGCGCACCCAAAGAGCCACTAGACCGCCACTCATTTCTCTTCTCTTGACCCATCCTTCCGTGATCCCCATTTTCCCCGGCTCGGCATTGCTTGAAGGGGGACCCCAACTGCCAACGTTCCATGAGGCTCCCTTGAGGTATCAACGAACCAGCTTCGCCAGGCAGCATCTCCAGCGCGGCGACGGGGTTCCTTCGTGCGGTGCCCGCGGCGAGAGCAAAAACAGGGGAACCCACCAAAAGCAACCCTTAGAAAGCTCTGAAAGGTGGGTTTTCAATAGGAAAGGCACAAGCAACTTGCAGGAAAGCTTACCCCTCAAGAAGCTCTCGAAACCAAACGGGAAGGGAATCGCCAGCCGGGGTTCGCAGACCGCACGGCTTGGCAGGCCTGGCGCCGAAGGGCCCGCAGCGAGCCTCGGGTATGATTTCCTCTCTCCAAGATGCCCCCCAATTCCTTTGCCAAGAATGGGGGTAAATGGTGGTTCCTTTATGATCCCCCCCATAAATAGGGGCAAATGGTCATCATTTGTGGGTACATGGTGCTTTCTTTTGGCTTCCCTGAGAGCCACAGACAGGGGTCCCCCCTTTTTGAAGCAAGATGCACGCAAAAAGGACTCTTAAAACGTGGAACCTCGGACAAACCGCGGTGGCCTTGTCCTCCAAGCCACCAGAGAGGACAACCAACGTGTCTGCCCCCAAGCGCGGTGGAAAGAAGAAAAATGAATGGACATGGGGTCTGCGAGTTGTTCAATGAGTATCTGCAAAGTCCTCAATCATTTGAGAAAGCCTGAGATGAGGGACCTTCGAGCAAAGATGGTCATGATTTTCTCTTGTTCTACTCCCAAATCGTTGAGCTCGCATGGGGTGCTGTGAAAGCCCGGGCCCGAGCCAAGCGTCCCAGTTGGAAGTTGGCCATGAGCGGGTGCGTGGCGATGCTGGCCAAGGTGACCTTGGGAGAGACTGGCGGCCACAGGGGTTCGGCAAAAAGCAGGTTACAACCGGAAGAGTCGATGGCACGACTTCATGTTGCCCAGGATTAATAAACCCGTCCCATTATTTCGGGGGTGTTCCCTCCAAAACCCAGTTCTTCGGGGGGTGTTCCCTCCAAATGGTCCGAAACCCCACTTAAAGGGGCACCCCCCTATTAATACTAGGGGTTTATTAATCCGGGGTTAACACTAGTTCAACAGCTTTAAACCGGGCTAAGAGTAGATTCGTTCTTGAGCACACCTTCCACTTCCCTTTTTTTCCGACGCAAAATGTCGGTGGCACGACTTCCGTGGGTGCAGGGGGCGATATTGAAACATGGGGTGACTTGCTCTAGGGGTACCTTCCCCACTCTTTCCAGGGATCCTTCTTTCTAGAAAACCTCCAGAAACCGAGGGAAAACGGATCCGGTTTTTGGAAAGAACGATGGTTGAAAAGAATGGTTGAAGGAATCCACCCCTAGACTTGCAGACTTGCGCCTCTCCTTACTCACTTGCTGAGTGGATGGCCCAAAAAAAAGTCCAACAAACTTATTTGCCACTAACAATGGTCTTCCCAAAACGTTTAAAGAACTCACGAACTCAGGCAGTGAGAGATCTCTCACCTCGGGCGGAGGAAAAATCCGAGCCGCGGCCGCGGAGGCGCAGCTGAAGCGCTGGACGAGCCCCACGGCCTCCCCGTCCCGCCCCGCCAGGGCCAGGAAGTTCACCTCGGCGCCGCTTCCGTCCGCGGAGTTTTTTTTCAGGCGGCGCCCCTGGAGGTGACGTGGGGTGAACCACTTGCTCAAAACCCTTTGCATTAAAAGGGCGATCCCAGAACCATGCTTCAAGAATGAAGAAGGCGGACATTTCCGCAGCGATTTATGGCTGGGATTACCCCTTACTAACCTTCATCTACCAGGGTTTTGATTGTGGCTCAGGTGACCGGCGACCCATTTGGGTGTGTGTGTGTGTGCGCGTTGGTTTTGAGGAAAGCCCGTTTGTTTTTTGGTTTCAAAGGAAAATACGCACTTCCGCCGAGTTTTATGCCGTCGAAAAAGCCCCAAAAGAAGGAGACGCGGGGACTGTGGTAGCGCACATGAGAAGACTGCAAGCAGAAAGCGCACTACCAGGGTGCCCTGCTCTGAAAAGGTTGCGCGTCCATCCGGCGAAGCAAAGCTGCAGTCCCAGGTTTCTCGGATGCAAAAGGATCCAGTTGTACAGTTGACCTTCACGGCGTTCGTTTCACGCAACGGCCCTTCTTAGTCTTAGAGAGCTGTAGCATTGCTCGAGAGACAAGGACGGGCCATAGCTGTCCATGCTCAAGGGAATCAAAAAGACCAATGGCAGGGTGATCAACAAAAGTAGATTTGATCATAGACTACACTCTCCCCGGAAAGGAACCTCAAGATCAAAGAACAGGAGGAACCTATGCGTGACACGCCAGGGGCTCAGTCCAAGAGCTGTCCGATGCCAGTGCCACCTCTGGAAGAGTCATGATCTTTGTCAACACCATTCAACATGGAGAAGAACATGTCGTTCATAACGCAACTTCCCAGAAATTTTGCAACCAGAATTCCTAGGTTTCGGACAACGGATCCGCAATCATGGCCATCACAAACGATCAGCACTCGACGCAAATGACTTCACAACGAACTGCAAGAACTGGCCAGAAAATGGAAAAAACACATCCACCCTTTAGGCCTTGGTTTGGCTACTTCACGCCTAATATGCAATGACCATCCCAGGCGGTGTTCCACTCAATATGGTCAAAGCCCGTACAGACCCGGCCTGGAAAGAAAGCTTGGGGCCTCCCCAGGCTCAGCTTTCCGCTCGTTCACGCGGGACACCAACATTTTCTTCGCGCCGGCAGACTTGTGCCACTTGCACTGAACCGAGCTCAGCGACCATCAACCACAATGAACGGTGATGCCTCCGCCCGAGAATCTTTCAAGGCCACTCGCATATATGCCGCTCAGGCTCCCGTTGAAGCTGGCGCCGAAAGTCAGGCTCCGCAGGCTGCCTGGCAGGGGTACGCCTTGCAGGCCTTGCTTGAATCCTTCGCCAAAGGTCAGGTGCTGCAGGTTCGCTGGCAAGGGCACTCCCTGCAGATCCCGGTTGAATCCCGCGCCAAAGGTGAGGCTCTGCAGGCCGCTGGGCAAGACTACCTCCTGCAGGCTTTGGTTGAAGCAGGCGCCGAAAGTGAGGCTTTGCAGGCCGTCCGGCAAGATCACGCCCAGCAAGCTTTGGTTGAACCCATCTCCAAAGGTCAGGCTCTGCAAACTGCCTGGTATAGCCACTCCCTGCAAGACACGATTAAAGTCCCGGCCGAAAGCCAGACTCTGCAGGCCGCTCGGCAAAGCAATCCTCTGCAGGCTTTGGTTGAATCCATCACCCACGGTCAGGCTTCGAAGGCTGCCTGGCAAAGCCATCCCCTGCAAGTGCTGCCCCAACCTGTTGCCGCAAGTCAAGCGCTGCAAGCTGCCCGGCTGAGTCATTCCCTGCAGGCGCTCGTTCAAGCTGAGTGTCAAACTCTGCAGATTGGCTGGCAGGGTTAACTCCTGCAAGTTTTCATCAACGTTGAAGCCAAAGCTCAGACTCCGCAGCCTGCCTGGCAAAATCACTCCTTGCAAACTTTGGTGCAAGCCCAAAGTCAGAGTCTCCAGGCTTTCGGGCAAAGTCACTCCCTGCAAGCCTTGGCTGAAGCCGTTTCCCAAGGTTAGGCTCTGCAGGCTGGGCCAGGCCACGTGCTGCAGGCTTTGGTTGAAGTCGTCACCAAAAGTCACACTGAGAAGGCCTGGTAAAGTGGCCCCTTGCATGTCTTGGTTGAAGCACCTGCCGAAACTGAGGCGTTGCAAGCTGACTGGCAAATCTACTCCCTGCAAGGTTTGGTTGAAGCGCGCCCCAAAAGTCAGGCTCTTTAGGCTGCACGGAAAGGCAATTCCCAGCAAACATTGGTTGAAGCCATCGCCAAGAGTCAGGCTCTGCAGGCTGCCTGGCAAAGTCAGTCCCTGCAAAGTTCGGTTAAAGTCCCGACCGAAAGTCAGGCTCTGCAAGCTGCCTGGCAAAGTCACTCCTGGCAAGTCATGCCCAAACCCATTGCCACAAGTCAAGCGTTGAAGGCAGCCCAGAGCCACGCCCTGCAAGGATTTTGTGTACTTGTTGCCAAAGCTTAGGTTTTGCAGGCCGCTTGGCAAGGTCACTCCCAGCAAACTTTTGTTGAATTCATCACCAAAGGTCAAGGACTGCAGTCTGCTCGGCAAAGTCACGCCCTGCAGGCCTCGGTTGAAGGCCCGGCCGAAAGTCAAGCTCTGCAGACTGTGCGGCAAATTCACTCCTTGCAGATCTCGGTCGAAGTCCTGGCCAAAGGTCAAGCTCTGCAGACTGCTCGGCAACAACACGGTGAAGCTTTGGTTGAACCCGCTGCTGAGCATCAGCCTCTGCAGCGTGCAGGGCAAAGCTGCGGTCAGTTGAGCCACGTAGTTCTTCTCCCACCTCAGCTGCGTGACACCTTCCAAGGCCTCCTCCGAAAGAGCAGCTCCCGCCAGCGCCGCCCAAACCTGCACGAGGCAGGTCTTGGTGTAGGTGAACATGCCGAAAGCGCCATCCGGCAAGCCCTGCTCTCGCAAAGTTCCTGTCAACACAACGTCGTGGCAGATAACAAAACCTAGTGTTCTTCGCAGCCCCACTCAAATCAACAGAATGCCAACAAGCCAAAGAAACTTACCGGGGGGGGAGGGAAACATGCCAAGAAAAAAAAGTAACCAACCCAAAAAACAAGAGAGCAACCAAACAGAAACCACAAAAGGCCATAGGCGTCCTTTTAGGGGAAATAGATGGGTTTCCCTGGTAGATGATGAAACCAGGTAAACCCGTGCCCTCGATTTTTCCACCAAACCCCCCCAAAAAGGACACCCAAAAAAACCACAAACGTCGCGCAGAGCTTAGCCGTGAAGCGTCGGTCGGGCAGAAGCTCCGCCCCGTCGAAGCTCAAGCGGAGCACCCCGCCGGGCTTCGGCAGCTGGGACCGCGCCAGCCGCAGGAGCTGAAAGCCCGAGATCTGATCCGACACCTCGGCCGACTTGTCGACTTCTCGACGCTGCTGCTGACAGCTCTCGGCGAAATCTGCGAAGCCCTGCTAAACAGTTTTTGCGACTTGAGTGGTGTTGTTGGAAAACCAAATCTGCGACATCTGCTGCTAAAAGTTGTTGCGACTTTAGTGGTTTAATACGGAAAAACCCAGTGAATTTGCGCAAAAAGATTTAAAAAGGCCGAACATCCAAGCACAATGCACCGAAGAACTGGCTGAAGCGCCCTGCAAAGGTCAAAAAGTTGCTTGCTGGTAAGGGGGAATGGTGGGAAACCCTGCAACAACTTACCGTTGTTGTTCTGGTTAGGGAACAGCCTGAAACGAAAGAGGACTTGCTCTGGTTGAAAGGTAGGATGAAGGAAAACCTCCACAGAGTCCGGCAAGGGCACTGTCAGGCGCACTTCGCGGCCATCGAGGCCAGCAAACGTCAAGTGCAGCGGCGAGCCCTCCATAGCAGGCCAGGTGAACAAAACAGCCTGGACGAAACTGGGTGGTCCAAGCCCCCTAGCAGAAGCTCGTTACCATTTGTTTCCAACATGTCTAAGGGCCGATTCGGTCATACGCGATACCGACACGCCATACCGAGCAAGAGAACGCAGATCGCAGGTTGAGAGCTGTGTAAACAGAGACAACTTGATCAGCGAGCGCATCTTCAGGTTCTGAACACCTAGGGAGGCCTCCGGAAAGTGTTGGGAACATGCCATTTGAATCCAGACCGGGGGGAATCCTGGCGATCGGGCAAGCTGTTTCTTCAGCCACATCACTTTTTGAGCCCTGAAAGACATGGTCGCTAGCGGAAATCTATCTCAGCTTTTGCCTACCAAAATTGATGTTTATGATTGGGCTTTCTGTGCATCAAGTTCTGAGGCCATCATCAAGATGAGAGAAGATGACATTCCTTTTTGCGAACTGTCAAATGACAAGTTCCTGTCAAATGGTGCAGCTAACCGGCCATGAAGTAGCCTCCAGATAGAATATCAAAAGTGGATTATGAGCCGAATATCATTGTGCATCTTTCCAAACCGGGATCCATCAGCGAGCATTTCTGCCTTTCAAGCCACACAGAAACATCCGAAAGTGCTCTATGGCTGCCTTTCCGGCAAAAAATGGTGTCTAAAAAGACATCATAATGATGCAGCTATCTGGTTCAGGTTGCTGTCACAGGTGGAATCTCGGAAATAGGAATGCTTCCCTTATGGTGCTTGTTGGAGCCCTGAATTCCTTTTGGTTGCCCTTGCCGTCCCAAGGACGGCATGACGGCAACGCAGAGGGGCCGTTGTAATGGGCTATGTGAGATATGCAGACGTTTCTGCGGGTTTGCTGGTTTTTATTGTTTCTCACAGGGAGGTTTTGCTACCAGGGTTGCATCTTGTTGAGATAAACCCGGCATTGCCAACAAGAAGCAAAAATCAAGCGGGGGCTGAGTCAAACAGGAATGTTCAAACTGTTCCCACTCAGGGAAAACCACTGAGCTGGGTGGGCCTGTGACCCCCAAAAGTACCGCTTCATGCTGGCTAGTGTTGAAGCAGCCGCTGTTCAAACTTAACAGGTCAAAGGTCACCACAAAGAGCAACCATGAAAGGGACCCTTCTGCAATCCAAGGCAAGCCCCTCAGGCAAGCTGCATTGGCTATTCCGAATACATCATGCTTGACTCAGTAGGGAACATGTGAATAACCCTACCTAGCCAGCGGACCTCTGTATACAGGAAATGGCTGGTGACGTCATCCCCCACATTCCCTAATTAAGAACCAGCCAGCTAAGAGAACCCCCAGTGCGATCGATCCCCTGCATGGATCGCAGACAGGCCGAGCGCTTGAGTGGCACCTGTTAAGATCAACTTCCCAGAATTGCCCGGCTCCCAGTTGTGGAAGTGCAGCTAATGTTTAACCCCGGATTAATAAACCCCTGGTTGATTAATGGGGGGGGTGTTCCCTTTTGGTGGGGATGCAGACCACTTTTGGAGGGACCACCTCCCCTATTAGTGGGACGGGTTCATTAATCCTCATTACCCGCCTTCTCAAGAGGACGGTTTGCCGAAAGACCTCTCTGTGCGGTTTCGTTTGCACGCGGCTGCAAGGCCGTATTCCAACGAGCACCGCTCTAGGAGTCCAGGCCTGGCCACGGGCGTCCCTTGGAATGCCGGGTTTTCCGCGGAGTTTCCCGTCAAAAACTATCTTAATTTGTGCGCCCTCGCCCCCCTCCCCCCCCAAAAAAAAGGACGCTCCGTCAGTTTGCATGATTGGTTTGTGGTGGGGAGAGTGAATTCAACATAAGACTGCCTGGCAATCCTCTGTCCTGGTACCCTGCAGTGGTTCCGCAAGGAAGAGCATTCAAATCGGCCTCCCCAAACCATGACCAATGAGCCAACCACCATGGCGAACCCGCGGGACAACTCAACTCGCCCTCCCTACCCTCACCCGAGGGCCCAAGGCCCCAGCGTAGAAGCTGCAGCATGCCCCGCCGAAGGGGAGACCAGCGGGCGCAAACCTCGGGACGTCAGACCCGGGCTGCTCTGAGTGGCCGAAGGGCAACCAGTGCTCTTTGGTTCTTTGGGGCAGCCCCAAGCCCTGGCTCGACGAAAGGCAGAAGGAAAGCAAATTCTAACCGTGCTTTTCCAGGGACCCCCGAGTCCCCGAGGTTCATGAAAAGCAGTGAACCTGTGAAGCCTTTGGACGGTTGGTTTCGCGCGATCTTGCGCATTCATTCCTGTTCAACGCCCACTCACTTAACTTGCAAGGACAGCGTGTCCGCGCTGTCCCAACAGCCTCTTAACTTGATTGCGCGGCCAAGTGAAAGGACGTCAGTCCCAGACACCTTAGGCGTGTTTGCCGCTGTGGATTCACCTACCAGCGGACCCCCCCCCACTGGCCAAGATTAAAAGTAGGGCTTCTAGCCATTTGCTGGCCTTCCAAGTGCAGGCTTCACTGGGTTTGAGTTTAATGGTTTGGTACCAAACGAACGGTTTCCTTTTGGTTTCCCTTTGGACCATTTATGTGTGCGTGAACAGTTTGGCAGTTTCACTTCGAACCACCAAGAGGTAGTTTTGAGATTCAGTCAGCCCACTCTACCGTCCAAGTAGAGTAGCAAATTGCTGCAATGTCCGAATTGGTGATAAAGAGGCCCCAAATAAGGGACCTTCATCTCTCAAGTGCAAACGACGCGTCGCCAAATGAACCTGCTAAAGAACAAGGAGCTTTTACGTGCAGCTATTGGCCGCGAGGCCTACTCACTCACAACAGGCATAAGCCCAAAAACGAGGCATTTGCTAGCATGACCAGCGAGCCCAGACGTGAAGGGCGACACGTGCAAACCGCGAGTCCGGTCAGTTCCGAACATTATAACGGCCCCCTCAGGCGGCAATCAGAGAGCCGGGCCACGGCAGAGCAAGTGCTCCCTGCATTCCGGCAAAAGTTACCCACCCACGGTGCGTGAACATCCCATTTGCCACCGCGCTGTTGCAACGGCGCCGCTGACCATCCAGTCACAAAAGCCCAATCCACACCCGGTCACCCTCGGTGAGCTCCTCAATATCTACCATACTCAGACATGAAATGAAAAGGTCACCCGTGCGCTCGCCAGGGAGGAAAAGAAGAAGAACAACGAAGACGACTTGCCCAGAACCTTTCGCCGCCCAATGGCTTCCGCTTCATCCCTCCCCTCCCTCTCCCCCCCCCTCCGCGACCGGACCTCAGCAGGTTCCGCGCCAGCGCGGAAGGCGCCAGCTTGGCGCTCCTGCGCTCATTTTTGCTTCGTTTTTTTTTTTTTTTTTGTTGGGGGCGGGGAGATCTTTTGGTAGGCTTGAAAGGGGCCGGCGATTTTGGGCGATTTTGGGCTTGGTGGGTTCTTGCCCTGCAAGGCTCTGCATTTTGCAAGCTGGTAGGGAATTGGTCAGCTTCAAGAGGGAAACAAACAGGAATGCCGAAAGTACACATGTGGCAAAGCATCATGTTTGAGACAAGCTCGAATTCCAGCAACAGCAACAGCAACAGCAACGGCAGCAACGGCAAGGACAACGACAACGACAAGGACAAGGACAACAACAGCAGCACCAGCAGCAACAGCAACGGCAACAGCAAAAACGGCAACAAGCTCGGCAACAACAGCAACAACAGCAACAAGAGCAAGCAGACCAACCGGAGCAGCAGCAACCACAAGAACATTATTTTTACATATGTAGGTTCCTTTGGGTTTCTGCTGAGGTTGTCGTTGTCGGTGGCGGTGGCGGTGGTTTGGCGCCGGCGGCGGCGGCTGCGGCGCTCAGAAAGCCAGACCGTGCAGCAGCGAGCAGACCAAGCTCGCCCCAAAGAGGCAAATCGGACCAAGACCTGCTAACATCCAGCACCAAACCCAAGCATGAATCTTTTCACAGAAACCCAAGTCGCACATCCCGCTTTGCTACAGCCACCTCTTGGGCCAAGCTAGGAACCTTCCTGATGGGGTGAACGGGTTTCACCCCCCAGTCTTCTGCGCAACCTAAAGGAGGTTGTTTAAGCAATTGTGGTTTAACCCTTGGTTTCATCAAGGGCTTTGGACAGCCTCTCGCCCTTGCAGAACTCTTCCCCCCCCCCCGTCCTTTGCGCGAGAAGCTCCTCCAGCGTGGCGCAGGTGGCTCGGTGCCCCACGCACGCCGCGCCCCCAGCCAGCGCCGTCTGCCACAGCGGCAGCGCCAGACCCGGCGCCAAAGCAGGCGCCGCTGGAGTCGTCGCGGCCGCGGCTTTTGGCGACGTCGTGACGGGCCTGGCACGGGACACTTTTGGGGGGATCATATCGGTGGACGACGGCTCAGGGTAGCGAACTGCGACTCTAGCTCTGTAAGGTAACAGCCATAGGTGTCCTTTTGGGTTGGTTTGCTTCAACAATAGAGGGCCCTGGTTTAGATGGGATTTATTCCATCTACCAGGGCCATCAATTTTTCCAAAAGGCCACCTATGACAGCTGTTTGATCCCCAAACTGTGCTTGGTTTCCCTTTTGACCTGCCCCTTCGGTTGATTGCTGCTTGAGAGGTAGTGCTCCCGAAAGGGCAGCCCTCAGTCCCGCCTTGGCTTCCGCACCCTCCTCAAGAGGCCCAGGCTCACGCCGCTCACGCTCCGAACGCTCGGCCGAGCGCCGGCGCTCGGCCGAAGCTTGGCGAAGGCGAAGGGACGCGCCCCCAGGACCCAAGGAGGGAGGAAGAAGCGGAAGACCCGGTCCTCGCCGGCCACGCTCGCCTCGAGCTGGAGTGGTGATATATAAACCCCCAGGGCAAAGACTGCCCTTTTGCCCCTGGCTAAAGATGGCCCTTTTTCTTCCAAACAACGAGAAAAATACAAAAGCTACTGCCAATACTTCTGCCTACGAATTTCTTTCGACGTTGAGAAGGGGATGTGAATCAGGGGAGTTGCATGCTTGAGGGTGCGGGGAGTGTTTTAGGGCTTCTTCGTAAACAATGTCAAGGCCTGCTTCACGCGCGGAAGGCCCCAGCCAGAGCCCAGTTGAAACAAAAACAAGGGGACCTTTGAAACAGGGGCTTTGACCACAAAACGCAGTTGTTTGGAGCTCCCTGGATTTTCCATGCCTGATGAGCTGTCTGGCCAATAGGACAGCAATAGGAAAGCAGACGGAAACTTAGTTGTTTCCTCCCGGGGCTGGAGAATGCCAGGATAAATTCTGGGGGTTGTATTCTTAGGAGGGGACTGGCATTGAAGGGGGACTATGAACGCCACGACGGTGGAACAGTGGCTGGTGCTGTACCAGGCACTTTTTTGGTAATGACTACTGTTTTGACGGGGAACCAGTTGATGAATAAACTAACCACAATAATCCCTACTAGGCGTTTCCAAGCAAAAACGCGTGTTTTGGGCGTCCTTTTATTGTCTAACAAAGTGTCGCTTTCAGGGGTTCCCCTTGTTTGCTCCAGAGTCGGCCGGCCTGCTATGATGTGTGTAGAGGCAGGCTGGTTTTCGGCCCCCTCCATTCGAGGGCATTTTTTTTCAGGGGCTGTATGTCTACCAGCCAGTTTGGACGAGCTTCCAGCCATCGAACTTCATTGCCATTTGAAGGGGCGACCCGCTTCACGGAGAGCATGATTCTGCCATCTTTGAGCAATGGTGCCATCCGTTGGATTTTGAAACCACATGCAAATCCGCTGGGGCCCAT
>CAUJNA010001125.1:0-45000 GCA_963377175.1 Effrenium voratum
GCTTAAACAATCTCTTCTTGTTGGTGGGATTGGGCCTGTTTATTCTCTCCCGAAATACTGTTTCAAACCCTTTAACAGACGTGTTATTTTACTAACTTTGGTTGGTTCATTGCTTCAGCTTTATAACGGGTTGGCGCTTTCACGTGACAAGCGTGTTTACTTAGCACCCATTTGGCCTCATTTAAAATCACCCTCTAAACTGGCTGGTTGTGAAAACATTGGTGGTCTTTTTACATTTATCATTTAAAAAGCGCAAGAGGAGGATTTGACAAAGCATGGCCTTTGCAGATATTTGTGCAACTAGTAGCCATGGAATCCCAACCATTTTCGGGCCTTAAAACTCAGAAGCTGGCGTGGATTTCTTCAAAGTCAACGCACTGAAATAACCATGACAATCAGTGAACCTCAAAGCACGCTCGTCTTTCCGTCAAAACCGAGACGCCTCGCTCCTGGCAGAGCGGGCGCATAGTTAGGCTCCTGACCAAGAAAGCAACTTTATCATTTTCGCAATTTTGGCTTAACACTTGGGAGGTTGTAACCCTGCTCAGAGGGTTTCAAACGTGGTAAGGGTTCCTCAGCGGGCGATGATCAAGACTCGTGTGCTGAATTGTCACTTTTATGGACATGGGGTACTCTGCAACCCCTGTTCTACCGCGGGGAGGTGGAAGATGTGCTCGGTTGTTGTTCCTTTTAGTCTCGGCATTGTTTGTTTGCTATACGGAATCTAAATGGTTGAACCTTGAAGTTCGTCAACATAAACCCGCACACATTGAGGTCCACCAAAGGGTGCTCAATTAAAATCATTCTAACACAGACCCATACAACTACAGGGTATAAGCGGCATAACCCCAGCTTCCCTTGGCAAAGCGGAAGCTATGTTTGAGTGTTGCCTTCACTCTTGTAGGCACTTAGGGTTTGTCCTAGAGGCTTGTGCTTTGGTTCCGTTGAGCCTCGGTGCGGGGCTGATGTGCTCGTAGCGGTGCGTCCAACTGCCAGTCCACCAGGATGGTTCGTTGGCCGTGGGGTACAGGCCCGTGACCTGAAAATTGCTCCCTGAATTGGACCATCTTCCATTGCTTAAAACCGGTTTCTGGGCCTCTGATTTAAGTGAATGGAACTGCTGCTTCGTGGGCTCCGGTTCCTCTGCCTTTGTCGTTGGGACTTTCGCATGTGGCAAAGGCCAGGTCTATTCGTATTCCGATTTGCTAATTTCAGAGGAAAATGGTCGCTGCTAGTTCAATTTGGGATAGCATGAAAGGACAAAGAACTGGCTGACCTGACATGAGCCGCTTGCGCAAAACCCGCGCGGATGAAGGTTTGTAAGGGGTAGATATGTATTAAATATATATATATATATTTTTTGTACAAGGGTGTGAATTTTAGTTGGCAAATGTGGGTGTGAGTTTTAGTAGGGGACCCCGCGGTGGACATTTTTCATGGCCAACAATCACTTTCCCCGTTGAATTTCAGGCGGATGTAAGGGAAGCCCGGAGTACCACGGGCGAGCAAACTGTCTTATCCCGAGCTCGTTGCAGCTCTTTATCCCCTGCTCACAGCCAGCTTTCTGCGTTGCTTCCTGGCGCTTTCCGCGACCTTCGGGAAACTAAAATTTGGATTTTAACAAGCATCTGAGCCGTATCCCAAGAATTTGGAAGACCATGCCACTCAGGGGCGGTTCCCTGTAAACCCCGAATATGAGCAACCCCCTGCATTTCATGGTTGGGTATGCCAACTTCTGCGATACGAGTGCCACTGTAAGGCCTTTGTCAGATCCCGCTATTGGTAGTAAAATGGTCTACCCAGAGCCAGATAAGGAATTACAAAGGCGGCTGCACCCATTTCTCGTTGTGCTTACATATATATATATACACAAACATACAAGTACACATATAAGTATACATATAAATATGCATATATACATATATGTGTAGGAATTGGTCGCCCCTGGTTTCATCTCACCTGAGGACACGCCAGGAGCCAGGCCTTTGAGGCGGGGCTTCCAGCTGCATGCCAGATGCCGGGGGCGAAGTTTTCTTGGCGCAGGAAGGCGGAAGGCGGAAGGCCTTGGATGTGTCTAGATGTGTGTATTGTCATGGCCTGGACCCAAGATGAGTGTTGAAAAAACATGGGGTTTGCCGCATTGGAGAGGCCCAAATTCTTGTTTTTTAAAACAACAAATCGGGCAAAAGAGTTTCGGCCGGCGGGGCCAGGGCCCCTACGGCGCACTTGTTTCACCCCTGCGAGGTCTGTTTCGACCGCGGCGCCTTCCGCCGCAGCGCCATGGCAAATGCCCCCGGCAACTGCAGGCTGGAAAGTGGGCGAAATCGCGGAGTTTCCGGCCAAGGACTTGCTGGTGCGATAGGTAGGGAGGGAATGAACCCAGAAATTGGTCCCCTTAAAGGAAACCAGCAGTTGGATGCTGAGCTCCAGAAAGAAGAGTATCCCCCAGAAGCTGCCTGGAACCCAGGTTTTGATCAGGGTTGGCTCGGAGCCCATAGCTGTCGCTGGCCTGGGATATGGCGCGCCCGCTTCAAAGAAACTTGGGCGTACAGCAAAGTTCAGGGCTAATGGGTCCGAAAGCTGAGCTAGGCTCGCTCATGCCACGTGGGCAACCATTTTGTCAGAGACAGGGATGAGAGTTGGATGCGCCTTCACTCCCTTCTCAGCCGTTCAAAGCGAACTCGCTGTCTAACATCATCTAACCTAACTTTGCATGTCTTTCCTCCGTCCAAAATAAGTTACACATGTCTTGCCTGCTCCGTTCCATGGAACGTGTCCGACGCATGCGCGGGGTTCCCCCCACCGGCCCACTTTGAGAGATACCGTCAAAAAGATTTCGGGCCCGAGGGACTAGAAGTTTGCATCGCGCTAAGCCGAACAAAAATCCCCGGAAATGGTTGAAAAATGGTTGTTGGTCTTGCGCCTTAGGCCAAATGTCAGCTGGCTGACTTTTTCCTGTAGATGTTCTGCTGGACTTGCCCCTTGCAACACATGCATTGAGTGGTCTCGCGAGTTTGGATTCTGATCTGAAGTGAACCACGGGTGTCATCTGGGAGACGCGGAATACTCCTGGCGCCTCGGGAAAATCGCCAGTTCCCCCTCACCATGTTTGGTGGTTGCCTTTCTTTCCCGATTTGGAAAGGGAAACCCTGTCCATTTGGAGGCTTTTTGGCCTGTACTCTTCTCTGCGTATGTCTTTAGTCCGTTTTCTTTTGGGGCTCCTTCAGTATGTTGAATGCGTCGTGTTCTCTTGTGCGGTTGTGCGTGTCACCACCTCCAGGCCCTCCATTCGAAGCTGGCAGGCCGGTCTGAAAGAGAAGGGACCCCCCGGACCTGGTTTCCCGTAATTTGGCTGCAAGAAAGAATGGGTTCACCAACAAACTGGCGGCTCATACCATGGGTCCATATTTGGACATAAACTGTGAAACAGCTTTCTGGGCTTCAAAGAAGCAGAATCCACATTATGCCCAAATGAAGCCGCAAGTGGATGGATATGAGATATGCATTCGGGCTTTATTTGTGAGGCCCACTGTATATTTGTCAACTAGCGAATCGTCTTGCCTCCTTCGGGTTCCCTTTTCAAAGGCAAGAACTGAGAGATTTTGTTGCCAGAGGTCTGAGCTTGGTCAAGGACTGCGGACGGAGCCGGTGTAACAAACAAGTGCAGAAGGCGAACGCAGCTTGTACAGACGTTTGCATCCGCTGGTTCAACCAAAGCTGCCCTCCTGTGGAGTCCGCCCCCTCTATGCAACCCCCCAAGGAACCTCCTTTGCGAGCAGTTTATAGCGAGTGCCTTGCCAAAAAGAAGAGTCAGTGAATTCGCTCCAAAAAAGTGACACGGGACGAGCACCTATCACTAAAGTGGAATGCAAGCATGTTGCTCACTGAGCTTGCATGTGCTTAATCCCCGGCTATCGCTTTCCTCCCAAACAGAGTCAGGCAACCCAACCAATCGAAGAGCACTTGCTGGTTGGTTCTCGCCCAAGACAAAATGGTGTATGCACCTTTGGCCTCGTTGTTATTATGAAACATTGTTCCTTGGGCTCAAGAAGCTTGCAGCTTGACAATGTGTCCAAACATGTGGCAACCTTTCCATGCGCCTGCGGCGGCATGCACACTCAGCAGAACCAGCCCGCCTGAACACTGCTCAATATTTGTCGGAAGCTGGCACGTGCATGACGTCCGGACAAGGCAGGATGCTTGGCATGCCAGGCTGCTTGGGTTCGTCATGCTCATAGCTTTGCGCAGCCACTCACGCCCCCACCAGGTTCCAAAAGCCCGCGGTCAGCGGATGAAACAACGCCCGTCATATGATTACACAACGGGGCATCAGCAAGACCAAGAGCTGTACTTTCTCAACTGCCCCACGACTCCCAAATCTGCATGCGATGGCAGATCTGAAGGCTCCTCAGAGATTCGATTCAAGATCAAGCAATGCCGGAGCGCTCCAAAACTGCTGAAATTGCTGGACGAAGGTATTTCTGAAAAGAAGATAGATGCCAGCGTCATTGCAGCTGCTATGCAGACGTGTGGCTATCAGAGTTGGTGGACAGCATTTCTGAAAGTGCAAGACGTTCGGAGGACGCTCGCAATTCCGTCCTCTCCCGTGCAGAGCAGCATTGCAATGACTGCCCTTGCGCACTGCCTGAAGCGAGGTGGAAAATATGGTGCGCTGAAAGAGCGTAAACATCAAGTGTTTCACTTGGCGCAGGAGATCTGGCAAGAAGCGGACGAAGTCGCCACAGCGTCAAGCCCAGAGCATTTCAATTGCACCCTCAGCAGTGCCATTAAGCTGGCTCGCTGCATTGACAGCCCAGAAGCTCTGGCGTGGGGATGTAAAGTCTGGCATCAGGCAGATGCCACCACAGACAGGAGCATTATTACTTATGCTGCATATGCCCATTTCCTTGAGCATTATGAGCTTCATAGTGAGGTGGATGCTCTTCTGGCACAGGAGCGGGTGCAGAAGAATTGCGTGCTGTTGGGATCACTGCTTGACAGCGCTGCCTGCCGCGGAGACACTGCCCGCGCACGCTACTTGTGGCATTTGCTTGTTGACACACACGGTGTGAGTCCGAACTTGCTGTGCTACAATGCCTTTGCGAAAGCATTCTTCATCTCAGGGCAGCCAACACGTGTGAAAGAGGTGCTTGAGCCATTTGTCGACACTGCCTGCCAGGAGGGGAATTTTCAGGTTCTGACAATATATGTTCAGGCCCTGCTGGTCCTGTACCATTCTTCTGGGGCAGTGGGGTATTTGCATCAATTGCTGCCGCTTGTGGAGAAGAAGCCGCCTTCCAGCTATGCAAAAGTCTGGCGACGCTATTCCAAAGCAGCGCTGTGTTTGGAGGCTGGACGGCCCGTATCACTGTACAAGATCCTCATCGAATGGAAAGCCCGGACGCTGAGCCGCATGGCCAGCTGGGAAGACTTCACAGCTGGCTCCGGCTATTTGGAGGAGCAGGAAGCTGAATCGCAGAGGGCACAAAGCGTAATCAAAAGAGCAAAACATACTGTGGATGGACGAAATCCTGCACCACCTAAGAAAGCCTGGAATGATGATTCCCCTGTAAATACCAACCAACAATGGTTTCCCATGATCTTGAAGTGGTGCGAAATGGATTTTGTCCACCCACAGTATTGCACCTCGGGGATATGGTTGGAACACCTTCCCGAGATGTCCATGGGAACTCGGACCCAGAAAGTCGGACCCTGGTGTTATCCACAAGTTCGACGTGGGGAAGCTATATGTTGAGCTAACAGGTCCAAAATAGCGTCCGACGAGAGATGACCGCCTCAAGGAAGCTGCTCCTTTCCTTTGTCTACCACCAGTGCCAGTTGGGTCAACGGATTGGCTGAAAGGCCGCCCCCAAAGCCACTGGCCCCAAAGCCCTCCAAGCGAGTTGGGTGCGATGCCTTTTTTTTGATTTGTAGCAATTACCTTCGGCTGGCGGGTAGTACATTGATAAAGTAACAGTAACATCATCAAGCAGCAGTTTTTTCTTTTTCCGGAGATGAGGCCGCAACAAAATATTCTGCTTGTCTCCAGATGGGATACATGGGCGATGTGCACCTAGTTTCACCCAAACGAGACACAACACAGGGTGAAAGATTGGGACTTGTACCAGCTCCTCTCGCTCAACAAGAAAAAAACACCCGCAATTCCATCAACCGAAGCAACAAGCACGTGAAGAAGACCCCATTTGCCTAAGAAATTGTTTGTTGTCCCCTATGTTTCTTTAAAGGGAATTTCGTATTACTGGACATATTTATTTATTTTTTCTGGGGGGTTAAGCAAATGGAACCCCAGGCTCCAGCCTCCCTTCCCGGGCTTAAGCACTAGGCTGCCCCCGGCCCACTGGCAGACGGCGCCTCCCAGTCCGCGGGGCCAGTGGCCTGCGCCGCCGCCGCTGGGAGATGGATGGCGAGGATTTCAAGAGGGGAACCTCAGTGATGGGACCATAGGTGGTTTGATTAAAAATCGACTGGTTTAGGTGGGGGTTTTCTTCCATTTACCAAAGCCATCGGACCATAGGTGTCCTTTTTAGGTTAGTTTGATGAAAACTAGATGGGTTCCATTGGTTTAGGTGGGGTTTCTTCCATCCAGGGCCATCTATGTTTCCAAAAGGCCACTTATGGGTGGGACATGAAACCGTATGAACCCCCACACCTAAATGATGTCCCCAATGAATTTGGATCCCTGGCCAACTCACAATGCAGGTTTTCTTTACTTGGTGAGTGCAGGTTTTGGAATCAAGCTGATTTGCAGGCTAATGGCCCCTTGATTTGATCCCTGACCTCCAGTTCCCTTGTTTGTTCATGATTACTTTCCCACTCGAGGTGCACAAACCCCTGGAAAGCCGTTTTCTTGTTTTCACATGAATTTCAAGCACATGTTTCCCTCCATCACAAAGCTGCCCTTCGGTCCTTCGTTTCAGTTTCTGCGGCATGATGTTCACATTTTGCCCCCATCCGTGGCATCCCACGCCATGCCACAAGGCTGGTGCCCACGCGGCTCCAGGCTTGCAGGTCAATCAGCAGTGATGCCCGCTTGCCTTTACAACCGGATGCCGAGGTTTCCTCCAAATCCAGGGGGCATCTTTTACCTTCCAATGAGCTTTAAGGCTTTACAACCACCAGTTTGGACAAGGTGACTCGCAGAGATTCCAACCACCGCCCATGTAGATGAATCTGTTTTTAAGGATGTGCTCTCTTTTTTTGGCGCACACCGTCAACTCTTGGGCAACGCTTCCTGGTGAAGTAGGGGGACGCGCCCCTCCAACAATTCTGCACTACTGAGCCAGTAGCATGGAACCAAATGCTTTAAAAGGAATATGGACCCACAGTGGATTCCTGCAAGGAAACCACCCACATCAAAACAATTCAAAACAATCAACTGTTACGCATTTCCCAGGGCCCCGTGCAAAACATCTGGGCTCGGACCACGTGGGGGCTCCCAAAAAGACACACCCATGTACGTTGTGGAGCATCCGCCGCCGTCTGCCTTCGTTTCACCGCACTTTGGGCGAGGCCTCCGGCCTGGGGACGCGGCTCGGCAAATGCACACAAGTGGGCGGCCGTCAGGTTGACGGATTCGACCTGTGAATGAACAGGGGCGTCGGCCATCTTGGAAATCTCTGGATCACTTAAAGCACAACGGGTCAGCGTGCAGCAACAGCTTCACTCGGAGAGACTGGCTTGGGTCCCGAAGGGGTGGGTTCTGAACGTCTATCAGCTTTTTGGGCAAGACGTTTTTGTCAAGTGAAGTTCCTTGGTGATGTTTGTTTCTTCTTTTTTTTCCGGGGGGGGGGGTTCACTGAAATTCCATGAAGTGAGCTGAGAGACCTTAACCCCACCGCTTCCCCCCTGGTGCGAAGTCAGGGCCGGAGGTGGGCGCCTCTTCTTTTTGTTTCGGATCAAGCGAAACAACGACTGAGTTGGAACATATGTGGCCCTGGTCCGTTCAATTTGACCAACTCTGCAATCCGGGGCCATTTCTGTTTGCAGAAAAATCAAACTCCAAAACAATTGGAAGCCCTAAGAAATGACCAGTGCTGTGAACTTTTAAGACTGCCTTGGCAAAACTTGTGGTTGCTGTGTAGCGTTGGCTTCCCCTTGGACATGTTACTGTCTTGTGGCAACAGGACCCTGGTTTGCTTGCTAAAGCCCGTTTCTGGGCTACAGTCACTGTTTGGGCATCATAATTATTTTGATGGTCAATGCCTTTTTTTTCTTGGCTCTCAATAGCCCGTTGCAACTCCCCACCCCCCACCCAACAACGTAGCCTTTTTTTTCTTCTGTGTGTGTCAAAGCACCTGCATTTCTGACCTTGCGTGTTGACTGTGTGGTCCCTTTTTGATTTGTCTGGATTTGTCCAGCGATCTCGTTTAGCACTCTGCTTTGACAGCTTAATTCTTGATTGTGAGGTTCGCGTAAGTATCTCGCCAGAACGGAAACACGTGGACCCTCCCTTAAGGGGATGCGAAGATTGATAGGGAACACCGCCCAAACTGCTTGGGAAAGGATCATCCCCATCTAAATTATCTTCACCAAATGGACAGTTCCCATGCTACTTTCCCTTACGTGCGTTGGGAATGGCCCACCTTCGCACGGATCAGCGTTTTTTCTTGTTTCTCACTGGCAAATCGACCTTTGCCCCTTTTCCATGGCCCATGCTTAGATTCGTAGATTGTTCCGTAGCTCGGCCTTTCCTTTCTGGGTGATGCGCAAAAATGGTAGCCACCCCAAGTGACTCAGCTGTTTGCGTTGAAGGCATGCCTCTCACGGGGCCTTAGAAGGGCCTCAGAAAGGCCCCCAAAGCCGGGTCCATATGGCCATGGGCAGAACCTATGGGTCCATTTTGGTGTGTGTGAGCATCCCCTTGCCACCTATTTTGATGTTCACCAGGGGTACAGGGTGTTGACCCACAGCCATATTTTTGATCACCCAGCTGACAAGTTTCCACCTCGCGCCGAGGGCACACAGTGGCTCCCGGCGCACCGGGCGCACCGGGCGCAAGACCATGGCGCCCGCATTTCTGAAGCGCCGCGAGACGCGGCCGCGGCCTTCCACACCCCAAGCTGTCCGTGCAAGCAGTTGGGGGCAATGGCAACCGATTCTTCTCCAACCTTTTGGCGGAATAGAGCGCCCAGACCAGCCATTTTGCCAACTTTTGCCATTTCTGTGGCCCTTTGGCGTTTCCTGAATTTGTCTGTGAACATGTGACAGGAAACCCGGAGCCATGAACATGTTGTTTCAACTCTTCGGGTCGGGCTATACCAAGTCAAAAGAACAAGTTTAATTCCGTCCAGGTGCTTGGATCGGAGCGGGCAGGCAGCTCGTTCAGTGCAGTTGCTGAATGATTCACTCCGCGCAGGGCAAGGCATAGTGGCTCTTGGCATGCTGTTTATTTGCTCGGATTTGCGAGCCGCCATGCGTTGCTTCTTATTTGCTTCTTATGTTTATTGGAAAGTTTCATGTGCATCGCTTGGTTCCATGGCCTTCTGGTTCCTTTCGTTCTAGGTGCATATCTCGCGTGCAGGGCTGCAAGGAGTTAAGTGCTTCACTGGCACCAGCCAAACCCATGGCCCAGATTCCGAGCGGCCCGTCGCTTCGCACGGGTTCCGTTTGCGCGTCCAAAGCTGACAAGCATGCGGCAAAAGTAATGGTTGCCTAGCGAGCCTTTCCCGGCGTGTAGTGTTTGTTGAATCAACTCCTGCACAAAGACACCAACAAGAGCACACTAAGCTGTGTTTGGCCCTTCCTGGGAGACATTGGGAGATGCCTCGAGACAGGTTTTGCGGCCGGATTGTAGTGTTGGGCCTGGCGGTCTTTCTGGCCTAGCTTCAAGTGAGTCTGGCATTCTTCCATTTGGCTAAGGCCCCAGGAATAATAAACATATTTCCGGTAGTGATGAATTCCTGTTTAGACAAATAAGGGAAAATAACAACTATTCTTAAGCAAATGGAGGCATTGGCCTAGCTTATCAAACTGTCCATCCATGGCCTGTTTCTCATTCGGTGCTAAACAGTGGTTCCAGAACAAAACCAAGAAACATCCCCTTTTGGTTTCTTTCGGTGAAGTCGACAGTATGCTATTTGGCGCCCAAGTTCAGCCAACGTTGCAATTGGCTCGGGGGTTCTTCTAATTTGAATGCTCGCTGAACTGTGGTATAGGCAAGCCTTGCTCATTTGCTGATGCCACTTGCGGGCCAGCTCAGCATGCTCACCCCACCCGCACGACCACAACCAGGTACGGATGCTTAGGCCATATGTGAGACATACTTATAGCAGAATATGGGTTCATAAAAAAGCTAGACCTCTAGAAACAATGAGAAAAAGGCCCATGTTGGGAGATTTTGGCACAGCCCAACATGTGGGCCCGGAAAGCCTGCTTCATTTCCACGTGTGCCGGGCCATGATAAATATAGCGTTGGGCCCCTGTCGTTCAAGGTGACCGTGTATGTCTCATGGAATAGTTCGCAACCATTTGGGATGGCTGGGGATATGAGATTAACACCACCTCCGTCAGAATTGGTATTCGGTGTTGGGGCCTCACGCACTTTGGTTTTGTGGCGGCACTCTCCGTGGCTTTCTCGGCTAATGCCACCTTCTACGGTTCCTTGTTGGGTTGGTGGGCTCCCCGCCAAAGAACGGATGTTTCAAGCCTCCGCGAAACATGTTGCTCTGATTGTCCCCTGCCATCTTTGTAGCAACCCACCGGGAAACAGTGCATGACTCCCATGGGCCCCGCCCAGGAAGGCGTGGAAGGCACAGTGAATGCGACTGGGAGGGTGGTCCTTAGGCGACCTTGGACAACGGTATGGCCCTCTGATTTTGCTAATGTTGTTTTCTGGTTCTGCTAGTGCACAATGCTCTCATAGGTGACAGGTGGCAAAAGGACCACTCCGGGGAGTTGGGTTAGCAGAATCCCAGCTTCGCATGTGAGTTCTGGACCCCCTCATTCACGTGTTGCGGTTGGCCACCCTGGAAATCAACCAACGGAATTCAAGGTGTCCGTTTTTCCTCACGGGCACCCTATCAAGGATGTGCCCACCATTGAGGGTGAAGGTCAGCTTGCTGCGTGTGACTGACTCTGTAGGCGTGACTGAAACCTTGAAAGACCTGGGCGCATGTTAGCTTTGGTTGGTTCCACCATGGGTTCGGTGCCAATGTCTTGCGTTTGTTTTTTTTTCCTCTGCCTTGGTCAAGTTTATGTAGAAAAGACACATAAAGAGGATGTGAACTACTGCGCCCATCACAATCTTCTGGCTGTAAAGCAGGCGGGATAGGCAGTGAGCTGGTTCCGGGTTAAATGACTGGAGGGACAATCCCACGGACAATTTACTTCCCTTCGCTGAAGGTGATGGTTCATATCATCTGTTGATTTTCAAGGATAGTAGCTTCACTGTTGTTGGCATGTTTTTAGGCTGAGTTTTTGATTCTGTTCTTTTACTAGGGGCTGCAAAAGAACACAGTTGTTTGCTACTAAGGATTGGAACGTCTTCTTGGGGCCGCCTTTTTAGGTTCCTCCTGTTCGTTTGTAGGGGGTACATCATGGTTGTCGTTGGGAAACATTTTGCATTTTTGCTTATTGTGGTTTAGTGGTTGAAATCCAAATCCACTTAACTGCTAAACTTCGAATTTTTGCTCCCCTTCCAACGTCAGCCAAGACATGTGCGACGTCAATTTTCGCCCCCGTGTCTCCCAATTCGGAGCCCGGGGGCGATCGATCGCCAGGTTTGCCGTGGTGGTGGGAGGCCTTTTGGACGCTTCCCTTCACAGCCGCTCGGCCGAATCACCAGATCGATGCGGTTCTAGGCTACACGAGGGCCTAGGCTTGGAGTCACTGTTTTGTCCTTTTACGCAAGCCCAAAATGAAGTCCTGGTAAACACACGCGCACACACACCTGCCACATGTTTTGTTTTGTTTGAACCGATGGGGCCAGATTCCTCGCAGACCATGGGGCAACAGTTGCTCCGAGCAAACAGTTGAGCAGGCCTCCAGGGTAGACATTTGCTTTGATCCGGGATCACTCCATTTCCTCTACTTGGACCTTTAAAGTAGGCCCAGTCACCCTCTTGATTTGTGGTTTTCCTTTGCGCGAAGCTCTCTACTCCTTGGCTGGATTTTTACCAACAAGATTGCAGAATGAAGGAGTCACGAAGTAAGGGACCGGAGTATCTTGGACCATTTACCCCAGGTGAGCCCGCCACGAGTACTGCAAGAAACATGATCCTTTGCGTTGGGTGTCATGCCTCCGGATGTTTCCCTTCGTCTTCCAAAGGGCCTACCAAACTCAACTAGGTCTCCCAGTAATGCCCTTTTACCCTTTTGGGGGGAGGGTTCCCCTACTAAAACAGACTACAGAAAAAAGGGTACCCTTTTCCCAACCTCTCTACTGGAGGACCTAGTCAAGAAGCCCCCGAGCGTTATCCAAGCCTCTGCTTTGGCCTTCTTTAGTTGTCGTATTTGCCCAGAATCAGGGAATGACCCCTACAACCAATCCAACTGGTGGCTTCCTTTCAGGGGATGCGGTTCATTCCATTTCTCACTCCCTACCTCGCACCAGCAAGTTGTTCAAGCCTCTGTTTTCCTTAGTGGGTTCCCCACGTGAGACTACTTGGTACTTGGTGCTGTGAGAGGGAATGCGGGAATGAAACGGTTTCGAGGATTCCCCGAAAAAAGGAGGCCACCAGTTGGAGATTTTATAGGGGGCATTCCCTCATTAGCAAGATTAGTGGTTCGGCGGTGTTTTTGATTGGTTTCTCATTTCTGGACAAGTAGCAGGGGTTTAAATCCAAATCCAAACCATCAATTCAAACCAATTGCAATTTATCTGCAAATATCTGAAACCCAAAAACAACAAACAGATCTGCCGTATGCACTTTGGCTGAATATAAGCGGTACAATGTAGCATTGTCTCAATTCGATTTCAATTGTTACCTGGGCCACGGCTGCAAGCTGCAGTGAGTTGAAGAACCGAATTGAGAAGCGTGGGGGTTAGACGCCACCCGTTTGAACGTTCGGAATGCCTGCATGCAAGCCTCGTTCGAAACCTTGACTGCTTGAGATTCTTCACACTTCAGGGTTACCCCAACATTCAAGGGTAGACATGTGGCTTGGTTTCGATGAGTTTCCATGATAGCATGTTCTACCCTGCAACCTGGTCATTGGAGTTGCGGCTGGCTCTCTTGGCTCTTTTGCCTGGCAGGAAGAGCACAGACAAATCTTCCTCAAGCGGCTTTGCACTTCCATGTTTGGTGGGACTAGTTAATGTGGACCCCTGATAAATACACCCCCCCCCCCAGTGATTAATAGGGGGATCTTTCTGGAAGAAAGCCATCCCCACTAACAAGGGACCCCTTTGACCACCACCTGGGCCCCAAACAGCAACTGAGGGGCATCACTCATTCCCATGCTTTGCTTGCCTTCCCCCACAGGCGCTCGGCTATTGCCCGCCTCAAATGAGCCCAGGAGCGCGGCAAGAAGGGGGAGCCGCTGAGCCTAGGTGCCGGGGCCCCGATCTGGTGACAAAGGTCACTGGAATGAGCACGCCTGCCCCAAGACTTGATGTACATAGTTGTTGTTTGCTTGTATTCATTGTTATTTATGTATTTGCTTATTTATTGAGCTTGTTTTTTCCTTTTTAGTTCTAGTTCGGTGTTTATTGTTACATGTGTTTTATGTGTTTATTTCTTCACTTGGCTATCATATGTGTATATGAAAAGAGTTCCCACAACTTGGGTGCCATCTGATTAGAACCAAGGAAGGAAACGGCTGGCTCACCGACATATCCCACAAAACCAGGACTCGCTCCTTTTTCTGGGGCTCGTTCGTCGCTGAACGCAGATTTGGCAAGCAAGGGCGATTCTGTTGAAGAACCTTTCTGGGGATCTGCAGGGGGCAACTTTTTTGTGGATTTATGTCGGTTGCCCAAGAATCAATTGCCGTTCTCGTGAATAACCAGCTTTGCGAATGACAACTCAGTTGACTCAGAACTGCATGGTTTAGGAGGTGCGACCAATGTTAGAGGGGGTCCAGGTCACTTTGCGGGAACACTTCCGATTTGTTCACCAGGCGACTCACCTGATCAACACAACAAGTGTAGTAGGTGGGTTTGCCCCTGCCGACTTCGTTTCCCTGACCCACCATAGTCTCAAACTCCAGTTGCTCGAGTCACGTGAGCCTCACTCAAGCAAAGGCAGTGACAGGCGTGACCTGGTTCCAGCCAACCAGCGGCGTTGCCGAGCAATCCCCAGTTGCATTCGGGATATGAAGTTAAATGATTTGGAGTTGCTTCATCATTGCCCTTAGCAAAAACACGTAAGCTGTCTCCGGTCATCCAAGCAGAACTCTTGCATTATTTCTCCAATTCGGCACCCTCGTTTTAAGTTTGACATTTGGGGGTGACAAGGGTTCTGCTGTGACGGTTTACTCGGTACTTGAAGCATGGATATGCCTCAGGTTGCAGCTTAGATTGATAGATTTTAGTTCTCCCACTTGCGCATTCAGAGGCGCTGAAGGTTTTTGGCTGGGAGCAAAATGGATCCGAATTCTGCAAGCAACAACACAGATTCGGTCTTTATATCTGTTTTGGGGATTGGGGGTCCTTCAATCACACGTTGTTTTTTTTGTTTTTGTTGAACCATGGGGTCCATGCCAGTTTAGCTGGCTTTGGCCCAGCCATGGTCCTCTAGAGTCCCAAAAGTGATGTTCCTCGGGGAAAAAGACAGGTGCAATCTGGCAACAAGTTGCTTGCCACACCCACTGCAGCTCGGACTTCTCGGGGGTCCTCCTCGGGAATTCTTGGGGCCGAGCCAAACGGAGCTTCGGGCCCCAGGACACCATGCACGTCTTCCGCACGAACATCGAGCCGCGGGCCCCGGAGACAACGGGGGCAGGGAATGAGTTGGAACCCCGAGATATCCATCCTATGGCTTTCAAGGGAATAGCTTGCAGTTCAGGTTCAAGTCACTTGTAGCATGTGTTTGGTTGTTTTGTTTCAGGGTTGTGGGATCACTCGGGGTTTTACCCCACTTCTGTGATACTTTTGGGAATCTCCCCCATTCGTGTTTGGGAAGCCCTTATGTTGTATCACAGAAGTGGTCATTTCCCACAGCCCTGTTCTGTTTTGTTTGGTTCCGTTCATTTCTTGCGGGTTGCCAGAAGAACTGTTTGGAAAAACCATATGCCGAGAGCTGAAGAGTGCAGGCTGCATTCCTGTGCTCCATGCATCCTCAGCGGAGGTTCTATGCTTCGGATCTTTTTTGTCTGAGAAACTATTTGTTCTTGGTTGCCTCCATTGCGGCGGTTAGAAGCAAGCTTTTATGCTTTCACCATGGGGATTGAACCGGCAAGGATTCAGATTTTGCAGGCCCAACCTTGATTGTTCTTTTTTCCTGCGGTTTCAATCAACCAGGCCCGAAACTTGGAACCAGGCCCCAAAATTGGAAGTGGACGATTGGAAGGTTTTGGAGAACCCCCATTCATCACCATCCTTTTGGAAAGGGCCGAGGTGTTCGCCTTCGGCCGGGTTGCCGCCATGTTCAAGCATCACTAGATCACAGGATTCTGCAGCCCTTCTCTCTTTTCCCAAAAGGAGAGACCGAAACAAGGTATTTTTTGCCTTATTCGAAGGAAATCGGGGCGGGCAGGTTGAGGGAAACGGCGGGCGTGATGATTTAGAGGAGGACAGCTGTAGAAGCACCGACTGCTTCGTAAAGCCCCTCAGCGCCTCAGCCCCTCAGCCCCTCCTGCCCACTGTCTCTCTCCCATGTTGCGCATGCGCAAAATTTTATGCGCACGGGCGAGGAAACGTGTGTTGGTCAAGGATCAGCTTGCCCTAGTCGGTTGGGTGGGTGGTCTACAAGTCACGGGGGTGACATTGGCTTTCCACGCCACGAGGGTATTCAAGTTCAAGCCATCAATGCGGGTAAGCGGTTTAAGGTGTTGCACGTATGCCCACCCCCCCCCCCCACCCCCCCCGAAGCTTCGGGGGCGCCTTCTCCAAATGGTTTCTGCCATTTTGGTTCCCTTCTCGCTTGTAGGGTTGGCGTGCAAGTTGCTGTTCGTTCTTTGGGGTTTCTTGCCATTTTTATTTTCAGGGTGAAGAGGTTTGCTTTAGGTTCGGCATCTTCCTTTGTTCCTGTTGGTTGGACATTGTGGCTAGTGTTCTGGAAGAGGACAGCTGGGAAAATCACCCCACCAAGTCACACCATGTACAGTCAGCTGGCTAACGTTTGGATCCAGAATCCTGCTAGATAGTGGCAAGCACATGAGCTTGAATCATGCCCAGGCAGATCTTCGGCGGGGAACCGTCCTATGTGCCATCCCCAGATCGATGAACCGGCCTTTGGTTAGGCGCGACGTGGCAGAGATGGAGCAAGCACACTCTTCAAGTGAGCGTGTCTTTTTTGGGCCCCCAAAATGGTGGTTTTCCTTTCGGCTCCCCAAAGCCCGACCAACCGGGGGTCCCCGAAAAGACGCACTCATGTGGTGAGATTGCCCTTCAAGGGTCAGGGGATTTCGGAAGGCCAAGAAACCCAGTGGCCCTGGTGGTTGCTTTTGCCGGGCACGTACCCATCTTGGAAATCAATCCACGTTGCTCCATGGAACCGGCCAGAAGGTTCCTTGTGCAAAATGGTCCAAATCAGGGCTCTCCAGTCAGGGGCGGGTGTTTGGGGCGTTTGTGAATATTCGGACAGGTCACTTCTCGATTTTCGATTGCCAGCATGGGTTCCCTGCTTTGGTGTGTGCAACACCACCGTTTGGTGACCAATTCGGGGGAATCCCTTCACTAATGAATCATGGGGTCGAAAAACGGGGATCGCCGAAAGGCGAAAGGAGTTGCTGGCTGAGTTTGTTTGGCATGGGCTGCTGCTCCAAGTTATAGCGTACAACCATGCTTCGCGGGTTGAAAGCATACAAATACAAATTCATGGCCATTTGGGGCCCAGAAAAAGCTGCTTTCCCAAAGTAACTCAACAACCAATGATGAATCGAGCCATTCACTAGGGATTCATGCTGGGGGTTTTTCGTTGGACATGTGACATAGGTTTATGTTACTGTGTACGTTTGCCGTTTTTTCTAGTCCTCATGGTTTACTTCCGCAAAGGGAAGCCGGATGGAAGCCTTGCAGGTGACCAATGAGTTAGGGAGCTGAACAAACACAAGGCTCAGTTGCCCAAAGCGAATCGACCTTTGGATCTGTCTGTTTTCCCATGGTCCACTTTAGAGGTCCAAAAGGTGATCACCTTTTATTCTTGCTGGATTTCCTGGACTTCACACTTTTGGGGAAGACAGTTTGGTTGGCAAACAAAAAGTTTGGGCGGGCTTCTTTTGGGCAGCCCACTCGGGAAGTGAGAATAGCTGTTTTAGAGAACAATGTGCAGGTCCCCAAAGGGGTAGGTTTTTCCATGTCCACTTGTGGAGGTCCCAAGAGGTGACCAGCTTCCTAGGGGTCCCCATTCTTTCCAGGGATCCGAATCTTTTCAGGCAACCAAAAACCCAGGTTGGAAACAGATCCGGTTCTTCAAAAGACTGGACAAGGAGTCAACTGCTAGAATCTCCGCTTTGAGGTCCCAAGAGGTCCCGACCACCAGGCCCCAAAAACTTCCGCGGCCGACGCTTTCGGCGCGTAGGATGGGGCGCCGCTGGCCACCGGGGATCTGGCCAGCGCCGGCCTGCCAGGCCCTCAGGCCCACGAGGCCTCTGCGAGGTCCAGCTTGCGAGGTCCAGCTAGATGCCCAGGTCTTGGCTGAAACGAATTCTCTCCCATTTGCTGAAACAAATATGTGAGTGATCGACTTTTTTTCTGGTTGGCGTGAATGGGAATTGCCTCAATGGTATGGTGGTTGGCTAGGTCCCCCAGCTAAGCGCCCTTTCTCACCGTTTCTTTTTGTGGGGGAGGGTTTTGCTACAAAAATAGACTACAGAAAAAAGTTGGTACCCTGATTCTGACCTCTCTACTGGACGCCCTAGCTGGTGTTATGAAATCTTGCATTTGCTGAAATGAAGATTTTCGATTTTTCCCCTGTTGGCTTTAATTGTAATAATTTTCACTACTGGAAATGGTGTTTTTTTTTTTTTTTTTTTTTTTTGCCAGGGTGCTTAAGCAAATGGAAGAAATGTATTGTAATGTATTTGCAATGTAAGGTAAAGTTAGGTAAAGTCAGGGAATATGGTGTAAGGTAATGAAATGCAATGGTACGTGCGTATGTTATGTATTGCCATGGCTGGGGCAACATCTGCAAGTCACGTAGCAACACCCTGAAGTTGCGCCCAGGTACCGTCAGAGAATTCAACGTTCCCCCGGCATCGCCCCGAAACCCAACGGACACGGAAGAGGTGCCGTGCATGTTGTTTCCTGTTGTGACTGGGTACGTTGGCAGTCCGGCGCCCCACATGAAGCTTCACATCCTGAAAATGCCGCACCCGTGCTTTTGGCTCCCGGCTTTTGGCTCCTGAGGACCGATGGTACGATGCAGGGAGCCAAGAGATGCGAGAGGGGCAGTACCCATGTACCCGGACAAAAACGGTTTGTTTGCTGTTTTTGTTTTTCCAAAACGATGGGGATGCCCCAAATTAATTCAATGCACAAGATGTTGCAAGGGCGGACATTTCGTTCCATTCCTTCGCAAATCTCAGCCAATTGGGCTCCGCAAACCCAAGCTTCAGCTTGCATCACTGCACGGCAGGTCAATTACTTCCAGCCCGAAATGGGGGTTCTTTGGGTTCTCCAAAGGGAATGCATGTTAACCTGCAGGAGAGTTTGAAGACAGGCGTGCGGGTCCCTCACCTTTTGGTAAAGCCAATTGGGTCTGGTGATTGGTGACGCCAACCAAACATGGTTGCTATTTGGAGATGCGCCCAAACCAGGAATGAACCTAAGCAGTTGATTTCACATTGGCTCCCTTACAATGGTTTCCAGGCTCTTTGTCTTGGAACGCAGCACGTCATGCGGGCTATCCTTTCATCCCACGGGCCTTTCGCCGCCGAATTTCTGCAGGGCCTCAGTCGACTGCACTAGTCGCCTTGGGCGACTCCACCAGCGGAAGCTGGGGGTCGACAATTGAGACATCCAGACCGTGTCACAAAGTGTCACTGGTTTCTCTGTTTTGGATCACCTCATCTCTGGAAGACCTAGTTAATTCCGCTTTTGGGCACTTATCTTTGAATAGATCTCGAGTGGAACACTTTTGGACGCTTACTCGGCGTCCCTTGCATCCCACGGTGTCCCTCCCGCCCAGGGATGCAAGCGTCGTTTGGGCTGGTTTCAGCCTGCAACCGCGAGCTTTTGGAGTCAGACAAGCTAAATCATCAACGTTGCCAGTTGGTTAGAGGATCTCTTTGCAACGCAGTCGGGTTCTTGATGTGGATGTGTCTCTTTTTGGGGGAACCCACAACAACTTTTGGTGGCTTTCCTTTTGGTTTCCCTTGAAAACCAGCCAAAAAGGGGTACCAACTCAAAAAACAAAAACAACAAAACACGAGCCCATCTATGCTTGGAACCCCTTTAGTTCGCGTGCTGCAAGCGCTGCGAGAACTCGATCTGAGGTACCTGGGTCTGCAGAAGTACCAGGAGGGCTTTGGAGACGCCGGGCAGCTCAGAGTCGGGTGGGAACGAGGAAATTACGAGCCTACCGGGGCTGAAACGAGAACCCATGATGAAGATCTCTTCCTTACTTCCAGATTTGGTACTTCCAGTTTATGAGTTATCGTGATTTGCAAGATCATCTCTGCCCTTTTCGGTCACTGGCCTCTTTGGGTAGACCGCAGGATTTCCTACGTCAGGCTGAAAGAAACCTCCCACATGACATGGAACCTGACAGAGAGAGCCCCATTTGAGAATAGAAGTTCAGTCCATCGGAAGATGATGATGGATGCTTACTCATTCTTACGCCAACCCAGGCCCAACAAAGAGAGTATAAAGCTCATCCCCCTTTTCCCAGGATCGTCCGATTTGTCACTTGATGTCGCGGAGCGAATGGGCCCTTCAGTGGATTCCATCTTGTTCTGGCTTGGCTGTGCTATAGGCCCAGCTCGTTTTTGAGAAACCAACAAGCCTTTTCCTTTCCCTGCATTCTCAAGCCTTTTGGGCCTTCGAGTTGTTGATGGGACTAAGTGCCCGTAGGACGCGTCTTGGTCGTGGGTTTCCCGGGCCATTGGGGTATGACGTTTTCTCCCCCATTCCGATTGTTCAATATGCATGTCCTATAGATAAGTAAGAAGAACACAACCTGCCGGTGGGAAGGTGGGACATCTTCTGACCTCGCTTTGCATTTCAAGGTTCGCCAGCTAAACGCGGGCCAGAATCCAACCAGGACCATGTTTGGTCGGGTAAAAGCTGAGGCAGGTTTTTGCATGTCGATATCTTGACTGCTATTGGGTTGGATCTTTAGGCTTTAACTTTTTGGGAAATCAAGTGGTTTTCCACTAAGCCCCCCAAGAGTCAAACTTTTTGCAGGGGGGGTCGTTACAGCAACCAAGATATGCTATCTGGCAATGTTCCTGCCATCTGGGCTTCGGCATGTGAGGTGTACAAGCTTTGCTTCGGGCCCAAGAGCTTCATGGTGCGCCCGCCGCGCGATTGCGCTGAGTCGGAGGGGATCGGAGGCAGATCGGTGCCACCCCAGGTCCTTGTGGTGACAAGGGGCAAGGGGCCACTGCAGTAAGATTTCCTCATTGCGGAAGAGCAACCTTGTGAAACCATGGCTCATTCCCGGAAGTCCACGTGACTGAGGGGGATACTTGCACGTACTGCAATGGAATCCCACGACCTCCCGTGTTTTTTGTTTTGTTTGCCAGGGGCAGCCGGCCCGAAAGGCCTTGTGACCAGCATTGAGTGGAATGCAACAACTTGTTGCTGCTTGCTGGCAGGCCATGTCTTTCTGTCCGCCACTGTTTCTGTCTCTCAACCTCCGCAGAAAGGATGGTAATCCAAGGGCATGTGCGCAGCTTTTTCAGCCCGAAACAACCTGGGTTATGAGTATGTTCGCAGGGGTTCAACCAAAACTTCCCCACAGATTGTGCCAGGTGGTGTCAGACCCGCAGATTTTGAAACACATCCTGCGGGAGAACGTCTTCAACTATGACAAGGGGGCAAGGAGCCAAGAGATCAAAAGCTGCTCGAGCGGGATCAGGGGTCCGTGTGGGCGTGGTTTGCTTTGTGGGCCCTGGCATTGATTCGGAGGTCAAATGCTTGACGTGTTTGGAATTATGGGATGTCCTGAAGGGGGGGGGGCGTAGCTAGGGTGAAAGAAGAGGACAACTATAGCCGCCAGCCCTAGGAAGACTCTCCGTTTGAGGACTCCAACGGGGAGCTACTCAGAATATGCATTGGCCAAGGTAATTACTAACTTTCTATGAACTGACTGCGCGTAGATCAGAGAAGTGAGACCAACGCAGAGCAGACCCCAACAACGTTGTGACAATTTTGCGACGCAGGTAGTTGGCCAATCTAGCGACTCACCTTCAATAGGACATGACTTCTTGCGGCAAGCTTTTGACCAGATGGCTTTGACTGTAGAGGGGCTCAGGTGGCGAATGTAGCCTACTAGCAGCAAGGTTTGTTGGAGCTTTCCAAATTGGATACCAACAAGAATGGGATAATGCCTTCTGGGCCCAACCACCACCTAAGCAGTTTTCAGGTCCGTTTTGGGGCCTCGCCCTCCCAACCCGCCGGGTTGACACGTCGGATCAGGTCCTGGGCGAAGTGTTGGAAGATGTCATGGGCAAAGGCACGGCCCTCGGCGATTGCGGCGATGGCGATGTCCGCGCGCCCGACGCCGGGATTGGGACGTTGGCGTCGAGCCTCGCTTCCAATCAGCCCCTATGGTGGGCTTGCGTGGCATTTGAGGGCCGGTTTTTTGGAGTTACTTGGCCTTCTTGGCCTTTTGTCAAAAGGCCGGGGGGTGCGGCATCCGAAAGCTGGGGTTGCGGGGGTGGTTAAAGCGGGTTCGGTTGGTTTCGGGTTTGTAGAGGTGGGTGTAGGCTGAGGATGTTGAAACCAATGCCGGGGAGGTTGACAGCGCAGGTGCATTTTGCTTGACAATGCTGTAACAAGCGTTTTATCACCGCGAGCGAAAGCAGCAAGCACCTTCAAACAAACACAAGGTCCCGAATTAGATCCAGACCCGGCCCGAAACATACTGTGGATGGACGAACTCCTGCATCACCTAAGAAACCCGAGGGTGATGCTTCCCCTGTCAATACCAACAAACAATGGTTTCCCGTGGTTTCAAAGCAGGATTCCGTCCATCCACAGTATCTTGGCTGGCAAGCTTCACCAGCGCTTCAAAGAGCAAGCGGAGGTTTGATCCCCGCGGACTTTGAGACCTGGCGCGTGCGGCGGCGAGCCATCGTGCCAGGAGCCCAGAGTCGAAACGCGGCGTCCAGGTTTTTCGGAGAACGACCCTTGCAATCATGGAACCGTCTGCCATCCCCCCCCTTTTTGGGAGGGTAGTGCGCAATATGGCAGATTGAAGGCACTGGGCCCCTACCTGCACTACCAGTCTCTTGGCTGCCTGTCATAGAGCTGTTACCTCTGCAGTCTCCCTTTCACAGTTTGGAAGAACGTGGCGGGGGGGAAGGGAGCTTCTGGCTGTGCCGGCTGACTAACACAAGTATTGAATCAACGCGAGGAAGGCCACGTGGCCTGCTGAAGTGAGGTCAGGAAGGGGTCCATTTTACCAAGGTCGCTGGGCAACTGGGCTAGGGCGACTAGTGGCTTTGTTTTCGAGAAAAAACATGTCTACTGGCAATCACGCCGCTTGCTTCAATTTAAGCTTGAGGCTCCACGGTTAGCCAATCTCCTTCACAAAGGGAAACCCCAGGATTTGAGCCATGCTGAGGTGCAAATGTCTGTATTTTCCTTGTTGGAGAGGTCAACCTAGCAGTTAGTCATGAACAGTGATTTTCCAAGTGAACTCATTGTCGTTTGAGAAGCATAGGCTGGGCCTTCCTGAGAGAAGCTTTCTGTGGACATGCCTCGCTCTCTTCTCTTTTTCTTTCTATCTCTATTCCTCTCGTTCTCTTCATCTTTCTTGTCTGTGTCTCTCTGTCTCTGTCTCTCAGTCCTCCCTCTCATGCATGTATGGGCCTTTGGAAGGATCTTGCAGGAAAACTGTTTCACGGGTCCCTCAAACGAGGGCGAAGCCACGACAACATGGCCTACCCCACTTTCAAGGGAAGGAGTCGAAGGCGCGAAGTCGCCGGTGCAGAAGGGGGAAACCAAGGCAGAGGAACAAAACACTCGCCCGAAGCTGACCTTTTAACCCCTAGAAGCGGTCCCTTGCTCCGCTTCTTGTGCCCAAAAGAAGCCAAGAGGGAAGCTTTTGGTTCAAGGTATTTTGGCAAGCGAGCACAGGGACACAAATCTCCGGGGGGGGGGCAAGGGACCTTTCGCGCAAGGCAACAAGTAACTTGTCAGGGGATAGGGGCAGCGTTTTGTTTCAGTTGTAAATGAAAGCCACCCTTGTAGACTTCCATTTGCTCAAGATTCCATTTGCTCAATATTTTTTGTTATTATTGTTATTAATATTTAATTTCTCCTGTTAGTTTCAAAGGGAATCTGTCACTACAGAGGATTCCCCGAAATAGTCCCACAATGCAGTTCAACCCTTTTCTGCCACTCATATCCCACGTGGCGAGCAATGGACGAGTCCTTTGGCACCTTTATTTGGGTTGCCAAACTTATTTGGAGACAAGCCCAACTGGAACTGGGACTTCTTTCCGAAACAGAGTTGGTCAAGCCAAACAAGACCGTAGCCATGTTGAAAGAGGAGCAAAACGGAGGACTTCGTAGGTGCGTGACACATGTTTCCCTCCCTGCCCAAATCCCAGCGGCGTGAGGCCTGGCTTCCACCAGAAATGGCTCAACTTCCAGGCGAACAACTGTCGCCCGGGCGAAAGCGCAGTTTCCCGTAGTCGAGGCTCCAAAAGGTGGCGGCAGATTCACATGGAACCCAAAAAAGCGATCCTCAAAAAGGAGAGGTCTCTGCAAACGAGGGACCTGGGCTCGGCACTTTAGAACCAGCATCGAAACCTTACAGGATGGCCATTCAGAATTTCAGCTTGGCAAAAAGCCGGTCGCGCAACCTCTGCACGTGGACACCCGACTGTGGGGTGGAAGGGCCCTTTCGTGGCAAACCCTGTTCCTGATGAGTGTTCCTGATGGCTGGTTTCCTGATTTAGGGATCTGGGACAGCCCTGCACCTGCGCATTTTTGGGATCCTGTGTGAATCTATTGAAAGGACGGGTGCTAAAGCCAGGGGTCCCTGCATTTCCCTTGGTGGTTTGAACCAGCGCCTTCTTGGCCCATGAAAGGCGAGTGTTTCTTGGTGGGGATGTTTCAAGGGCAAGCTTGAGGGAGCCCCGAAAGTGAGGATGTGGGTGAGTGATATGCAATGCCGAAGCACAGCTCCAAATGGCTTTGTGCTCAGCTTGCCCAAAGCAACCAACCGTTCAACCTGCCGGAAGTGCCTCAAGGAGCCTATGCTTCGTGGCATTGGCTAGGGCAACCCGGCTCGCCTTCTCGCTTGCTGGTGCCATAGGGAATCGGAATGAGGGAATGAACCCCATGAACCATCCCCGTGGCTTCCTTCAAGGGAGCCCCCGTTCCGGTTCATTCCCTCTGCCGAGCACCATCGTGGGACGTGCCATGACGTGCCATATGCCGTCGCAGGTCTCCGAGTTCGGCCGGGCGGGCCAGCTCTTGGTGAAGTCGCTCCGCGCGGCAGCAGCCGCAGGTCGACCGGGGCAACCCGCAATGGGGTAGTGAGGGGGCAGTCCTGGACATCGGTGCGCCCCTTTTGATTCCCTACATGTTGTCTGGGTGGAACCAGGTTTTGATTGTTAGCAGCTGAATTAGAGAGTCCCCTTGTGAAACGTGTATTTGGGGATGCAAATGTTGGGGAACAGGTTGCAGCGAATCGAGTGAATTTTGTGCGCGACATCACTTATGAAGGTGCTTTGAGGGCCTTCCAAATGGGCTTAGGCGGTAATTTGACCCTTTGCTCTTTCAAAGTTAGTCGCTGCTCAGTCACGCCCAAAGGCCTGCCCCAAAGAGTGAGCGTCGCCAGTCGCCAGGACTCCACGTCTTGGAAAGGTGTCCAAAAAGAGGTATTCTTTGGCACCTTCGACAAGCCCGGTTTTGGCCACCAAGCAAGTTCGCTAAGCCAGCCGTTGTGGAGAACGCCAGGGACTGGTGCATCTTTTCAGACCCCTGGCCAAAAATGTTGGCCCCGGAAGACTAAATCATGCGCAGGAAGCGCAAGTTTTTCTCAGTGAAGGCTTTCCGCTAATTTGCCTTGCTCGCGGTCGGAATTTCGCCTATGTTTTCATCCAACCAGGGCAAGCTACTTTGTTGGGATGCGACATTCGCAGTGGCACCCTCTGAATTTAGTTCGTCAGAGAAAAAAACACGTGCATCATGCAACCAACAAGGGTGCCTGGACCCTCAAAAGTATCCCGCAAAAATGGGTGATGGGCTCAATCTTATGGGCCATGTGGGGCGACCTCCCCCTTTTTGGGCGAGTTTGGGGGTGGTGTTTGAATCTTCGCCACGGGTCACTTGCCACCTGGGTGAATTCCGGGGCTCCAGGGAAGGCGGTGGACATGGAGGAGCGCTTCGGCTCCGTGGCGCTGGACATCATCGGCAAGCCAGGGACCGGAGGGTCCGGCCGTTTTGGGCGCATTCCTCCGGAAAATATTTGGGCGAGATCTGGATGGGTTCCAGAAATGATTGCTTTTGGGTAACGGATCTTTGGACATCTTGAACCTTTTTGGTTGAGATCAAGTTTTGCGCATTGGGTTGGATCAGCGGACCTGTAGACTGTAACAACTTTTTGGTTGAAATCAAGTTGGTGTCCCGCATTGAAGCCACAAAGAGGGGTCAACAGCAAAGAGATCACGGGAAAGGGACTTGGCCCCGGGCACATCTGATACCCCGTTTTTTCTTCTTCTTTTTTTCTCTGTTTTTTTCTGTTTATTTGTTTTCCTTCTTTTTTGTTCACGAAACGAGGGCAATGTATTTTGGTTGCTTTTCCGGTTCCCCCCCGCTTTTTTTGGATTCCACGCCACGAAGCTACAGCCAACCTACACAAGCCTTTTTCGACCCCTAATCAGCCCTAAGCCAGTCTGAGAGGGTCCCGAAACCCACACCCCACTCTAAACCAAGCCCACCCACAAACCCTAAACCACGCCTAAACCTAGTCGTTTCATTGGTGTGCTTGTTGTTATGATGGGGGAGGGGCTGCGCCCCTCCCGCCCCATCGGAAAAAACAACAAAAACATTAAACCCATCGTAAACAATCCCAAATCCATCTTAAGCCAACCGAGCAAACCTTAGCCACCATAAACCAACCCTAAGCAAGCTTTAGCCAACCCTAAACCAAACCTCAACCAACCCTGCAACGGCACGACTTGCCACAAATGCCTGGGATTTACTCGGCAAACTGCTAACACATGGCGTGTTGGCTCAAACGAAATAAACAATTGGACATTAATTCTGCACCCTGAGCAAAACAACAAACAAGTATTTTTGTTCAGTTCGTGCAGACGCACCAATTATTGGACATGCAGAGAAGTTTCTTGCCGTTGATTCCTGAATTCAAGTTGATGGCATTTTGTAAGTTGTGCAGGTGTTTCACCCGGCCGGCGGTCGAACTGGAACTTGTCTTTGTGTGTCGGCCACTTGCGGGGCGCTGACATTCAGAATGGTAAAGCATTCCCGCTAGTACATAGCATTTATTTGATATCTCTCCACAAAGGTAAGGGGATGAGTATGCTTTCAGAGAGGATTTAATGAACTGTTGAGTTGAGGCTTTTATCCAGCGAAACACTGAAGTTTGGTGGATTTCACCCGTTCTTTCCCCTGTTTGGTACTCTACTCTTTCAGGACTCTTCCTGGTTTACCAGTCTGGTTGTTTGCTTGTTGGTTGGCATGCTTCCGTACATTGTGTCCTTTATCGCTTGCTTTTCTCCCCTTCACAATCTTGCCAATGGCATGCCATCAGTGATGGGGGTGGTACCTTCACCTGAATATAGAATAGGTGGGAAGGGGGTTCCCCAGGATGTTTGTTTTAGAACTCTTTTCTGTGTGCGGGGAAGCTCGAAAAATGGAATGGGGATCCGAACCCCGTTCCCCACAAGTTCAGAAAATGCTGACAATGAATCATTTTCAGGAACCAGATACCAGTACCCACAGACTCGAAAAATGGAATTGGGGACCCTCTCCTCCTCAACGTGGGGATGTCGATGGTCACCTCAGACAAATTGACAAGCATCAAATGAATCCCGAAGATCCCAAGGTGACCATGTTTCCCACTGCGTGGGCTTGGACCCCATCCGGCCCAATGAGGTCGGTCTTCAATTATGAGTTTGGCTCCGTTGAGGGTGAGAGCCACCGCCTCGGAGTCGAGTTTGATCTTGAGACCACTTGGGGCAGAGGGCATGGAACACGCAAACATCGCGTGGGTGTGCTCACGTCAACTTTGCAGCGGAGTGAGTGCTCCGTGACCACAAGCAACATGAACCCTGGATTAGAAAGCTTGGTGCTGTAAGCGGGCAGTGCCATGAATTGACAGCTGCATCGACCCCACTTGACCGATCACTGCGGCACAAAGAGCATGAAAGTTGCGCCACGGTGTGCCTGTTTCACATGAGGCTTGGTCAAAACTACCAGTAGCCACCTGAGTAGTGTATGTAGGGGCCAAGCACCCAGCAAAGAACAATTCCTCACAGATGTGTGCTTTGTGGTATAGCCAAATACACGGAGGACGGTTCTTCACAGGGATTTCGGCCCAGGCCCTGTGGTCAAGGCTGCCATCCAGCACGGGCGCCAGAGGAAACCGAGCTCGAGTAGCGTAGTCAGAGCCCAGGACTTGAAAAGAAGGATGGTTGAAAAGAGTGGGGAAGGGATCTTCGCACTCCTGCACTCCGTACTTGGATGGTTTGGCCAGGCCGTCGGCCAATTGGGGCCTGGGGTAAACTCCCGAACCACTGGAGGAATTGATTGGCTTTCTTGGCTGGGCCAAATCTTCTCAAAAAGTCCAACGGAATTTGCTGCAGGAGGTCAGCCCCTACTTTCAGGCGAGGAACATTTTCCGGAAGCTCAGTGAGGTCCGTGGTACCTGGTGCTATGGAATTTCCTGGATACCTGAAAGGTCCGAGGAAATTGGGACCTTACCCCAAGTTCTATGAGAGAGTTTTGTTTAAATCACCCGCTGGCCACCCCTCGAAAGGGGAACGCCACGAGGCTGCTTACTGTTGTTGTCACGGTTGAAGAATGGACATATTTAGGTTCCGATGTATGTTTTCACAATGACCGTTCTTGTGTGTGTGTGTGTGTGACGTTTGGTCAAGGAACTTGGGTATGCGTCGTGCGTGTAATGTGAGCGCCGCTTCCACCGCAAAATGGGGAAGGAGCAGTTTCCGGAGCTGAAGAAGTTCAGAGTACCCTTCAGCAGGCGAACATGGAACCCCACACCCATCTATTTTCAAAGGACTCTCCTTTTAGGGACGGCCCCTTTTGGTTTGCATGTTATTCTGCAGGGGGGTAGCTGAAACTCAAATGCAACAAAGGCCATCCCCGATCCCTTTCACATAGTTCCTACGGGTTGGTTACCCGTTCTTTACAACCACACCAGCTTTCACCTGGAAGATCGGGTGCAGGGAAGCTACCCCTCAAATCTGAAGCCGTTCAGTGCTCTAATTCCCGTTTTGTTTGGTGGATTCATGGCTAAAGACTCCGTTGCTCAAAGCCAATCGACTGTTTGACCTTTTGGTTTCCCATGTTGGTCCACTTTGAGCAAAGGTCTAAGGTTGTTTCTGTTTTTCCCAGGTCCTTTGAGGAAGTGAAAAATGGTCAACCACCAAACAGTTTTCCGCCTGGGGGCATTCTACATTGATTCTTGAGTTCCCTGAAATGGGAAACCACCAAGAAAGAGCCCACTTGCTTTGCATGTGGAAAACTTTGTCTTTGTTCCGGGGTATTGCTTCAACTTGATGTTGCTCAGGAACTGCGCACACGAGAATTGTTGTCGGTTTCGAGCTCGCCCATGAAGCGCCCAGAGGTTTGCTTATCCCAACTCGATAGGCATCAACCCTTTCGCCGGGCGGTCATACCCTGCAAATTAGAAGGGCTAGCAGCTGCCAGTTTGTTCTTGGTACGATTCGGGAAGATGTTGGTAATTCCACTTTGGGTGTTACAAACCACTCCTCCGTGATTCCATGAAGCCCCTAAGTCCCAGCTGTCCTGACAGCTGCAAGACATGAAGGGCCATTTCCCTACCATGATGTCGAACCGGTGTTTTGCGTTTTGCCTGTCCTTTGAACAGTTCCAAGTGCCCAAGTAGAAGTAAGAAGTAAGCCACCCAGACCTCCATTGGTGTCCTTTCTTCTGCTTTTTGCGGGGGGGGGGGGGGGTAGGTTCCCTTCATATAAATTCCAGATCCAAAACGCAAGGATCCCCATTTTCCCGCGTTTGGGGGGCCATTTGCACCACGGCGTATGGTTAAGCGCCACCCGAGGTCGCTGCGAGAGGTGGAGCATCGAGCCCAGACGTGCGGACCCTGGAGTGTTAATTCTAGGCAAGTGGAATCGGTCCAAAGCAAACGGGGAGCGCTAATGTTGACCGTGGGTGCTTGGGTTGGACACTTCGCTGGTGGATTGAGTTGTCGAATCTGTTCAACAGCAACCGGAACAGTTTCACGTCGACGGATTAATCAACCCCGCAAGAGTTGCCAGAGGGATTCCTCAATTGAGGTCGGTGCATGACATCAGTACTGATGCTTGCTTGCCCAGTTTTGGAGGCCAAAGCCAGGATGGAACCCCGCAAAAGGGGGGCCTTAAATAGACAACAATTGCCCGCAGCACATCGAGGGAAGCGTTGCTCCACGGTTCGTGGACAGAACAATTGACTTCGCATGGTCAGTCGAGCACTTGCTTGTCAGAGTCTGCTTGCCACTGGTGAAACTGTCGAGAAAAAGCTTGCGAACAGTCCACCAAAGTGGAAGAGAGGAGTGGGAAAGGGAAAAGGAATGAGATGGAAAGAGGAGGATATTTTCCTTTGCTAATCCTCTTTCCCATTCCTTTCCTATTCCTTTCTTATCTTCTTCATGTCAACTATTTAAACTGTAAAATATTTCTCTTATAAAATAGTTGACAAGGAAGATAAAGGAAAGGATATGCCGTGTAATAAAGACTCTAGACACGGCCCCTCTGGAAGCCCTCGGAATGTTTTGGGGGCATTCGCAGTGCAGCGGTTGTTTTTATGACTCAACCCTCCTTCACTGTTCTTGGAAAGTTTGTTGGTTTTGTAGTAGGGGGCACAAGGCTTTAGCATACCAGTGAAGCCTCAACAAACCTCCATCTGGGAACCGGGAGGCCTCTTCAGTACTGGAAGTTTCCCCTCATGGCGGGGGCCTGAGTTCGAAAGAGCTCCAGTGGGTTTCGATGGGTTCAGAAGAACCATTCTTTACCCCAGGATTGTCATTTGGGGCCAGCCTTTTTTTACTGGGGGGTTGAATTTTAGGGAATCCATTTATCTAATTTCAGCCGCCCAGGCCCAAAAGGTATGAAAGTGGGGATGACCAAAGTTCGAGCCCGATGATTTAGGGCCTAATGCCAAACCTCGCCATTTCGCGGCGGTTTGGCTTCCAGGTGTCATGACGTGTTGGCTTCCCGTGACGGTTGCAGGGAGAACCGTTTTGTCCAGTGGCCATGTCCTTCCCTCAGAGAAGCCAATAAGCAGAGATACAGGGGAAGCAGGGATTCGGGAGGGTTCTCCTGACAAGCGCGTAACCTTTGTTTGCCGGTAAATGGTTCCAAGGGAAACCTCTTGTATCCCCGTCTCCTCCATATCCCTGCTAGTTTGATTGTTCAACTCCCTGAACAGGATGTTTGGTGCTCCAGCGGACTTTGTTTTTTAGAGCCAGCAGGGTTCGATGATGTAGATGAGGAAACCCCTGGTTTAGCCGCCGATGCTAGCTGGCGGATGGAGGGGGCCGTTACGGAGCTGGTGCAAGTTTGCTCTTAAAAGAGTTAAGGAGGTACAAGGCTAGGTCCCCCAGTAGTGCCCTTTTACCCTTTTTTGGTGGAGGGTTCCCCTACTAAAATAGACTACAGAAAAAACGGGTACCCTCTCTACTGGAGGACCTGGAAGGAGTTCTGTAAAGACATGGTATTTGAACCCTGGTCAATGGGGTAGGCGTCCCCTCACTCAAGGACTTGCTCGTCGAGCGCCAGAGGGAGTTCACGGAGACGCTGGTTTGCAGTGAGGTCTTGACTGCCATCTGGGCAGTTACTGAGGTTGGCTGGGGGCTTCCCTTACCAATTGGGGTCCCCTACTGATGCCTAATGTTGACCCAGGATTAATAAACCCATCCCACTAGGGTGTTCCCTCCAAAAGTGGTCTGAATCCGCAGTTATCCGCAGTTCCTTATTTCGGGCTTCCCTTGCTCAAAACCAATGGGGTCCAAAGGTAGGTGCACCCATTTTAGTCTAGTGGGGATTGGGATGCTGACTGGGGGTATAGGATTTTGACCCGTAGCCAGATAGTCATTTTCCCAGAACCCTGGAGAGTACAGGTGTGACAAGGGCAAGGTGAGTTGAGCTCCTGCGCCTTCAGTCGGACTGCTTGCTTGAGGGCGGGGTTGCTCCGAGCGAAAGGTAAAAATGGGTCAACGCCCAACATTTTGCAAACAGGTCCCTTTGGGTACCATGCCCCACGTTTCTATCCGGTACCTGGGAAAAGGCTGCCAGATATTTTCTGACGCGGTGTTGGTTTCATCTGAGCGGGAAATATGGACTCCTATCGAGTTTAACTAGGCTTGGCAGTCGGGTGCCTTATTACCTAAACAAGGACCAGCATCCAATATGTTAGTTGTGTTGGCGCAGAAGCTGAGGTAGAAAAGAGAAGTGAGAGATAAACAAACAGCAAGACAGACAGGCAGACAGACAGACAGTCAGACAGACAGAGAGAGAGAGAGAGATAGAGAGAGAGAGAGAGCGAGAGAGAACGAGAGAGTGCGAGAGAGAGCGAGCGAGCAAAAGATGGCAAGGAACATGAAGCTCCTGAACGATGCCCTCAACAAGTGCATCAGCCAGGCGGTATTCACAGGGAGTCATAGCCTGGGTTGTTCAAAATTAACCCTTTAGTCCTTGTGCGAGACGGAAGTGATGTTCCCTGCTGTATTGGTGTCGCACGGATTGCGGATGGGGGTCGGGTGTCCCCCTTAACAACCCAGATAGCTCCATGATGGCACCTATAAATATGATTCCCCTTTTTTCTGGAAGGGTTCCCCTTTAAACTCAACCAACCAAAAAAGAATGCCTATTACTTCTCATAGCCACTGGGCATCTGAGGATTGTGTAGCGGAGGCACAGGGTTCAGTGTTGGGCTCACGGGGGATCAATGTGTAACACAATGTCCACGAAGGCAAGGCGCTCAGCGCACCTGTTTCAGCTGTCGGACGGCCGTCAGGGGCCGATGTAATCACTATGGCTGGAAGCCAGACCTCCCGGTCTGAATAGGACAAAAAGGGGGCCCCCTATGCATGAGCCGATATGGCACACCACAGGATGACTCACCTGACATGTTGTTCAGGAAGCTGCACCAGGGAAAAAAGGACTCAGGTGATCATCCGTATAATGGGGGCCACAGGCGCTGATTGCGAACTGATTCCGCCCTCCATGAGGTCCAGGTTGTAGTGCATTCTCGTTGCTGTCATCGCCGAGAGAGTCCTGCATGCGACTCAAGGCGGATTTGCCAGCCTTCTTGTTTCGCTTTGCCGACACGAAATTGGGATCGAAGGCTATGCACCATCGCCAGGTCTGCAGAAAACGTTCTAGCCCCGAACGGCTCTCTGAACGCTTCTTGGTCATGGCGTCCGCGAGGTCATAGTCGGAAGCCAGCCATCGAAGTTCACAATGAACTCTCCGAAGATTGTCACGCAACTGAAAAGCCTGCAAGGCTGATCGAAGGTTTGACAGCCCAAGCAACGGTGACTCATTGCGCTCAACAGCGTCGTAGCCACCCCGAGAGTCCGTGCACAGGACACCCTTGACCAGGACGACTTGATTCTCGGCCTGGCTGATGAGATCTTCTCGAAGAGGAGCTCGATGCTGACCTGCACCATGTAGCTCACTCCAAAGAAGCCGAACCCGGAAGTTCTGATCCTCAGCTTCCAGGATGCTTTGTACTTCGGCATCATTACTCCCAATGGCCTTGCGACGAAGCTTCCAAGTACGCCAGCTGAGCAAACACATAGGGGACACATTCCCGGCAAGACATGATGGTCCAGCAGCAAGAGTCACCAGACCGCCAGTGGAATCACCTTGAGGTCGATTAGAATGTGCCTGATCTCCCATCGAGATGAAGACCACATCTGTCCATTTGGAGACACCCTCCAGCGGGAAGAACCGCAGCTGTGTGGGACATCGTCTCACCTCGCCGACCATGTGTTGAATTTCACGAGCAGTCTCCAGAGTGCCACCGGTGACCACTTCAGTGAGTAGTAGATTGCACCTCGAGCACAGCAAGGGTTGACTCTGAATAGCGAGCCACTGGAGAGCTCCCAAGGCAGTGCGGCATGCATTCACCTCAGAGACAGTGAGGGGCCCATCTTGCCGTAGACGGTCTGCAGGAATCGCTACATCCATCAGGGACTCTACGTAGAAGTCTTGGTTGACTGTTATCATGAACTTGCCGTTCTTGAGATCAACGGTGGTGACATCGGTGCCGGCATGGCGGTACGTACCAGTCTTGGTCGTGCCCCAGGTGTAGGCTTTGTTGATGGCATCGCAGATGTCCAACCATTCAGCAGAGCCACGATCACCAACTCGATGAAAATCATCTACGTGACCTCCCATGGCTCCGAGAAGACGGGGAAATTGACCAGTGCTGTCCTTTTCACTCTTGGAAAACCAAGCCCAAAGACAGCGCTCACCAAGGAGTGGCACGGCACCGAGTTTGACCAGGGTCTTGTGAAGGTCCAACCAGAGACCACGTGGAGCTGTAGTCGAGCCATACACATTGCGAAGAATTCGCATTATGCCCTCCTTTCCCACATGCAAGGCTGACCTGAGCTCTTCCACTCCTGAAGTCCAGATTTCAGCATCCGCTTCCGTTGGTTGCGTCTGCAGGAACGCTGTCGCCAGATCCAGTCCTTCAATGGGCCATTGATGCGTAGCAGCCATCAAGTACAGCAGGTTGCGACCAATCATTGATTGGACTGGGGCAGCAGTCTTGAAGGTCGGGTCCAGAAGACTCGGATGTTGAAAACCAAGCAGCACAATGCGTGCCTTGGCCTTCCGGCTACCATCAGGAGTGTGAACCGTGTCCGGGTTATTCTTGGAGTCCAGGAGAGCTTCTTGTCGATCTTCAGGAGGTACAGATTTCCAGGTCAGAACCCATCTCGCCTTGAGGATGCGGTTCGTGGAGTAGGCACGAGAAATCTCTGCATCGTCCAGGCATTTACGGACAGCCTCATTCTTCAGGAAGGAGTTCACCTCCTTGGTCTTGGCTCTCTCGAAGAGTCCACGAAGTGAAGGTGTGAGCTTCTGCAACTGCACCTCGGAGGAGTTCATCTTTTTCACCAGGAAGGCTGTGGGGTTGTACTCCAGGCTCTTGCGCTGCTTGTTGGAGTCCAATGTCACATCGAAAGTGATGGAGAGGCAATCCTCGACTTCCTGGAGTGCAGAGTACAGGTCGAGGCTGTTGACTTCTTGTTGAGCCTCGGACTCAAGCATCTGAACCCACTTGATATCGTAGTCGATGGTGCGAGCCTTCTTGGGGTCCGGATCATAGTCATTGACATCTTCATCACCATCTTCGGGCACACGACGAAGACCAGAACTTGAAGAGGGTTCATGGCCAGCTTCAGGAACTTCAGGAGCATCGGGAGCATCGGGCACCGTTGAAAGTCCAGTTGGACTTGTAGTTGACAGGGATCGCGACGGTCCAAGCCCAATTGGAGACGATCGATGCACCCTCCTGTAATCTTCCGGCGCCATAGTGCGCTTGGTGTGTTGTCGTCGGAGAGGAACCAGAGTACTGGAATCTGGAGATGGTGGTAGATGACATTCTTCAGGTTCGTTGGCATCCGGTATCTCGTCGGTAATGTCGTGGTACTCCTTACGGGGGAGTAGGTCTGACAGCGACTTCCACCGTGTAGGGTCCTCCTTGTTGGTGAGGTCCCAGCGAAGATGCTCTGTGGGAGTGACTGGCCGGACAGAGTGCACACTGCAGCGAAACAGCTTGCCAGACATCAGCACCCAGACAATGTGACGTTTAGGATCGTCCTCCTTCTGGTGAGGCAAGACTTCCATGAAGATCACCCGTCCAGGTCCTATCCAACCAGGTCTGCCCGACTTGCGAAGACCGCCTCGAGGTCCAGTAAACTGTTCCAAGGGAAGTGATTTTCGCCAGATCTTGACAAGCTCAGTGGGCTGGAAGGTTCGTAGGGGTTGTCGTGCTTTGGAGTTGCCAAGGCGGGTCAAGATACGCTGAGAGCGAGTTTTTCGGGCAACCTCCTCGGCCTTCTGACGAGCCGCCACCAGGTTGGAGTAGGTCATGCGGTCGGAGAGCTGCATGTGGGATCGGTGATCCTCCTCGGAGATGTTGTAGTCCCGGCCAAACGCCCATTGGTGCGAGGTGAACCCAGAGGTGTACTCAGTACTGTTCAGGGCAGATGCGGCTAGGGCCAAGGTCACCGCAGGGTCCTGATCCAAGGCCTCCAGCTGGATGGCGCTGGCAGTGTGTTTGATGTCTCGCACGGCATGTTCAACGATACCATGACTCCAAGACTCCTTCTCCGGCGGGAAGGTGTGATCAATGCCAACGGATCTACAGAACTCTGTGAAGCGCTCTGCAGTGAAGGACATGCCGTTGTCGGTGATGAGGTGGATCGGCTTCGGGTAGAAGCGCGGCCAACCTTCAGAAAAGGCTTTGATCATGTGTTCGGCATTCTCGGTCTTCATGACTAAGAGGTCGTAGGCCTCGAGCAAGGGAATCACGACTCGCAGGCGAGTAGCGAAATCGATGAACACAGCAAACTTGACCTTCTGGAGGAGGCCAGGCACGGTCCACTCTGCTGTATCTACACCGACAGTTTCCCAGGGTCCATAGAGCTCGTGTGTGGCTGCTGGTGGGATAGCACCGGAGCTGGTGCCACCAGGTCGAAGAGATTCACATCCCGGGCACTTGTAGTTTTCGGCTGCCCGTAGTTTCCATTGTGGTTGACCTGATTCTCGAAGTAGACGAACCAGATTCCGGGACGTAGGATGTCCGGCAGCCTTGTGATAATGAGCCACCTTCGCTTCCCATTTGCGAAGCTCTTCTGGAGAGGGGCCATCACCATCATGAACTACCGGTGGAGCAGCAGGGGGAACAGGAGCAGGTAGAACCGGAGGTCCAGGCACTGGTACGGCAGGGTCACCAGCTGGTGGTGGATCATCAGCAGGTAGAGCAGCAGGAAAGATGTCCACCTCCTCTTCCAAGTCGTGAAGGTTCTTGATGGCCGTTGCACAACGAAGTTGCCGAAGTCCAACTTCTTGATCGCGCCAGAAGCGTGCAAAGGAAGTGACCATCTTCCAAGGGTAGTAGGCCGTCTTGGCGGTCTCCTGACCAGCGATTTCACCATGAGGATGTTGGGCACAGCAGACCTTACAGCGGTAGGAATGCCAGAAGGATTCATCGTTGGTCTGAATGCGCCACTTCTTCCTCAAGAACTCACCGGTGGTGGTGCGCATGTCATAGACACAGCCATCTATCCGGCACGGATTCCAGGGGATGAAGTTGGTGTCCATGTAACTCTTGAGGTCAAGCAGGGTGGATTCTTTCCAGCCCTCACATTGTACCGGCCATTCCCAGTAGATGAGGACGTCAGGGTCAACCTTGAGGCAGTCCTTGATGAAGGCATTGGCCTGCTTGAGCATGCGACGTTCGCGTCGTCGATATTCTTCAAGAAGTTCTCGACGCTCAGGAGTCCGGTAGTTCAACCGATTCCAAGGACACCACTTCGTGCAAGGTAGTGAGAACCAGAGGCGCCGAGGGCGTCGCAGACGATATTCTTCTCGAAGACGCTGCCAGCTGGCCGGCTTATAGAGATCATATCCTTGTTCAAGATTGACTCGATGAGGTTGAAGACCTTCTCGATCACAGGCTTCAGATAGCCAGGAGTGAGGTGCGCATGCAATTTCCCAGAGTCCGTCACGACCATCCATGACAAACTTCGCAGTCTCGGTGGTGAGCTGGTTGAGCATGAGGGTGGCCATCAACATTACCTTCTTGGCCATGTTGTGAGAGACCGGATGAGCCTTCACTGAGACTCCTCCTCCAGCTCCTGACCGACCGCGTCCCAACTTGTCGGTGTGCTGCTGACGGATGGTTGTGCTTGAGGTTGAGGCTTGGAGACCTTCTTGGTCGGGTAGCCCTTGGAGATCTTGGTCAGGGACTGGCCGATGACCGCCTCGATGGAGGAGTGCAGAGCTTCCTCGGCCTCGATCTTCTTGAACATCGCCCGGCAGATGTCGGCCGTGGGAATGTGACCATTCATCAGGGGCTGCAGCTCGTTGAGCATCCTCAGCACCATGCCGGGGTTCTCGTTCCTGGCCGAGTTGCCATGTGACCCTTTTCGAGGGATGTACTCCAGACGCACTTGACATACGGCACAATCGATCCATTGAGCGTGTGGGTTGGCCTGAGCTCGAGCAGGGAGATGCTTGCCGTAGCATGGCCATTGAGCCATCTGTGCACGGGGGTCTCGAAGGTCGATCCCATTCTTGCGACTCGGATCCAAAGGTCGGGCCGGACTGCGGCTCGGAGTACTCTTCTTGATGTGACCAATCAACTCCTCGGCTTCGGCGGTCGTCACGGTTGGAGTCGAAGGCTGAGCCATCAGCGCCGAACTGAGGAGTTCTCGAATTGCAAGGGGTACTGTTACCACCAGACATTGAGCAACTGGCAGCTGACGGGTCATGAAATGGTTGGTCATTTCGAAGAGCAACCGATGCGGCATGCAGAGTTCGGAGTCTTTCACAAGATTGTTCAACCCGTACCTCATCAGGAACGATATGATCCACGGTCATGTCATAATACTCAACCGCATGGAATTCCAGTTGATGGATGGTTTCCACTTCAGGGGGTGCTTGATGGAGTACACGGATTTCCGGATGGCCTTGATCATTACCACATCCCCTAGTCAAGTAATGGACGAGGTCCAAGACATAGTGGCCCTTCTTGGTGGTCCGAAGTTGATATGGTTCTGGATGAGGGTCATGAGCATCCATAGCCAGTCCCGTGGAAAAGTCAATGATCATCGCTGAGGGGTCCTTTGCCAAGTGATCCATGCCCAGAAGTAAGGGGACCAAGCTGGTTTTGTCGAACTGGGGATGATGAAGATCCGGTGGATTGGGCAGGGCATACACGGAGAAGCTCTGGGGTTGTCCTGAACTGGTAGATGTGATAGTGACACGATATAGAGCCTTACCCCACTTACCATTGCCAAAGCGAAAGCACGGCCGCATGTACTTTTCAATCTGGATGGAAGCTGCCTCGTCCAAGGCCAAAACTGACTTGATCAGTCCCTTGACCGATTCCTCAGGGCCAGCTGACGCGGTGGCTCCACAATCGATCAGAGCTTCACCATCTTGAATATGCGGGGTGTTGCCGTTGGGAGGCAGGTCGGAGTGACTGTTGAAGAATTCCAGGCCGTGGGCATAGTACTCCGTGTTGTACATGTTCACAGGTGGACGGCCAATAGGCGATCCCTTGGGGGTTCCTTTGGAGCCTTTCCAAGCAGCCTGAAGATCTATCCAGTTGGCGAACTTGCCCTTGCGCCCCTTCGACTTGCTCTTGCCCTTGCCCTTGCCAATGAAGTAGTCGTCGTGGTACGTCGCGAAGTCGTCGACGTAGTGCATGAAGCGACCCTTAGGGCGATTCTTGGCACCCGGATGGGACCGATCTGGGCAGTCCCGAGCGAAGTGTTGACCTCCGCATCGAAAGCACCCGGTGTCTGAGGAAGACATCGGTTTCTGATGGCCAAAGCCACGATCTCGTCGAAGAGCAGCTGTAGCTCGCTGAGCTTCAGTCCATGTACGCTGGGCCTCCATGGCGAGGTTTTCCGCCATGCGCTCAGCGGCTTGAGCCTCCTGTAGTTGAGGATCAGCAGGATCATCACCTTGAAGTTGATGGGCTTGAGCTTCAGAAGGTTCAGGTTCTTCAGGGATGTCGCCGTACCCGTAGTACTGGTCATAGTTAGGGTCCGTCCAGGAGTCCCAGTCGGTCTCCGCGGCGTAGTCTTGAAGCCACCAATCGGACTCCTCCATGGGGGACTCAATCATGTTTTGGTAGTGCCAGGAAGGACGAGGTTGGGATTGATGTGATACTCCCGGTCTACCTAGAAGTTGCTCGTCCCACATGGTCTGGAGGGCCTTGACGATGACCTCAAACTCCAAGGATCCACGAGTAGCAGAAACGATGTCACGCTTCTCGTCAGCATTTAGTCCCGCCGCCTGTAGCAGTCGAAACCCACGAAGTACTCCAAGCACAAAGGAATCTGCCAAGGAGAATCCAGGGTCATCCGGACCAACTGCGGCAGAATGCCGACTTGGTGTGGATCTCGGTGGAGGTCGAAGAGGGGAGCCAACTGATCCATCGGTATCACCAGCCGCAGGTCTGGGTGTAGGTGAGGGAGAAGGTCGAGCACGGTCTCCGCGATCATCATCATCATCAGGATCAGGTTGATCCTCACCCAGCTCCGCCTCGTCGGTGGCACACTCCTCGGGAAGGTCGAAGTCCTTCTCGTGCTGTTCGATGCCCATCTTATCATCCTTAAGGCGTTCCAACGCCTCGATGAATTCGCTGTAGCCGAGTGCTTCCCGTACAAGGAAAGCATGCATTGCTTCTCCATGTTGGCGACGAAATGCAAAATACTGCTGGCAAATTGCTGCAGCATTCGGGAGGCTTTGCCTGACTAGCGGACTGCTGGCCAAACGCTGTAGGTACAGCTTAGTGCCGCCGACGTGATCAAAGTCCGCATTGCGCCACGACATAGCCAGAAGCCTCGCAGGGCCAGACAACCGACTCACCAGTTTGGTGGCGCAATACCTCCGTTTATGGTATGGCGTGCTGCGAACGAACCAGGACACTTCTCGGGTGTAGCGTCTCCAGGAGCGAGCAGAGCCATCCCAGGTGGGCACATGATGTTCCTTCTCAGCCATGGCTTGAATAGAAAACTGTAAAGCAAGGTCCAGGTCGTCTCACCTGTAAGTGCAAAAAATAAAGGAGCGCCGCCAAAAACTTGAAGACCAAGCAGCAGCAATGAAGCAGGGGAACTTCAGGAGATCAAGATTCTTTGAGAATCGGCTCAACTGAAGAGGTCCAGGCTCGTAGCGCTCCGCTACCAATGTAGCGGAGGCACAGGGTTCAGTGTTGGGCTCACGGGGGATCAATGTGTAACACAATGTCCACGAAGGCAAGGCGCTCAGCGCACCTGTTTCAGCTGTCGGACGGCCGTCAGGGGCCGATGTAATCACTATGGCTGGAAGCCAGACCTCCCGGTCTGAATAGGACAAAAAGGGGGCCCCCTATGCATGAGCCGATATGGCACACCACAGGATGACTCACCTGACATGTTGTTCAGGAAGCTGCAGATTGCCCTATATGATTCACGACCGTTGACAGCAGCAGCAGCAGCAGCAGCAGGTTTAAGGAACACCCCCTGGCATTGCAAAGGTCTGACAAATCTGAACCCGGGATTGCGCAAGACAATTCTACAGTAGGTGGATGTTTTTAGATTTTTTTGTTTAACGTCAGGTGGCTACAATGTTATTTTTGTCTGAAAAAAGGGGTGTGTGTTTCCCCATTTGTTCTAGACCCTCTATCTGTGTTGTTCCGCATGGCTCCCCTCAATCCTTTTTCCCTTGTGCTGTAGGATTGTGGATGGATTCGGGGTCCCCCCCATCCCTCCCACCAAGTTTGAAGAACCACTCCAGTCGACTCCCGGATCTGAAGCGATTGTTCGTGTCCGCGTGTCCCTCAGGCCCTGGCCGACCGTTCGGAAGCTGATTTGGAAGAGCTCGAGAACCGTGACTACACCAAGCCTGCGCCGGCGGGTTTACTCGAAAGCGGGAAACCTTCGAAGGACTTCACTTCAGCTCCCCCTGGTTCACCACCCCCTGTTTTGGGGCTGATGTTTACTGGGATGAATTTGGGTTGCCAAGCATGTAGTGACTATGTTACCTTGGACTGCTCAAACCAGCCGTAAGATTTACTTACCTGAGTCGAGGTTTGTTGGAAACCCGAGTCGGTTGCATGTGTTGCATCAATTGAAACCCTAGGACAGGTGCGGCAGAAGAATCTCGGGCGGGATATTGCAGATGACCCTCGCAGGAATCGGGCAAGACAAGGCGTAGATGTTGTGATTGGAACTGAGGACTTCTTGGTAGGTGCCTACATGATGTAAGGGCCCAAAACGTGTCAGAAAATAATAGCCAGTCAAAAAGGTCAGTACTCAATCAAGAATTGGTTGAATTTACATGTCCTGTTTTGGGAGAATCAAGGTCGATTCTGGAACAAGGCACTCCCTAGCTCTGTCATTTTGGGTATCGATAAACCGGAGGCCTCACAGCTTGGTGAATGTTTCTGGCTGCTTCAGGTTGTTGCATTCGCTCCATCCCATCCAGCATGGAACCTCACTGCGGAGTCCTGGAAGACCCTCTGGTGGGTTGCATGGCAAGGCCAAGAGGGTCGAAGTTTGGTATTGGGTTCTTTGTGTCCCCTGGGTCAATGCTTTGAAGCAATCCCTGATGGAAGAAGATGTCTAGAATCAGGTGCAGCCTTGCTCACGTCGGCCGTGAAAACAGCGACCTGAGTCGAGCCGATTTGGATCAAATGGGCGCTCGCCAAATCATCCCAAAGACCTCAACGTATTGATGGCCCGAAAGCCTCCGGAAATGTACATTCCGCTGTTGAACCGCTCACTCCTAAACTTATTCACATGGATGTATTCGTTGTTGGGGGAATCCCCTTTTTTGCTTGGTTCACACTGGGTGCAAATGACTTGGGAGTATGTGGGCGACCCCACCCGCCAGAGCGTTCCCGAGTCATGAGGCAATCCTAGAAACCCTTAGCGTGCAAGTTACACAAATATAAAGGGGTACCAGCGCAGGGTGACGGTTGGCATATTCACTCGTTTAGAACAGATTCCTTGGGAGCAACCCTAGAGAAGACTCGTTGCCCCATTTAGACCGCGCCTCGCTCAAGAACAGGTTAGCCTCATTTACCTGCAAACAACGCTGAGCCCAAACGAAGCGTGCTCCGGGCATCCATGCCACCTAGCAGCGTCCTGCTATGGTTCCTTGGCATCTGATGCTGGGGGTCCCAGCGCTGGAGTCCAGGTTGTGGGGGTGGGAGTGGGGTTGGGGCCGGGGGCCGGGGGGGACAACAAGAACACGGCTGTGGCTCAAAAAGCCGGCACCAACATGGAACCCTGGTAAGTGGAAACATGGACCAAAACCTGCGTAACCCGTCCTGTTTAATTTTGAGCCACACCCCACAAGAACAACAAGAACAGCAACAGCAACAGCAACAGCAACAGCAACATCAACAGCAGCAGCAGCAGCAACAGCACCAGCACCAGCACCACCACCACCATCACCACAACGACAACAAGAACAATAACAACAACGACGACGACGACAACAACAACAACATCAACAGTAACAACAGGCAAACAAGGGGAGCATATATAGGCGATGTTTGCAACCAACTGACACCCACCAAAATATGAGGTTAGTCCAAAACAATGCTTCCAACAGTGGTGGTTGTCCTGCTTTTCCCTGTTGTAACAAAAGTCAAACTTAACATCTAACTCCAATGTATTTGCATCTGAAAAATCACGGCAACAACTGAACAACTGCAGACTGGTGTTATTGTTGTTGTTGTTGTTGTTGTTGTTGTTGTTGTTGTTGTTGTTGTTGTTGTTGTTGTTGTTGTTGTTGTTGCTGTTGCTGTTGCTGTTGCTGTTGCTGTTGCTGTTGCTGTTGCTGTTGCTGTTGCTGTTGCTGTTGCTGTTGCTGCTGCTGCTGCTGCTGCTGTTGTTGTTGTTGTTGTTGTTGTTGTTGTTGTTGTTGTTGTTGTTGTTGTTGTTGTTGTTGTTCTTGTTATTGTTATTGTTCTTGTTCTTGCTTTTGTTCTTGTTCTTGCTCTTGTTCTTGTTATTGTTATTGTTATTGTTCTTGTTGTGGTTGTCGTTGGAGTTGTTGTTGTCGTTGTTGTCGTTGTCGTTGTTGTCATTGTGGTTCCGTTGTTGTTGTTGTTGTTGATGATGATGTTGTTGATGTTGTCGTTCTCGGTGTCGTTGTCGTTGTCAGTGTCGTTGTCGTTGTCGTTGTCGTTGTCGTTGTCGTTGTCGTTGTCGTTGTCGTTGTCGTTGTCGTTGTCGTTGTCGTTGTCGTTGTTGTTGTTGTTGTTGTTGTCGTTGTCGTTGTCGTTGTCGTTGCCGTTGTCGTTGTCGTTGTTGTTGTTGTTGTTGTTGTTGTTGTTGTTGTTGTTGTTGTTGTTGTTGTTGTTGTTGTTGTTGTTGTTGTTGTTGTTGTTGTTGTTGTTGTTGTTGTTGTTGTTGTTGTTGTTGTTGTTGTTGTTGTTGTTGTTTGTTTGTTTGTTTGTTTGTTTGTTTGTTTGTTTGTTTGTTTGTTTGTTGTTGTGGTTGTTGTTTGTTTGTGGTTGTGGTTGTGGTTGTGGTTGTGGTTGTGGTTGTGGTTGTGGTTGTTGTTGTGGTTGTTGTTGTTGTTGTTGTTGTTGTTGTTGTTGTTGTTGTTGTTGTTGTTGTTGTTGTTGTTGTTGTTGTTGTTGTCGTCGTCGTTGTTGTTGTTGTTGTTGTTGGGTTGGTGCTGTTGTTGTTGTTGGTGGTGTTGTTGTTGTTGTTGTTGCTGTTGCTGTTGCTGTTTCAGTTGCTGTGGCTGTGGTTGTGATTGTGGTTGTGGTTGTTGTTGTTGTTGTTGTTGTTGTTGTTGTTGTTGTTGTTGTTGTTGTCGTTGTTGTTGTCGTTGTTGCTGTTGTCGTTGGAGGTGTTTATAAATATATATATATATATATACATTTGTATTTACATGTTCATGTTTCTATAAACGCCCCCTTTCAGTGGTTGTATTCTTGCCCTTTGATTGTGTTTGTGTGAGCGCGTGTGCCTTCTGAGGAGGCATCCTCAAGCCCATTTTGGGGATCCCACCCCTGCTTTGAGAGGCGCTTATCATTTTGACGGGGTTTAACCAGCATGTTTTGGACCAGCCCATTTCAAAGTGAGTTTGTTTTGATGAGTGTTGGCGTTTTCTTAGGGGGTCTATTTGATAGAGGGGTAGTACTGCAAGGGCTCCAAACAGACTTTGACACAACTGGTGTATGTTTTTGTTTGGAACTCGATGTTCGCCGTGTTTTAGTACTTGTGTTTGTTTTGTTCAGTTGTCCTTTATCCTTTACTGGTTGTCTTTATCGGTTGAGTTGTTTTGCTTTGCCTTGAACTTTGCAAAACATGAGCTGCGGAGGTCAGAGCCCACTTTTGCATAGTTCGCATCCAAGTCAGGTGTGGCATTTCTGGAGGGTAGTCTGTTCATGTGTTTTCTTTATGTTTTCCGGAAAAGTTTGGGAGATCACCTATTTTGGGACAGATGAAGAGAACCCTAGCTGATTTTTGATTGGGTGGTGCAAGCTGTATCAGCAGAGATCCGAGCTTCCCTAAGTGGCACCCGAAATGGCTGGTTGCACAAATCCATGTCAACCCAAAGGTATTCCAGGTGAAAAAGCGCCCTTGTGTCAATCACACCTGGTTCTCGACTGGGGTGTTTCGCCTCCGGACGCAGCATTTGATCAGCCGATTCAGGGACCGGTTGGTTTGAAGGGAAAACGAAGCCTCACTTTTTGAACTTCTACCTTGAGACACATACGCGTACGTAAAGCCTGGCCCTCTCTCTTACCTTATCACATGCGGTCGTGACGTG
>CAUJNA010001125.1:50000-82500 GCA_963377175.1 Effrenium voratum
AGAGTTCGGCTGTGTTAACCTCGGATTCATAAACCCCTGGTTGATGAATAGGGGGTGTCCCCTTTTCCCTTTTGGAGGGAACACCCCCCTAAAAATGGGACGAGTTTATTAATCCTGGGTTCCCTTCAAGCCATGACTTGTGTTGAGGATGTCACTTTGGGTAGGGCCCCGCTCAGAGCGGGGCTTAATCCCATTCGGGCCACACACGGAACCGGAAGTAACCCTCATCCATATGGTTGGGAAATTGCGGTATCATTTTTGGGGTTGCTCTTTTTTTCTTTGGCTGAGCTGTTGTGGGTTTCTTCATTTTGGGCCCCAGGGACCCAGGTTTCCGTTTCGGGCTTCATGGCCTTCAGGTTTCCACGTGGGCGGCTCTGTTCGAAGAGACATTCCGAATGCCCAGCTCTGGATTTCCGAGTGCCTCTTCAGGGCAGAGCTAGCGAAAAGCGCGAGATACGAACTGCCGCTTCGGCATTGGTCAGGCCTTCGTTGCTAAGCGCATGCCTGAAATGGGTATGGGTCAAAATGAAAGCACCAGGGGACCGCAGGCTTTAGTCCTTGGTTCCATTTACTAGGGATCCAAAACGGATACCCATTTTTTACCAGCCACATTCCTTGTTGGTGTTCCCTCATGTTTAGAGCGGTCCCAAGATATGCAGCTTTTATTTTCAGGGCCCTCTGGGGAAAGTGAGCTTCAGTGGTGAATCAGCTTCTGACACATCCCCCAAAATGGGTTGACCCCCCTGAGCGGTGATTTAGTTTTGACCCATACGCAGATAGCCCCATTTTGACCTTTTGGCCTTTTGGTTTCCCTGTCTTGGTCAATTTTAGGCATGGCCCCAAAAGGTTTACTCTTTGTTTCTGGGTCCTTTGGGTAAGTGAGTGAGTGGTAAATTGCCCATCCCAGAGGCTCCTGGCGCTTTCAATGCAAGACCCGACCCCTCCATTAGACTCCCCGAAGGTGTTGCGGGGTCTCAAAACCTGGCTGTAAAAGGGCCGTAAATACATTGGGAGCCGCTGGGGATTGGGAGAGTTTCTTGGCAAGGAAACCAAAAGCGTAACTTTTTCAGATGCCGGGCCCATGTAGCACCCAGCCTTCCTGGACCCCAATGGACCCCCTTTTCCTCCCTTTGCACTGACTTTGTGGGGTCCATTGGCGGCGCTGAGCATTTTTTTTTGGATTTGCTGCATTTGCCTTCAGAAGGGGAGAAACAGCAGCAACAACCTTTGGCCGGGAGTCCAAAAAGTCTGGCCCAGGAAAAAGCTGAGGAAGGAAAAGGACAGGAACGACCGACGCTCAGACCGCACATAAATTGGTTTCATCCAGGGCTCAGAGGTCCCCTTCCTTCACCTGTTGGCCGGCCCTTTTTGTTGGCCAAGAGCCATCATTACGACTTTTCAACGGCTTTGCCATACATGTGTCCCAAACAGATGGCTGGGATGGGATGGGAAAGCTTGTCCTCCGGGGTAAGCTTATGCTTCCTCTTGTGTGTAGGGCGTCTTTCACTCCAGCATCGCTACCTTTGGGGAAGTCTATGATGCCTTCGTGTGAGCTCCACCTGGTGGTCATATGGATGTTTTTCGAAATTAGAGACCTTTGCCCGGGGTTGGTGTCCAAGGTGTTTTCTCTTTACAGCCATTCAAGGAGAATTTCGCACATATTCAGAAGCCGGTATACTGGTTTTCCCAGCCATGGATGTGGGCAAGGCGCCTTTTCAAGAGGAAGGTAGCGTTTTCCAACCCCACGCCCACAATGGAAAGAGGGAGGCTGCTCCGGGTCTGAGTCAGTGACCAAGCCATGGCTACAAGGCGCAGAGCGTTGGTGGCGTGACTCCCTCGCTGACAGACACCTCCAGCGGTACCAGGAGTTGGGCTGGATTTAGGTGTGAGAGAGGCAGAGTAGGGAGCTCCCGGTTGCTCAGTGGATGCCACCCAAGATGTTCTATTTGTGTTGATAGGTTTGCTGAAGAAAATGGAATGCACCAACTAAACAGGTTGCCTTTTTGTTGGTTCTACCCGGCTGAATGGGCAACTGGGTGAGAGACGGATATGTAGGGGGTTTTGGCCGGTCCGGCCGAAGATGGCTTCATGAGTTGGGTTTGTCTCAGGTCCCCTTGAAACGGGGAGCCTGAGATGCACCCAGGCTTGTCCATATAGGATGCCACAGGGGCATCACAATTCAGCCACTCCCCCTGAAGACCAAAATGTCTCACGGCGAAGCCGTCAATGACCTAACTGACAACCCTTCCCTGGCGCAAACCAACGAGCAGTTGCTCGAGCCGCTCATACTGAGTGAACCTTCGGCTTATGGAAGCCTAAAGGGGATAGGATCCTTTTCTTCGGACCTGGCACAGAACTTGGCATTGGGAAGGGTTGAGAAAAGTCGACAAAGAGCCGCTGCCAAAAGGGGCGCACTTCTGGACTGATCGGTTCTCAGACATTTTTTGGGGGACTTTTGTTGGGTCTTTTTGGAGGTCCCAAACCTATGGGACCTAAGGCACAGGCCCATTTGTTCGGGTTCTTCGGTCGGGATGTTGGAAATCGAGCCTCTCTCGGCTAAGAACCGCATTGAAAAAAACCATCCAAGCAGTTCGAGTGAACCGCCCAAATCCCAAGTCAACCGAGTTTCTGCCTAGCTCTGATTCGGGCGAGCGAAAACCCAGGCTATAGGTCGTGGTTCTTTGAGTTTCCTTGCAAAGGACAGCAACAAGTGGAACCTGTGGAAATCGCACCATGTTTCCGTCCCTCGTGTGATTCATGTGAAAGCACTGCATTCCACGCAGCCGGCGTGCTGCTAGCTTTTACGACTCTACATGTTACGCGGGCCCACTGCATTTCCCAGGCTGAGTGGCGAGCATTCTGGTGAGATGGCTTCTACAACCCCCAAACCACCCACAAAAGAACACATCAGATGCGCACTTAGGCCCGGCAGATGGGTAGCACCTGCGTGAAGCGGTGCAGAAGCGTAGTGAGCTGATCGAAGCGAGGAAAAGGGAGGTGCTGCAACTTGCTTGAAGCTCTTAGGGAACCACCAAAGCCCCCTAACCCCCCCAACTCAGAAGAGGACCTTAGGGGGGAGCCCTTTATTTTGTATGAAGGGTGACAAACACTCTGGTGAGTAGGTGGGCCTCAACGAATCGCCGTATTTCTGGGTTCATGACTTGGCTGCGCCTCAAGTAGGTCTGATGTACCAGGCCTTTGGTCATGGCCTGGGTGTATGGCCTGGTGCACATGGTTATGCCAAAGCGAAATGAGGATGGACCACCTTGGTATCACAGATGCACCCACTTCTGCCCATGGCTTCGCAATCGCGGTGATTGCATGGCCTTTGGTTCAAACATGGCAACGGTTGTTCAAGTTGCATCCGAAAAGGTCCCTTCCAGCTCTACAGCCAACAAGTGGAATGCTTCGGTGTGTTTGTGGTTCCTTGTTTTGGTTTTAGGGAAGCCAGGAAAGCACTTGATGTTTGGGGGGTTCCCAATCCCATCGACGTGCGGGAAGCTTGCGCCAGGATGGAGAACCCTTCCTTGCTCCGCTTCTTGGCTCCGCGCTCGGCCTTCGGAAGTCCTTGCGTCCTTTAGGCCCTGAGGGTCTCACTTGGTCAGTAAAAATGCGGGAATGACCCCTAAGGGTGCAGGGTTTCCTTGAACCCCGGGCTTATTCCTTCATTCCCTACCATTTCCCTGAGCACCAGCAAGCTTGGAAGAATGCTTTCTGTCCAAGACTTAACCCGGTGAGGCCAATAGAGACAAAATCCTGGGGGCACCCGTGGAAGAAACTGGAACGAACTTGTCAAATTATGGTCTGTCCAAGTTAGAGGGTCATTTCTGTTCCTTGCGTTTGGCCACACGGAGCGACCCAGCGACACGGTTGAGTCCGAGGTGGACATGCGCGGGGAGACCACCTCCGGCAAGCAGCTGCGGGATGACATGATCACCATGCTGATCGCACTGGCCTCGATTCCGCGCAGGGTTGGGGAAAATGGCGGTGGTTGTCAAAACCAATCAGATCCCATTTTGGGGCAGGTGCACCACCCATTTTAGACTGTTTTAGTGGGGATTGGGATGTTCAGTGGGGGTACGGGATTTGGACCCATGGCCAAATGTGTTTGAACAACCGACCCCTGGCTCCCTTTAAAGGGAAACACACAAGGAGACGCAGGTGCTTAGAGATGTTGGCAAACGTTGAAACAATTGGCTTAACTCTGACGGCGACGCTCACTTACTCTTGCAATTCCAAGCTTTAATTGTTTCGGGGTTGAAGCGTCTTGAACCATACTTAGTATCGGATTCTTGCTCATTCATCACCACCCTGCCACCTTTGCTGAAACCGTTGATTGTGTGCTTGTGAAAAACATGTTGACAACTGAGGCTAGCTCTGAAAGGATTGCATCATCAGGCTTGTCCAAATCGCCTGCTTGCTTCGCTTTGTTTTGCTTTACTTTGCATTTCGTTGTAGTTGGCAGGCACACAACTTCTGTTTGAAGGTTTATGCTACAGGAGTTTGTGGGGGTCCCCTTCCAAAAGTTGCACTTTGCTGGTGGTTTCCACTGAAAGCGCAATCTTAGGAGGTTCCAAGAAGGGAAATGGAAGAAGCCCTTCCTAGCTGACTGAGCGTTCGTGTGACGGCAGGCGGGCCACGAAACCACCGCCAGTGCATTGACCTGGGCACTCTTTGAACTGGCCACCGCCTTGAACCCGACCGGGCGGTTCGGTATACCTTGCGATAGGCAGGGAAGGAGGGAATATCCCCAAATTATAAACCATTCCATGTGGTTTCTTTTAAGGAGACCCCTGAGTTCATTCGCGCATAGTTTATATGGATTCTGTACCCCTTGCTTTATGTTGTGGCCTCTTGTTTATGATGGAATTTATTGCTCATGGATTGTTTTATGTTTTCGTGGCTTTGGTGCATTTTGCTTGGATGTTAGGACTTTAGCTGTTTGCCAACTAATGGGTTTTCCATTAAACCACTAAAAGTTAAACTTTTAGCGGGGGAGCAGAAGGCAACAAGGACCGGGAGTGGCATGGGAATGTAAACGGAGGGCTGCACCGAGGTAAAAGTAAATGCCACCAATTTTATGTAAAGGGGATCTACTTTCACGTGGTTTTGCAACCTGGCTTTGGTAAAGGGGACCTACTTTCACCCAACTGAACATCTGGGGTCCTGTGGTTGTTGTTCGCGCCTGTTGGATGAGTCGTTTTGGGCAGCCAGGCTGGCACTGTGGGAAAGGATGGTTTGACCAATTTGTGAGTCATGGGGTTGGCCCACTTTTAGTGTCACAACCAATAAACAAGGGCAGCCATGCCCCATGCTGGACAGAAGTGGTTCGCACTAGTTGCAGTGGCATTTCTGTGTCCACGTGCCCCTAGGAATGAACTAGGACATGTGGCGCGCCTGAGTTTTTAAGGCGACCTCGAAGATAGTTGGACATGCCCCGCATGCAACATGGAACCTAAGTGGAGGCTCCGGGTTCCATTGCCAGTTTCCTCCAGGGACTTGGTGGGTTCACATCGCAACTACGCGGGTGGCGCACAAAGTCTCTATGTAAGACTCAGTTCCACAAAGCCGACCTGTTGACCTTGTGGTCTTCCCATGATGGTCCATGTTTAGTCCTGGCCCCAAAAGGTGATCACCTGTTATTTCCAGGTCCCTAAGCGGCGAGTGAGAGCAGCTAAAGTCCGCGGGGCTTTAAAGTCGATCTCCCAGTTGCGCCTTTTCCTTGCCATCCTGGAGGCCAATACTTAGGATACCGCCGCCATCCGGCAAGATCCTGGAAGACTCTGGAAGACACCCTACATTTGGAAAGGCATGTTGGCACATGTTCACAGAAACGTGGTAACTTGCTCTCTCTCTCTCTCTCTCTGTCTCTTTCTCTTTCTCTGTCTCTCTCTCTCTCTCTCTCTCTCTCTCTCTCTCTCTCTCTCTCCTCCGCCAAATTAACATGGAACACAAAAGAAGGGGCCCCCGAAAGCACGTGCTCTAAAGAAGCATCGCCCTTGGGTTAATGGTGTCTTGCCTTCTTCTTTCTTCGCCCGCCAGCCGGGCGCCGCTTTATTGCCAAGATGTAAATTGTGTAAACTCCATGGTTCTGTGAGGAGCACCCTCCTACAGATTCACATGGAACCAAACGCAGCTCGGAGCCCAAGAATCCATGTTTCCTAGGGGAAGCTCCTTTTGGGTGACCCCCCCTTCTTGTTTTTCCATATGAATTTGTTCTCGGAGTCGTTCAGGGCCCCTCCCATGGTGTCTTAGATGCCCTCGAGGCGCAGAACCCGGAGCTGCTGGCACGGCTGCAGAAGGAGGTGGCCATTCGCGGAGACGCGGGGTCTCCTTCGCGGGGGTCGTTGCCCATGAGTTTGTTGGTGCAGTTTGCTGTGAGGGATGTTCGGACTTTAACTTTCCGCCGACCAAGGGGTTTTCCACTAAACCACTAAAAGTTAAACTTTTAGCAGGGGAGCAGAAATCAACCGAGAGTTGTTGGTTTGCCTTGAGCTCTTACATGGCCATGTTTCAAAACCAATGGGATACCATTTTGGGATGGGTGAATTCACAACCCATTTTAGAACCTATTTTAGCGGGGATTGGGATGTTCACTGGGGGTACGGGATTTTGACCCATGGCCACATCTACTATGTCTGTTTGTTATCTATCTATTGTGTTGTTTTCGTTTAGTGGCTGGAGCCAGCATCAAAGATAGAAGTGTTCAAAGTATGGAGTTTGAAGCAGCAATTAGGAGGGGTTGCTACCCCCGCCCCTTTCCCCTCCCCCCCCCCAACTCGAAACGGTTAAAGCTTTTGAAGCCTTGGCTTGTGCGGGTGGAAAGTTAACCCCTTCACAAAAGAAGCGGATGAAATTGACTTTTGCTTGCCAAAGCAGCAACCTGGGATTCCCTTACAGGGCTGCTGGAAATTTGGGAGGGATGTGGAGATCGAGCCTCGGTTGTTCTATCTACTTTAGGGGAACCACGAGCTTATTGTGGCCATGGCTTTACGTGATGGGCCCTATGATGCTGAGGGTCAGGTGTCTGCTGCGGCGTGCTTGAGGGGTCACCTTCCACCCCGAACTTGGTGCACAGGGCCCCTTTTGGAAGACGAATCTTTTGCGAATGCAGATCATTTTGCAGGCCAACCCCTTCTTAGACGGAGCCAAGAACGCAAGAAACCAACAACGCACACAACATACAGTTTGCTTCTCTCCGCAAAGAAACAAACAAACAAACAAAGAAAATCAAACAACATCAAACAAACAACAAGTACGCAAAACACTTACCCGTGTTCGCAAAGCCCAAAGTACCAAAGTGGAGACGGGGCCACAGGCGACAGAGCGCTTCGCGCTTCCTACTTCGCAGGTGGACTCCGTGATGGGTGTCGAAGGCCACGAATGCCAAGCACCAAGCGCACCGGGCGCGACGGCAGATGTTCCTTTGTGGTTTGCGTGTGGTTGCTGGGTTTGGTTGTGCTTTCCCCGTGCTGTTTTAAACAAACCATGTTTGTTTCTTGGTTGTGAGTTTTGTTTTGTCTTTTCTTCGACCTCTCTGGTTCCAGTCGTTTTCCTGGCAGTTTGTTTGTTTGTTTGTTTGCTTGGCATTTTGTTGGTTTTGTGCCTCTTAGTGGTTTCGTTCCACTGTCATTGTCTGTTGTTTGTTGGTTTCCCTTTGGGCTTTCTCGTGTTTGTCCATTTGCAGTTCCGGTGCTAAGACGTCAAACTGTCGAGTTCTTTTGGTTGTGACTGAGTTTGGGTGGGTTCAAGGCAGTGGTTGTAGTGCTTCGCTTCTGTTTTCAGGGGTAGGTATGTTGTTTCCTTGTTAGTATGTTGTTTGGTGGCGATTCACACCGCAGGGAAGCTGCTACGTTACCTTTGTATTGGAGAATGCTTCCAAAGGGACGCACGATTTCTCTTTTTCAGACCCCTTGGCATCCACGAACAAAAAGCTCGGTTGGGGATGGTCACCAGGCTGGTGGTAGCCAAGGTGTTCGCAGTTCACAAGCTGGAGAGTTGCCTTTGCGCCACAAGTGCCTTGGTCAAACATTCTTCTATTTGGGTTGTTAGGGACTGTCATCCCGGCACTGGCAAAACATTGAACTAGGGTGTTTAGACGAGCATGGTAAAGGAGCCTAGACAAGGGCACCATGACCATGACGTACAGGCACCTATGAGGTCCGCTCAGAATGTTCCGTATGGTTAGTTTGGCCAGGACGTGGGGAAATCACTCTATGTCAACCAACTTTCCTATGTCCTTGAGGGTTTACTGACCCGAAGGCAGAAGGTGCCGTCTTGATTTTCAGGATGTGTGGTTTCACTCGGTTCAATTCATTTCCCATAGCTGGGGTCCTTATACATTTGCAGGGTGATAACATCCCTTTTTATTGCCATACGATTACTTTACCTTGGGTGATGTTTTCTTGGACAAGGGAACCCCTCTCACCTGCGTTTGCTTCAGCCCCGAGCCGCCAGAGCCGCTCAGCTCGGCTCACTGAACTCTTGCCGCCCTTCGGGCCTTGGACGCTGCAACCTCCAGGCGGCCGGGCGGGACTCGAGCTGCGATTTGTTTTGATCGCCAGGGAACCACAGGTTTTAGTCATTGTTTCCATTTACCAGGGTGACATTTTGGGTTCCTATTTTGACCCACAGCCACCTGATGGCGACCGATGGGTTGCCCACAGTTTCCTCCCAGAATCATATCCATTTTGGGCTTTGAAGTGCAGGGCACCCGGGCCCATGGAGTAGACCATGATTCAAATGCATGCCTTGAATTTGCTCAGGCCAAACAGTGCAGGGCCGTTTGCCAAATACCCATTGGCAGTGAATGTTCCGAGTCGATTCCCTTCCGCCCCAGACCCAAGCAATTTTGTTAGGCACCAAAAAAAGAAAGTATTAGGCATCCAAAAGAACTCATCGCTATTCTCAAAGCAGCAGCGTGGAAGGAAGGAAGGAAGGAAGGAAGGAAGGAAGGAAGGAAGGAAGGAAGGAAGGAAGGAAGGAAGGAAGGAAGGAAGGAAGGAAGGCAGGAAGGACGGGAGGGAGGGAGGCAGGGAGGGAGGGACGGAAGGAAGCAAGGAAGGAAGTGAAGGAAGTGAAGGAAGTGAAGGAAGCAAAGGAAGCGAAGGAAGGAAGGGCTGTCGTGGTTGCTGTGGGCGCTGCGCCAATGAAACTACACGCAAGGAAGAAGTTTTACTTAGTTGCCCAAAGCCGACCTTTGATTTTTCCGTTTTGGACCATCTTTAGTTGCCCGAAGAAGTGATGTATGTCCAGATCCCTGAGGGGCAACTGAGGCCAATTCTGCATCTCAAAATGTTAACCCCATCCCACAACAGTGTAACAGGGATCAAGAGGCGCACCCTGAAGTGCGGAACTCGCTGCAGACACTCCCATTTGCAGGTGCAGAAGTCTGTTCTAGACCCGCACCGAAGGGGCTTAAGCCAATGGAAGTGCCACTTGCCTACACCCCCTTTGGCCTTTGCGTGGTGTTAGAAGAAAGCCTTAACCCTCATTCAGCTTCCTTCCATTTGGCTTGGTGGTTGCGGTGGTTTGGTGGTGAATCCCATCTTTGGAGCCCATGTTTGGAAGTGAGAGAGCTCAAGAAAATCCGCTGCTTTCTGTTTTTTGCCAGACTTGGCTGACCTTGTTGACAAATCGCTTTTAGTTGGTTGCGTGGTAACCAGTTTCCGTTTCACAAGCTAAAAGTTAACTTTCAGCAAGGAAATTTGAGGGCTGCCCAGTTTTGGGCTGAATGCTAAAATGAGAGGTGCTGGTCAACAAAACCTGAGAGGCGGTAAAGTTTGGGGGGTCGCCGGTGTGAAAAACGTGGAAGGAACACAAATGACGTGGAAGGCGTACCACGGGTTTTGTTCGGGGCGAGTCCCATTCCTCGCCTGGAGCCATCTTGCGGGGCCACTGGCCAGGCACCATGGCAGCGGCTTGGATGCAGAGAGCAGAAAACAAAAACGCCCCGGCTCCACGAAGCCTCGGCATGCCGGGGTGTGTTCCTAGGTCCCCAAGTAGGCCCTTTTGCCAGCTTTTTTGGTTGGGAGGGTTCCCCTACTAAAATAGACTACAGAAATAGACTACAGAAAAAAAGGGCACCCTTATTCCAACCTCTCTACTGGAGGACCTAGGTTCCCCTCCAAAAGTGGTCTGTTTCCCCACCAAACCCACCCCACCCCCTACTACTAAACCGGGGTTGATTAATATGGGGTCGACATTACCTTCTCTTTCCAAGAATCACGAAGTGGGGTGCTGGAAGACTAGTTGCTTTAGGCCTTAGGCCCGAGGGTGCTTTCAAGCTTTGAAGCTGTGTTTCTCCGTCCTTGGCACCAACGCTTCGGCGTGCAAACAAGGCCACAACAGCTACAGATTCTCTAGCTTCCACAAGAGCAATGGGGGGCCCAAAAGCTGACAGGATCCCTGAGAGAAGTCACCAAACATGTTTTTTTTTGGCCAGCATTTCAGTCTTAGCCGAATCTTATACAGTAGTGGTGCTTGTTTCCGTTGGGTCCTTGCATGCATTGCACTTTCCCGTCCCCTGCTTTCCGACTGCAACTTGCTCTGACTTGCTGTCCTTCTGCTTTGCTGTTGCTCGTCACTTCTCTACCTATTTTATTTGGAGCTCACCAAACTGTCTGGGTACCTTTCTTTGGGGATCTCTGACTTCAGTATTGGGGAAGTATCGTAAAGTGACGGAACACGACCTTGAGGCCGATATGCGCTGTGGTGAAATAGGTGAAAAGTCCCTCCCGCCTCCCCCCCACTATGTGCTGTTTCTGTTTCGCATGAAAAACACGCTGGACTGCACCCAACTTCTTGCTTGTGTTACTTGCAGATATGTTGATGATGCTGGCCGGTGATGCCGGTGACAGCGATGCTGAAGGTCCTGTTTGCAGACGATGCAGGTGAGGATGATGGCTCCGTTTGTATAGCCATCGTTTCGAGGGTTTCTGGCTGATTGCACTTCGACGGTGCTTCCATTCGCATCTCTAACATTCTCCCTAGTGCGTTAGGCATCGGCCATCCTTGGGCTGTGGGACTTTTGTGTGGCGCGTTGCTTCCCGAAAGACCTCCAATGTCTTGGCCCTTCGAGGGAACAATGCAGCACAAAATGAATGATGGCTCAGGCAAGGCTAATGCTTCGCAGAGGCGCGGGCGGCTGCTTGGACATCCTTGTTGTTCGCTTAACTTGGACACGGGTATGCCTCATCATGGTGCACTACCTTTTGTTTTTCTAAAGGAAAGCCAGCCAGCACCCCAAGACGGTTTTGAACAGCACTTTTGCATTTTGGACTTGGACATGGAGGTGTTCGAAGAGTGGCACGCGCACACCTACGAAAGCAGGTGTGCTTCTAGGGCGGAGTTGCTTCTAGGGCGGGGTCTCATAATCATCCAATTGAAGTTTCTCCAAAAGCAGCCACGATTGACACTGTGCATTTTCCTACGCAGAGGGACTGCCCGTACGCGCCCCAGTGGCTTTTGGGGGGAGGGGGCTTTGAGAATGTGGCAAACGGAGCACGAGGTGAGGAGGCCAGAGTCCTGCTCGCAACTTGGATGTGGAGATGTCCCGCTACGGGTGTAGGCCTTTGGGTCCACTCAGGGCACTTTGCCGCCTCTTGGCCTCTTGGCCTCTTGGCCACTGTCTGCTGATGGTGCCTCCTGAACATCTTCCTCCTCCTTGCCCCACAGCTTCGTTCCGGACCCCTTGGTGCGTGGCTGCACGATGTGCACGCGCACCAAAGCCCGGCGACATGGTTCGGCTGTGGGCCGCTTTGGCAAACCTTGGTTGCCCGAAGCCAGCCTTTGGCTTGCCCCATTTCCAGCCCTGATTTTCAAGAGGAACCTGTTATTTGCAGGTGCTTTGGTTGCAAGTGTGCAAGCTGATGCAAGTATACGTCTTCCATAAGCCCCAAGCCGGAGCAAAAGACGTGCTGTTCTGGGGTTGGGAGGGATGGTCATCAGCCTTTCAGTTTTAGACAACCTAAGGGTTCTTGAAAAGGGAGCCATCACCATGACCCACAAATGGAGTTGTGTCCCTGGCACAAAGGAGCAACAGAGAGGTGCACGCAGTAAATATAATGTTGACCCAAATCATTCAACCCCAGTGTATTAATAGGGGGGTGTTTCCCTCCAAGAGTGATGCTTCAACCCAGGGACACACCGCTAATAGACTGGGGTTGCTTAATATGGGGTCAACATTGCTTGGCCAGCGTTTGATCCGTACAGGCTCTTCTTGGATGCCAGGCCTCACGCGCCTGGCTGCACGTGGGCCGCTCTTCACGGCGGCCGCGCGAGTGCCACGCGCGGGCGTCGAGACCTCGGCGGGGTTCCCCTTTCTATGTGGAGGGATGGACGTCTTTGTAGTTGGCGAAAGGGCCCTGAAAGTTCCAGTTGCAATGGCGAGCAAATTGCGCACGAAGGCCTGTGGTCTAATACGACTCTTTCTGGAGCGATTCCACCGATCGGCTATCCACAAAAGGGCTGGGTGCCCTAAAGTGAATATGTCGAGGGGTTCACAGGCTTACTTTGGAGGTGGGTGGTCATTTTGAAGCTGCCACTTGACCGGACCCAGCCTCAAACGCTGGAATTCCCATCTAGCAGCCAAAGCTCCCAGTTGCATCTTGGGAAGGTTCAAGTCGAACTGGGGCAACGATTTTGCTCCATGTGGGAAGGATTCGCTAAAGGAACCAACGCCTAGCAGGGTGTTGCTTCCCAGTTAAGTTTAGCTCAGCTTAAACTGGCAATTTTAAGTTCCCGGACATGGAACTCAGAAGCTGAATGACTGACTGGCTGGCTGGCTGACTGACTAACTGCCGACTGACTGACGCGCTCCCAGACTAGTTGGTAAAAACGTGCAAGGCCACACAACTCCACTGGCGAGCTGGCCAACTACGAAGCAGGTTAAGTAACCGACGTATCACCGAAGTATCCCCCCAAGTATCCCCCGAGTATCATCGAAATATCCCCCAAGGCACCTGAATGACCAACAAGTTGAGCTTATCGACGAGGGCATTATCTGCTTTTCAACACGCCCCGCCTGCCCAGTTCCTGTCTCCCCACCAGAGGCAGCCGTTTTGAAGGTGCAAGCTGATCACCCCGTGGTCTGTTTTGGGTTTTCCATGTGGGCCATGTTTTTCTCTTTTTGTTTGCCTGTTGGGAGACCAGATCCCAAGTGAACTCACGCAGGAAACATGGAGTCGAACCGCTGGAAAGCATAACAATTCTGTTTGTGCGGGACCCCCGAGAAAAACCTCCAAATCCGTTCGCGCAACCTAAGAAACCCTGAAATTACGAACTCCCTGCAAATAATACCAACCATTCCCTGGGTTTCAAAGTGGTGCGAACGGATTTCGTCCACAGCATGTTGGTTCCCCCATTCCAGTCCAAAAGAAATGCCTCGCCAATGCAACCCCCAAGCTCAGGCGGTGCAAGTGCGCAACTTCTCGCACCCTGCGCCTGGGAATGAGAGACTCAAAATGTGGTGTGGTGCATTTGGGGGCTGGGGATGTGTGCAACTTGCGGCGACCGAGTCGGGTGTTTTGATGTTTTTCGGAGCTCAGCCACGCATGAAGGGGCTTTTCCCTGTTAATGCGGGGGAGAATTGTAACTTGGTCGGAGCTCAACTTTCCAGCTTCCCCCCATTCACATAAAGGGGGCTTTGGGAGTCCAGCATCCCCAACTCCGGATGCACAGTCGGGTGTCTCCATAGATCCAGTTTGGTTGGCTTATTGCATCACCCTATGGCAGACCCTGTTGCAGAAGTCAACGCGTTTGTGTTTCGACGTGTGTATTCCATTGTGTTTCGATTTCCGGGAAGTCGGAGCCATGTTGCGTCCGGGTTTCTTTTGGCATGATGATTCTTTTGGTGAATTTGCAATCTGTCCATTCATGCGACGGGATGGTAAGCAGTCGCGCTATTCATGTCGGAGAGCGCAATGGCCGCTTTCGGACAGTGCGGGAGGGGGTAAAAAGGTCAGGGTCCTTTCAGCCACCTGGACCTCGCCCTCCGTATGGGACCCTGTGACCTGGCAAAAGTTGCAACAGACCCCAGCCTTTTCAAGGCCCTTGGCGGCTAATGACACCGAAGGCTCGGGCTTTCAAACAGAAGGCTCGGGCTTTCGAGTTCCAAGGGGAATCCACTCTGGCACCTGTTGGGGCGATCAAGTCGCGTGGGCGGGGTTTAGCGCTTCGAACATCAGCTGAAACCTGAGTTTCCCTTCTGGATCTCAAGGCAGTGGAGGCGCTGAGATATCGGAGACACCATTTAAATCTTCTGAGGTGAGCCCGCAGGGATCCGAGCAGGATAAGGAAATGATCAGGGATCCGAGGGTTTGATGAATCAGACGATATGTTTGGGTCCCGGTTCATATGGCTCCCCCCTAATTACACCCCAACCCCAACCCCAATCCCCCCCCACAAAGACTTCACACTCTTGGCTGATCCAAAGTCGTCACAGTGCTCAGGATTTTGAGCCTCAGAGCAAAGTGGAGGGCGCCGACGACGACAAGGCGGGGGCTTGTGTGAGGGTTTGTTTTTGGGCATACCCTTTTCTCAGCTGGTTTAGAGGGAAGCTCACCCTGACATCACATACCCCTTCTGGCACTTTGAATGGGGAAGCACGGAGCTCACCTGGTATTCAAACGAGCTCACCCATGATGAAGGTCCTGTGCTTGGGGGGAGTGCCTCATTTGCGTTCTGGAATTACATAATATGTGTATATATATATACATGTAAGTATTGTATATATATATATATAGTATTCATGCATGTATGCGCACCGCCCCGTCCATAGTCCTGACAAGTGCCATACGCTCACGCTGTTGACCTTTTGATACCCCCCAAAACAAACTTGAACAGGCAGAAGTAAGACACGTACGGGTTTTGGCTGATGACTGCCATTAATGCTGGCAAGCTTTTTTGGCAATCTGACAATGCTTTTTTGCTATGGCTGTGAAATAAAAATATGGTTTTTTACTAGCCGGATTGCAGTCTAGGCAAACGGGAAGCACCGCATGGAAGGGGAAACCGTAAACCCCTGCGAATTTTCAGGTTAGGGATAGGGTAGCTCCAACCATTTCGCTGGCGTTCTTGTAAGATGGGCGCGGAATAGCCCAGAATTCCTCGTATCCTCAGTTGACACCCAGCCACCCGGACTCTGGATGTTTGGAATTGACCATGCGCTTAGGTACAGCAGATGCTGAAGCAGCTGGTCTCCGACAACAAGGCTCGGGCAGTCCTCACCACTGCCTTGAACAGAAGGGTGGTGCACATAGGAATACATAGGATATGTATACATATGGCCATGGTTCAAAACCAACGATACCATTTTGGGATAGGTGCCACCCATTTTAGTCTATTTTAGTGGGGAATGATTGGGATGTTCACTGGGGTACGTGGTTTTTACGCATGGCCATGTGTGTACATGCGTAAATACAGTGTATATAGTAGACATGTGGATGTGGGCCGCAGGGATGTTTCAACTACGGAACAGGCACCTGTGATCCCAACAGGTGATGTTTAAACTATCGACGCAAAATCAACCACCCACCCACCCTCATTTTTTGTTAGGTTTTTGGGAGGAGGGGCTTGTGCATTTTCTTTCGCATTTGCCGACTTGTTGCTTGTGGTTGTGCCGCTTGGCTCAGGGCAAGACTTATTATCCGAAGCAACGTTTAGAAAGCACTTGTTTTCCAAAAAAGGTGATGTTCTTAGTTATTCTAAGCCCAATGTCCCGAACATAGCTTGTGGCTAACCCCGCCCACCAGCATATCATAATTGTAAAGTACAATACATTTCCATAGTTAAACAAAGAACGCAAATGCAAATAAGAGATGAATACACATACATTAACACCCCCGCTGTGTCCCCAGGTGGTGCTGTTCATGAAGGGCAGCCCAGACATGCCGCAGTGCGGGTTTTCAAGGGCGGTGGCACAGGCCAGAAGTCCGAAGCTTTGGACAGATGCAGAGTTCCAGTGTGGGGGGCGTCCTCCTTTCTTTCTTTCTTTCTTTCTTTTTCGCCAGCTGAAAGCCACGTACAGCTGGTGGCTTCCAATTTGCCCAACTTTTTTCGGGAGCTGACTGCTACGGGGTCGATAGGCCCAGACCTGGGGTGATTCGGAGCATTGGGCTAGGGTTCCGGAAGGGTTCTGGAAGTGTTGCTGTTGGGGATATTTCTCTTTAAATCCAATTGCAGAAACTTGAGGCCTCTTTTTTTTTGTTTCATGGCCACTGGTCAACATGGAGTCCAAACAGCAGAGGCATCTCCTCCAGGGGATCTCTTGTTGGGGTTCCATGTTTGTTGTATAACCTCTCAATGCTTTGCACTCCCCCACCAAACTACTGCCAAAAAACACAGCTGGTTCTCAGTGGGGAAGGTTCAGTTCAGCGTCATTCCCTCATTCCGTGCTGAGCACCAGCCACAAACAACTGGCTACATTATGGCTGTATGTCCCACTACAGTCTGGGGGGTGGTTTGGGGCCAACGGACCCCAAAAGGCCTGATCGACATGAACTACATGCCGCTTGGACCTTTCCCCTTTTGTTGGTGCCTTCATGGGTGCGTGGCTGCGATGCACATTGAGGAATGCCACCGGTTTAGTCCGGAAACTGGCGGAAAGCGGCCCCCAGGTGCAAAAAATTGTTTGCCTAGGTCCCCCAGTAGTGCCCTTTTCCCCTTCTAAAATAAACTAGAGAAAAAGGGTACCCTTATTCTAACCTCTCTACTGGAGGACCTAGTTGCAGTAGGTAGACATATCCCCTACAGGATTGAAAGGAGGTGATGCGTTGGGTTCACTATATCCAACTTTCCATAGGACTAAAATGTGTTTCGTAAGCAGAAGCTGCTCACGAAGGGTCTCACCATCCATGGCAATTCCTATGAGAAACGAACTGGGCCTGGCTCCTGTTGGGTGTGTTGCTGCTTTAGTGTCGGGCCTTTGGGTTTCCCACCTTGCGCACGCAGGCCTTAAGACGTCTTCGAGAACACATGCAGTGGATTACGGTTTGCACGTGAACCCTCATCTAACCACAAAACCCTGGCAAATTGCGTTAGATTACAAGCTGTCCACCTACTGAATCCGCGAATGCCGAGGAATGCACTCAGAGTTCATGTTTGGACGATTCTGTTGGGCACTTGCGATTCCTTGCGAAGTGCACGTGATCGGCACATTCGCATCATTCGCAGCATTCGCAGCAGCGCCTTGTGGTTTCTTTGACTGCACCTATACGTGAAAGGCCCCCATCATTTTTGCGTATAGTGCGCATTCGCAAAGCCGAAGGTGCGCAGCTGAGTCATTTCTTGGTCAACAGGGCGCTTCGACTTCCGCGCCTTGCGCCAGGCGCTGGAAGAGGAGGGCTTCAATGACTATGCCTACGTAGACGTGTCCTAGGCTCAGGCAACGAAGACCTGCCCAGTGCTTGTATGCGGCCCGAAACTTCCCCTACCCCGCGTGGGACAGGGGAAGCTTGGTGCATTTGGAGAGTTGTTTTGGGCGTTTCCGGGAGGTTGGTGCAGTTTCATGCTTGTTAGTACGGTAGCGCAAGCATTCCCGTAAATTGAAGCGGCTGCATGGTCTCGTGATGCCTGATCACGGATTTCGTGTAGACCTCTACGTTGACAGGTTTTGGTTGTGACTGGCTCTACTTCCTGTTGGAGGTTGCGACTTGGCTCCAGGTCCTGCGCCTGCCCCCACCTTCCAAACCAAAACGGTGTTGGAGAAGGGGAGGATAGGAGGCCCCCTGATCTTTTTATGGAATCCCTAAAGGGGGGGGTAGGTACAAGGGGGGTGCCTAGGATTCCTTGGACCCCCCCCCCTTAAGGACTCCATAGATCTTTGGAGGTTCCTTGCTGTTTCCCTCTGAACCCCCTACTTGGTGGTTTGGATTCGGATGTAAACCCCTGTCTCTTGTAGAGGGTAAATGGTTATGGGTCAAAATTGAACCACTAGGGGGCCACAGGTTTTAGCCAATGGTTCCATTTACCATGGTTCCAGTTTGGGTACCCACTTTTGACCCACAGCCACATGGGCAAGCCCTCCGTTTCACCACCAAACCACCACATTCGGCTCCAAACCTGGCCACCCTGAGGCTGAAATACCCGGAGGTCCGCGATAGCGTGAAGAAGTTCTCGGACTGGCCCACCATCCCCCAGTTGTACGTGTGCCGGCCTGAGCTTTTCGCAAGGAGAACCGCGTTTAACAGTTTACGTCCATTTGCTTAAGAACATGTCTTATTTTCCCATGTTGGTTTTAAAGGAAATTGTCACTACTGTAAGAAAAAACCAAAAACAACTTGTCGGGGGTCTAAACCAAATGGAAGTTTAACAGTCTCACTCCCTGAGTTCTTGAAGACTTTTAAAAGCTTTGTCAGACCGACCACATTTGAGTGGCAAACGAAAACGTTGGACTTGTTCGGCCAATCGGGAAGCGAGTATTTGGTTGAATTTCGGTGTGGCCCAAGGAACGTGGTTTTGCCAGGCCCGTTTAGTCCTGGAGTCCTGGATAATCTTTGGGCGTTGTGCAAGCCCACCTTTTTGAGTGCCCTGCATCGTGTTCAAAGGAGTCCCAGAAAAGGTCCTCCTTTGGATGGTTTAGAAACGACACCATTTTTTCTGCCCACTGCACGAAACACGCCTTTGAAAGACGCTTGGCAAACTTTCCCCGCTTCCTTGGAGTTATTATGCAAGTCAGACTTGAGCCGCTCACCTGGAACCTACCACTCAAAGGCAAATACCTTTGATCCATTTGGCAAGGCTGTATCCCATTTTGACCTTCGAAGCTTGATAGAAAGCCCCTTGGGCCTCCACAAATATCGCCCAAGGGCCACAGAGCAAATTGCACAACCACTGCTTTGGGTTGTATGGCGTGCTCGCCGGGGTTTCATGAGACTGGCTTTGCTCGTAGGGATCCCGCCTTTTAGGCGCACGGCTGGTATTCACTCAGTTCATGCTTACAACTCGAAACCAAAAGCAAGAAGCAATCTCTGAGGCGGGCGAACCTCATCCAGGAATCATAAGAATTGGGGGCTGCCTCACCGGACCAGCCAACGCTGAACCACACGTTTCACCTGGGCATGTTCATGGCGTCCTGGGCAAATGGTCCTCGGGAGTCGCTCAGGAACGCTGAATTCATTGGGGGCTGTGACATTGCGCCGGCCTTAGCTTTTCGCGAGGCTGGTTTGGCAGCTCTGCCATTCAGCGCACCTTACACAGTTCAATGTGGCATGCCCACTTGCTTTACAGCGTGTTGGACTTCTTGTAGGGGTTGGGCAAAATAAGTCTGCACCAAGTTGAACCACACCAAACCATTATCTGTTGGTATTTGCCGGGGACTCATCATTCCAGGGTTTCTTAGGCGGTGCGAAATGGATTTCGTCCATCCCAGGTCTAAACAACCGGACTGGGCTTAGTAAACCAAAGGCGGATGTTTCACGAGCGGTGGGAGCCCCAGGCGAGGCATTGTCTCCGGGGCTGCGGGGCTCCCAATAACATGCGAATGCCCACAAGGGTGCCTATACGGACCAGAACTGCGTGGTGTGTTTCTTTTCCCTTGGCACGTGTCACTCATAGTTGTCGCATTTATATGTAAAAAGCAAAAGTTCTCACTGGCGATTGGCAAACTTCGAACCTTTTGTTGGCCGATGGCTTCATCGTCTTAGCCAAGAGCAAGACTTAAGTTCTGGTTTCGCATTTTTCTGGCCGACTCAGCAGGCTCCTTTGCAGCTTCAGATTCAAGGACTTGATGGGTATTTGGTAACACGTCTTTGGCCTTTGCACCTTCTGGTTGAAACAGGAACCAGATTTCCGGTTTTTGGACCCACAAGGTTTGCCCTTCCTCCCATGAACATGGCACTTGTCAAAAGGTACCTGGAAGATGAGTTTCCCCTTAAAGGGACCCTGTAGTGGGAGGGAGGGTAACATTTTGTTTGCAGAGAGGGGTCGTTACAGCCAAAAGGATGCGCTGAGGTCATGCAGATGCACAAAGACGGAGAGCTCAAAGCCATTCTCCCGAAGACCGGCTGAGACAGCTCAAGCGCCGGCGTAGGTGTAGCCGCGGTGACCTACCTCCAGTGTCTGAGAAAACTAGAAGCGTTCTGTTCACCGATTTCTTCGTGTTTTATTTTTTGGGGGGGGAGCAAACAAACAGAAACTCATCTCAACAGGCCAGCCTCGCATTTGCAACCAAAGCGACCGGACCCGTTTGGCCTGCCCAATGTTAGCAATATTATTATCAGTTTGGACTACCCAACCCCAGTGCTTATCCTTAGTGGAATCTCCTTTTGTGAAAGGGGAGTCCTAGAATTTGTGTTGGCCGAATATGCTTCTGGAATCTGGACCTGATTTCGATCCAACTGGCTATCTCATGAAATTGCTCATTCATTCTAAGTCATTGTTTTATGTTTGCAGTGGAATCCTGGAGGCCGAAGCAAAACTACGCGCCACCTTGGATTAAATGACCCTGCCTTCGGGCAACCCAGAAAGGCACGCTGAGCCTACTATTTGTTTGGCTTGGCACTGCAAAAAGGACCTCTTGGTAGCTAGTCCGTGTTTGGAACCACTTGGAAGATATCGCAAGACTACAAGAGGGTCCACGGTATTGGCTGGCTGAGATGCAGGGGTTGACCTCAGAAAACACGTCGGTTTTATACAGGCCAAGTTTTTTAAGCCACCTTAGCACGTCGCATTTAACATTTATCAGCTGGATTTTGTGCGGTGCCAACATGGGCCAATGGACTACCACTTTCCGAGGGGCCCGGCCACGCAAGGTCAAAGCAGCCCCTTACCGAAAATCGCCCCTAGCCTTTCGAGGCATATATGAGTCTGCTAACGAAATTTGACAAAACACATTTAAACCAAAAAAAAAGAGCCACCAGGACAAAGTTCATACCCTTGTTGAGGGGTGGCCCAGGTTCCTTGCCCATGGATCGACAATCCTGAAAGGATTAGCCCCTAAAATAGGGCTGTGACCAGACAAGGGCAATCAGAAGCGCCTTATGGCCCACGAAGTGCATTTTATTTGGATAAAATGCGGTACTCAGCCTGGCCTTTTTGTTTTCCCTGGGGCGTGGGTGTCCGCATTTATTAGGGTGCCGGCGCATGCTAGCCAAACCCTGGACTGCATTTTATCAACCAACATAATGGGGTCCCCACGCATTTTAGCCGGATGAAGTGCGGAGCCAACCCTGAACACGAGTACAGGCCCCTGTCACACAGGACGTCCTGCGCCGTTGATGCATGAACGTGAAATGCACAATGGCCAAGCTGGTCACTGCGCTCGGGCCATTCGTAGCCCCGCCGGTACAGGCACGGCAAACCCGAGTAGACAAGAGAAAAAGTGGCCCGCAAGACCCTCAGAAGGTAAGTGAAGCATGCGTCATGACCATTGGGAAGGCAATGTTGTACCAGCGGTGATCTTGTCCCAGGATTAAAGCCCCTGGTTGATGTTGATGGGAGGTTTCCCATTCAAGGTCACTCTTAGCAAAGTGACCAACCCCCCCTACGAATCTGCCAAGTTCAGGGTCGTTTGTTCATTGCCACGGTGACAGTGACTTCCAGCTCTGCGCGTGACTCACGTTGCCGGCACTTGAGGCCCCACATACGAGGACATCAAGAGCTGGCGACCCAGTCGGTTTCAGAAATGGCCGGTGCAAAAGAACGGCGAGAATGCAGCGGAGCAGCAAATAGCCCGCAACTTCTTACCTCTGGGCCTCCGGGCCTCCGCAACTACCCAGGTGTTCTGGGGGGCCTTGGTTCATTGGGTAGTGTCAGTTGCAGTTTGTGTGTGGCTCCATGGTATAAAGGAGGCATTTGAGAGTAGGCATCGCTTGCGAGCTTGCCGGAAGAGCACGCGTATGTGGTGGGGTGGGGGAGTTGAATTTGATGGCACCTTTTTCGGGACTAACCAAAGCAACCGCCCCCCCCCAAAAAATAAAAAAATAAAAAATGAGGGCAGTCCCCTTACTTAAGGACAAGCCTATCCAGGAGCTTGGACATGCCCACGCTTGGAGCTTTCCGTCATAGCCACTAGGACGCATATGCACGACGAAGAACCCTAGGCCGGTACCAATCCCTCTCTCCAAATTCCAGATTAGAAGAGAGTTGGCAAGCTTTTCGGTGACCGACTTTATGTTCCAGGCACCACCACATGTTCCCGGTCACCCCAATGAAGTTACCCCCCCTTCCCAAAAAAAACAATCAAACAACGCAAAGCGATACACATCCCAAGAGGAAACCAACAGGGAGCTTCACTGTTGTTGGCATGTGTTTGGGTTTCATCATGATCATGTTTTCTTGCTTTGTTCATTTTAACCCTGGGCCTGCCCAAAAAGAAGGCATCGTTTTGGTTGCTCCCATGCCAGTGGGGTTGTACCGCTTGAAGTCTTTGGCCATCTCCAGACACATCCCAACGAGCGAGGCATGGAGCTCCTGCGGCTGACTATGGCCGAGTCACTGCGCATGTGCCCCGTGGGTGGCCACTGGAAGGTGGGTGGCCCCTATGATCGCTGGCATCCAACTCTGGCGCTGTGGCGCGCTTGGATTTGGTTTTTTGGAGCCCTTGCTTGAAGCCCTTGGTTTTTGGATTCTTGGAGTTGAAATTCGGGTTCTTGTGGAGGGTTACCACCACCAAACCACCAATTGGAGGGAAGCTGATTGTATCCTGAGAGCGTGGCTTCCCCCGTTCTTGTCTTGGTGGTTGCTTTTGCCGTAGGTAAGAATGTTCTTCACTGCTGTTGGCACGTTGTTTCAAGCTTTTTGATTGATTGGTTCTGTGGGATTTAGTAGGCAACTGTAAAAAACGAAGTTGCTTGTCACCATACCAAGAGTTGGAAAGTAGTAGTTCTCTGTGGAGAATGGGGTCCATCGAAAGTCAACGGAAAAGGGGGTGCCTGTTTCTGTTGACGCATCATTTCGGGGGCTTGCGCCGTCGGAGTGTCGGCAACTTATTGTGCTCAGACCTTCAGATTGGCTCGGGCTACAGCTGAGTTAGGCACTTTGTTCCCTGACACTTGTCACGGGCCCCTTCAAGCAGAAATGCGTCAAAAGGCCCTTCTTCGTGAGGTCTGCCGAGTGAACCCGCTGATTCTTCGGGGCCAGCAGTCCAGAGTGAAGATTGGTCTTCGCACCTGGCATGTGAATTCAAGTCCCCACCGGTAAAACTTGAATTTGGGGCTGGGCCGACCCGTCCCTTGAAGATTGCAAATGATTCTAGGTGAATTATAACGACCTCACACGACCTCACACCAAATGGTGGTTTATGTGCGGAATAGCTCCCCAACCACCTTATTTCAGGTTGGTGAAATATTATTCTAGGAATACCTGGAAGCCGTTTGTGTTCAAGAAAAAGGGCGCGTAGCTGAAACCTGGGTTTACAGGTTATGAGCCCAAGGAGGACGCGGTGAAGCCATGGCGTCTCCAGGAGACCTCGGACGGCGAGAACCAGAAGAGGCGGAGGAGAGCCTGGAGCTGGTCGGGCAGGAGTTGGTGCCGGTTGGCGCCAAGGGCAAGGGGAACTCCGGTGAAAAGAGATCCGCGGAGGAGCTCGACACGCCAAGGAGGTCGACTTCGGGAAGAACGGCCCTTCAAGAAGGCTCCCGCGGTCGAGAAGGCAAAGGAGATGGAGAAGAACAATGGGCAGGTGGGCCACGTGGCGACCCTGTGGTTCTGGAACCCTTGTTCAATGAGGCCCAGATGGAGACCCTGACTCGGTGGCGGAGAGAAGCCCCCTTGATTCATGGCACCCGGATGGACCAAGAAAGACCTCGGCATCTACCTGAACCTATGGAGGCGGGTATGGAGCTGGCGGGCGCTACGAGCAGGATGTCGCCGGCGGCAAGAATGCCTGTGGAGAACCAGGAGTACGTGATGCGGCTGGTGAACGAGCTCATGGCGCAGAACCAGTGCCTGATGAGGGAGATTGAGAGCCTGAAGAACGGCAAGGCGGTGGAAGAGAGCTATGGTACCCCGGACAGTCGGGACAAGAGCAAGGTGCTTAGCATCGAGGACAAGAAGAGTGGGGACAACAGCCGGAAGCCCATGGAGGTGATGGGAGGTAACGTGGACGTGAGCTATGGCCAGAATGTGCGCGACCAGGGCATGAACCCGGACATGGCCAACGGCAAGAACAATGGAGGTGAACATGAAGATGATGATGAATCTTCATCAGAGCTGAGGCCGGCATCGGTGGCGGGCAGTGGAAAGAACGGGAAGCAGATGGACGTCATTCTGAAGCTGCTGGAGGGGATGCAGGCCATGCAACAGCAGTTGATGGGTGGTGCCGGGAAAGGAAATCAGGAGACGGTGGAGGTGGTTCGCCCTGGCATCACTGAGCTGCCGAAGCTGAGTGAACCTACGGCGGAGTCAGGCCCCATTGATCTGGGTGACTGGATGATCATCATAGAGCCGCTCCTCGCTGATTTGAGTGATTCGAGCGCTGAGTGGTGGCAGCTCATGGTCACCGAGGCCAAGGAATGGTATGCCCGCTACTTGCAGGAAGTCCCCATCAAGCGGATGAACATGATCCCGGAGACACCTACATCCTTGAAGGTGAAGAAGTGGAGTCGGGTGGAAAGAAGAGCGGTATCGATGCTGATCCAGGCGGTGCCGGAAGGAATCCGTGATGAGCTGATCTCGTCGCAGGCCGTTACGACGTTTGCGGTTCTGTGCAAGCTGATGATCGCTTATCAGCCGGGAGGATTGGCGGAGAAGGCCGTGGTGTTGAGGAATTTGGAGGAGCCAGGGGAAGCTCCATCGGTGGCGGAAGCGGTGAAGGGGCTGAGACGTTGGGTCAGATGGCGGCGACGGGCAGGAGACGTTGGGTTGACCCTGCCGGACTCAAGCATCTTGATGAGAGGCCTGACGAAGCTCACAAAGAAGGTCTTGGAGGCGAACCGGGAGTTGACTTTCCGAGTTTCGTTGGCGAGGAGCACACTGCAGGTGGACTCGGTTCCGACCCATGCGACGGTGCTGCAGTATGCGGAACACTTGCTGGCGGAGCTGGAACAGACGGCCTTTTTGAGCGAGAAGAAGGCTCCGACGAAAACCAGCACGGCAGGAGGAGATACCAAGGTCCGGAAGCTGGAGGAGTCCAAAGAAGGCCGCGATGGAAAGGAAGGAAAAGAAGGCAAAGAAGGGAAGGGCGACGGAAAAGGAGGAGCAAAGGGGAAAACCCCCTGCCGGTTCTACATGTCCGACAGCGGCTGCCGGCGAGGTCGAGGATGTGATTGGTTGCACCCGACGGACGAGACGGCTCGAGGACGCTGCTGGGACTGTGGGTCGACGGAGCACATGCGGAAGGATTGCCCGCGCAAGGTCTCCAAGCCTGGAGGAGGAGAACGGACAACGGCACCGGCAGTGAAGCCATTCAAAGCTGAGGAGGCAAGAGGAGTGGCAGAAACTCAGTCGGTGGTGGACCAGGAGAATGACAAGGACAAGAAGAAGAAGGAGGTGGTGGTAGAGGAGACAGCTGCCAGCTCCGTTACCAAGGTGTTGGAGGAGGCGGGTAAGATGTTGAGGAGCCTCAACAAGACCAGCGGTGTGAAGAATGGGAAAGAGAGGGAAAATCGGCTCGAGATGTTGCAGAAGCAGCTGGACGAGATCCGAGGAGACCCAAGGCTGAATAAGGCCCAGGTGTCGAGTTTGAGCCGAGCCGTTGGTGGATTGCTGGACTCGGGGGCCACTCATCCACTCAGAGGATGCAAACCTTCGGAAGACCTTGAGACCATGGACGAGGTGAGAGTAACCCTTGCCGGAGGTGAAGAGCGGTGGATGAGAATGAGCCCGGGAGGAATCATCATCCATGACGACCCGGATGTGGACCCGATCATTCCCTTGGGAGTGTTGATCAAAGCCCTTGGGTGCAAGGTGGAGTGGTCCGGCGTGGAATGTTCAGTGGAACACCCACGAAAAGGGAAGCTGAAGGTGACCATGAGAGATGAATGCCCCTATGTGGACAGGGCCGTGGCGATGAAGCTTCTCGACGAGCTGGAGGAGCTGAAGACAGAGAAGGATAAAGGTGAAGTGCTGGTACAGGCGCTGATTGAGAAGGAGAGTATCCAGCAGCTGGTGGATTCTCACCCGGTGTTCAAGGGAGTGCCCGACAAGGTGAAGGCCATGTTGGTGGAGGGGCCTGCAGAGGATCTTCGGCATCTACCCTGGAACCGGAGGAGGAGGAGGCTGTTGGAGAAAGGAGGAGATCCCCTCTGGTTGCACCTCTACGCAGGCGCAGAAGAAGGTTATACTCTGTCAAGAGCAGTGAAGGAGCTAGGAGGAGACAACCGGTTCCTGTTGGAGGTGGATATCCAGAGAGGAAAGGAGCACGACATGGTGCGAGGCCCGCTCTACGGCACGCTTTTGAGGCTGGCACAGGATGGGCGTCTGGCGGCAGTGGTTGGAGGACCAAACTGTCGAACGAGGAGTGTGCTGAGGCATTACCCGTTGCCGGAGGCTGGAGGAGGCCCGAGACCGGTGAGGGGGCCCGCGGTGCAGGAGCAGTTCGGGAAGGCAGACCTGACCGAGCACGAAGCTAAGGCGGTGTTCGAGGACGACGTGATGATGTGGAGGATGATGGTCATCTACCTGGCGGCGAAGAAGGCAGCACTACGAAAGGGAGGTGAAGAACCCCATTTCCTCGTGGAGCACCCAGCCAGCCCGGAGAAATATATGCCCGAGTGTTGGTCGTGGTGGCGAACGCCGCAGTGGAGGGCAATGAAAGAGAAGGAGGGCCTGAGTGAAATCACCTTCTTTCAGAGCGTGTTCGGAGGAAAGGCCGCGAAACCTACGACGATGGGCACGGACCTGGAGTTGGCGATCCCTGAGGAGAGCCAAAGCAGCAAAGAAAGGAGGTCTACCCGTACGACCAGAGCTGCAGCAGATGTGGAGGGCTCGAAGGAGCTTGCGAGATGGGCGCCGGGACTGATGCGGTCCGTCGCGAAGGCGTTGCTGGAAGCAACAGGAATCAAGACAGCAGTGAGAAAGCTGTCGTGGGCCGAGCATTTGGCCAACGGCCATACGCCATACAGGCGAGACTGTCGGGTATGCCAGGAAGCATCCGCACAGGGACGAGCACATCGGCGCATCGCTCATCCCCAGGCACACATCTTGTCTGTGGACTTGGCGGGACCTCTGCGTCGAGGGCACGACATCGACGGCAAGAGCTGTAGGTACTTCCTCATGGGTGCCTACACCCTACCTCGTGGTGGAAAGGAAGAGGTTTGGGACGAGGAGATCGACGGATTGGCTCCGGGGAGTTGGAAGGTCCCTCAACGGGTGCAAGCCATGCGGAGGTGGAAGAGGATTGATGAGAATGCGGTATCTTACCGAACCACCCGAAAAGGAGGACCACCCTGGAGGAGCGTGAAGTGGAGAGTCACCGTGGACAATGACACCGGTGAGGTTCTGGAAAGCGTGGAGGTGACGAACCTAGAAGAGGAAGACCTTCATCGACTCTTGGACAAGACTCGCAACCTGAGGACCATCCTGTTCTACGAAAAGGGGACTAAGGGACAGGAGGGGGAGATCCAGTTAGGAGAAAGGGAGGCTGGCGGACTACTGGACCAAGAGCATCGATGGGCGAATGGTCATCAGGGTGCACAAGTCCCACCGAAAAGGGAAGTTCTTCCCGGAGGAGGCTGAAGAGTGTCCGGTCCCCATAGACCAGCTGGCGGATGTGAGGCGCACGGTCGCGAGAAAGGCCAAAGGAGGTGCGTATGAGACGGTGACCGATGATTGGAGAACTGCAGGAGCTGGCGAGCGACTGTTCGAGGATGATTCAAGATGGGCAGGAAGAACAATCTTCATGATCAAAGGAGCGCCTGACCCACCGCCTCGACCAGAATTGGTGATAGAAGCCTCTGGAAGCAGGAGATTGGGACTTTGAGCTGGAAGATGAGGCCAAGGAGTTGGAGGACGCCCAGATGAACCCGGCTGAAGCTGAAGAAGAAGAGGAGGGAGGAGAAGACGAAGAAGGCCTTCCACCACTACCAGTGAAGACGCTGTGGTTCATGATACCTTTGGTGAGCAAGAGCTCGCGAGAGGTTTTGGAGGCGATCCAGCAGATGTACCTCGAGTTAAGACGGGAGAATCTTCCTCTAGCCCGACTTCACTCGGACTGCGGGCGCGAGTTCAAGAATAAGGTGTTGGCGAGCTGGTGCTTGGCAAGAGACATCGCCAAGACATCAACTGCAGGCGATGACTACCGCCAGAATGGCCGTGCGGAAAGGGCAATCAGGGGGCTGAAGGATCGGACCCGACGTCTACTCCACTCTGCTGAGATGGGAGGAGAATACTGGCCATGTGCGGCTAGATATGCAGTCGAGAAGGAGAAGAGGATCCGTCTTGGGAAGCCTGCCGATATGCCGAGATTTGGTCAGGAGGTGTTGGTGAAGAAGAGAACGTGGAAGAGAAAAGAGTGGGATCCATTGAACGAGAAGGCCTACTACATGACCCCGATCGCGGAGGTGCCAAGTGGGCATGCGGTCGTGAAGGATGATGGATCCATCCAAACAGCGGCGTATGTGCTGCACAAGTGGACTCCGATGCCAACGGAAGGGCCAGACTGGAGGTTGGTTGAGAGAGGAGCAGAAAAGCCCCCGCAAGATGAGGAGCCATATGAGCTAAGGAGAAGGGTGAGAGAGAAGACTCCAAGGGAGAAGTTAGAGGAGGATGGAGCGCTGAAGTATGTGAGAAGGCTGGCACAGCTTGCAGAAGAGGAGGAAAAGAACCTGCTCAAGGACGAGCCTGAGGTCGTGGATATCATCGTCAAGAGTATCCAGAGTTTGAGGGCCGAGGAGCAGACAGTCAGAGATGAGACCCCGGAGGCAAAGCTGCACCAGGAAGTGCTGCAGACCAAGATCGTATCGGGTCGGGAGGTGGAAGAGAACTTCGTTGAGTGGAAGGAAGCCATTGTGAAGGAGATGGATTCGCTCATGCTGGAAAAGAAGGCGTTGACGAAACTATCGCCGGAGGAGGCCAAGAGGCTGGTGAACTCGGACAAGAAGGTGCAAGTGCTGCCGGGAAAGGCGGTGTACACCTTGAAGCCGGGTTTGGAGGCTCGGAAGAAGTGCCGGCTGGTGGTGTGCGGAAACTATGGAGACAGCCATGATCAGCAGCAATTGTATGCCGGAGGCAGCGACAGCGTTGCGATGAGACTGGCGGTGAAAACGGCGGCGGTCAGATCATGGGGGGCTACGACACTGGATGTGAAGTGTGCTTTCCTGAATGCCCCGCTGGCAGCGGCTGATGACGAAGGGGAGGTCGTCATTGTGATGAAGCCCCCGCAGCTGCTGGTTCGTTTGGGATTGGTCAAGCCCGGCGAGATGTGGAAAGTGGAGCGAGCACTATATGGACTTAGGCAATCGCCGAGGCTGTGGTCGGACTACCGGGACGACACGATGGAGAAGTGGCGATGGAAGTGGGATGATGGATGGCTGAAGTTGCGGCAGCTGGAGTCTGAACCCAACTTGTGGAAGGTCATCTACGAGGAGAATGGCACGGAGGTCATGAAGGGCCTGGTTGTCGTGTACGTGGACGACATGCTGATACTGGCCAGCGATTCCGTGAGGAAAAGCCTGTGTGGCCAGATAAAGTCAGTGTGGGAAGTGTCGGCTCCGGAGGAGGTCGGAAGTGAAGCGGGAGTGAGGTTTTGTGGGATGGAGCTGTGGCTCGAGAAGGACGGCACCTACCTCCTCACTCAGGAGAACTACATCAAGGACCTCGTGGAGCGGAACGGCATCACGGGAAAGTCGGCAATCCCGATGTCCAAGGATATGGCCGAGCCGGAGGTAGAGAGCGAAATCACGGCGGAGGAAGTGCAAGCGGCTCAGAAGGTAGCCGGAGAACTGCTATGGGTGGTCACAAGAACAAGACCAGACCTGGCGTTCGTGACTTCCAGGCTGGCAAGCCACGTGACCCGAGCGCCAAGGTGGGTGCAGAAGGTGGGCCTCCAGGCGTTCAAGTTCCTCAACGGGACATCGGCGGTGGGACTCACATTCACCCCGGACACCGGCGTGGGTTGGGACGGAGCTGATCGGGCAGGTTTGCAGGTCTACACGGACTCGAGCTTCGCGCCAGGAGGAGCTCTGTCGCATGGTTGCGTGATGGTGAAGTGGCAGAACTCGGTGATCGCTTGGAAGTCCAGCAGACAAGGATTTCCGGCGCTGAGTACAGCCGAGTGCGAGCTCATGGAGATGATCGAAGGCGTTGTGATGGGGGACGCGGTAGACGTTCTCATCAACGAGATCGAGGAGGGCGCGAACTACATGCGGTACCTCTTCGGAGACAATCAGGCAGCGATTCAGCTGTGTGCAGAAAGCACGGGAGCTTGGCGTACACGTCATCTGCGCCTACGTGCCTTTCACCTTCGGTGGAGGATCCAAGCGGATGAATGGCGAGTTCGGCATTTGCCTGGAGTCGAGATGATCGCCGACGTGGGCACCAAGGCCTTGACAGGGGCAAAGCTGAAGGAGCTCATGAAGTTGATGGGCATGAGGGCGAAAAGGGAGAGTGAAGAGGACATTGAGAAGTCAGCCCTGGCGAGACTGGAGGTGAGCAAGTGCCAAGGGCTGGTGGCGGTGTTGGGCTGCTGCATGCAAGTTCAAGGTGCGGCAGCCATGGAGGAGAATCCTGAGAAGAAGGATGGTAGTGGGGACTACGACCACTTGAAGGTCTTTGGCATGCTGGTGGCGGTGTTCACGGTCGCGGTCATGAAGCTGCTAGAGTTGCTTGCGGCAAAGGTACAAGAGCGATGGGGTGGACCGAGGATCCAGAGCATGCGAGTGGAGAAAGTCGAAGAGACAGAGGAGGTGGCTGCGTCATCGTCAACGGCTAGAGGGTCATCCACAAGGAGGACTACCCCGAGGCCTACCTCTTCGGTGGTGGATGAGCCGAGCCCTACGGCAAGACGGCCTTCTACGCCGAGATTGAATGTGGGATCTGAGCAGGATCCGTTGAGGTCCTCATCTGGTGCCGGGACTGGTTCGGGCGAGTTGGGGGCTACAGCCAAGAGGACGACGGCGGCACCATCTATGGCGAAGGGAATTGGAAAGACGCCTGTGGAGCCGAGGGGAACCGCGGCACGGAATGTGGACTGGATCGCGGTCACCAAGGGCTACAGCAAGGGCTACAGCAAGGGGTACAGCAAGGGCTACAACAAAGGAACGGGCAAACAGGCGACAGATCCTGGCAGGGACCTACGGCCTTGGTCGGAACCCCAGGCAGGATCGCGCGGAGCCGATGCTGACGTCAACCCAGCATCGAGGGCCGCAGGGAGTGGTCACCAAGACATTCCCGAGCCTGAGTCGGAGGACGACGGAATCCCGGTGGAGCCTAGCGTGTTCTACACCATGACGGGCGAGAAGTACCATGCCCGCGAGAATTGCTATGGTTTAAGGAGGGCAACTCGGGTCATGGAGACCCTGCCATGCCCGGTGTGCACGACACCGGACTTCAGGCGGCTGCTCTTCGTTCATCCGGGAGCAGTGCACATCACAGGAGATGGCCTGTGGCATGTGCTGGAGACGTGCGCTGGGCGGGGAGTGACCTATCAGCCCTGCGCGAATTGCAGGAGAGGAGAGGTTCAGCGCGGCTTGAGCTAGCCCCGAAAAGGGGCGACGTTTTGACCTTAGCCCGAAAAGAGGGCAGCATTTTGTAGCAGTGCGAGCCTGGCGGCAAGGCACTGGGAGGAGTCTAGGAATACCTGGAAGCCGTTTGTGTTCAAGAAAAAGGGCGCGTAGCTGAAACCTGGGTTTACAATTATAATTCACCCAGATGATTGCGCCACAAGGCGAGGCTCAGAAAGCGCGCACAAAGCGTTCGAGTGTTTCGCAAGGGGGCCAAGGTGCGCCTTCCACCTGGGCCATTGCCCTGTCCACAACATGGAACCTGACTGAGTGGGTCCCGGAAGACTTTTTCCCTTCAGGGGCTAAAAGGGTGGGTTCCATCTTGGACAGGGTCCCGACTACTGATGGAACTCTCACCTCGAAGAGGTACCCAGAGCCGCCGCTTCTCATTCGACGTGCCCTGGATGAGGACACCTTGCCGGACCGAGCCTCATTTGCTTTGCATCCGATATATGGCAAATAGCTCGCAGGTTCACACCATAACACCACGAATAGAGGGATCTCTTGCTTTGAGGGACACCCCACCTCATGATTTCGGTTTGCTTTTCTTTTTGTTTGTTTGTCAACATGATTAATTCCAATCTTCTTCAACACTTTCCACACATGTAATTCCGGGGGGTAGTGCAAGATTGCAAAACAGGGCTGAGCCATGAAACGTGAACCCGGCGGCAAATATGTAAGTCCTTCCCAGTCCCACCTGACACACGACGAAGGCAGCCCCGTTGGTTTTGACCCTTCGCTTAAAGGCGGCTTCTGGTGGCCTCCGTAGCGCGCGAGTTTGTTCACCACCCAACTGTTTCACTGGTAAAGCGAATGACTCTGGGCGAATTTCTCTCGGGCGAAAGCAGGCGTGGCCTCCTTCAAAGGATCTTTTTGGCCTTCCTCGAGAAAGACAGCCTGTC
>CAUJNA010001125.1:87500-92500 GCA_963377175.1 Effrenium voratum
AGATGTCCAATAGGCAGGGTTGGTCAAAACCAATCCTCAATGCTTGCACAGGAAAGCAGCGGTTTCCCTTGTAGCTGTGCTCCACTGATTACTTAAATTTGCTTAAGAATATGTTAGATTTTCCCTTGTTGGTTTTAAAAGGAATCTATCACTACTGGAAATATTTTAATTCTTTCCACAGGGCTTCAGCAAATGGAAGATTACGGATCAGGAAAACCGGGGGCGCGCCCGGCCCTTGAGCTCGCAAGGATGGCTACGACCCGGCCAAGTGGAAGGGGCAGCTGTATCCCAATGAGATCGCCCGAGGGCCAGGATGTTTTTGCCGTCTCAAAACGGCGGATGCTCGGGGGATTGAGTTCAGTGGGTGTGTTTACGTAGCCTTGTTTTTGTTCCTCCCTTGTTTTACACATGTGCCTGAATGGGGCAGTGCAAGGGTAGCATGAACATTTGAGTTTCATCACGGAGGTCCTTCGCTAACTTATTTGCATCCTTGTTGAATCTCCCGGTTTCGTTTGACTGACTTTCGCTATTTTTAGGGGATGCGAGAATCACATCTCCAACCGGGATGTTCAGAGAGATGTTGAGCAACTCTTCTTGTGCCCTGTTGAATGGTTCTCTTCCCTGGCAAAGAAGAAAGCGAAAATAGAATTCGAGGAATTGGTTAGGCAGCGAAATTGGCCCATGATACATGACCTGTGGGAAAAACAACGTCACCGCATGTTCTTGGCGCGTTGAGTTTGGCTTGCTTGGATCTCTTTTTTCTTAGTGATAGCGTGGATGGACGCGCCACTCAATAATTGTTGGAATGCTGATTCACCCGTAAAACGCGAAAACAAAAACAAACTTGGTTTCCCATGGTTTGTTCTGTGCAGGATTTCGTCCATCCACAGCAGGGTTGGAAGGTCTTAGTATCAGGGCTGGCGACCATTCGAGGTTGCAGGCCATCGGCCTTCGCGACGGGGTCAAAATCCTCAAGAGAACGGGCCCCGTTTTTCGCCCGTGTCCGAAGGCAAATGTCGCTCGGCGATTTTGACGTGCGTGTTTTCTAGGACATGTTGTTAGGTCAGAATGGAAGGAACAAGGCATCTGATGAACCACAGGCACCCCGTGTCACTGTTTCCTTCCGGGCAGGGCTCCCTATATTTCCCCTTTTGGTTTCAGACACTGCCTATTGGGCCAATTTAGCGGCCCCCTTTCGTTTGGCCGGGGTGGTGTTTGCAGGGGAAATACAGGGAGCGCCGTCCCTTCAGACAAACGAGTCAGTTTTCACGAGGCGGCTGACTACGCCTTCCTTCCCTTCGGGGCTGGGCCTGGGCCACAGGCAAAAAACATCCTCGAAAGCAAAAAAGCGCTGAAAAAAAAACACGTGACTCAGTGACCACTTGGTTGAGTGGGGAGTCACCGGGTTTCCCTCAAAAATGAAATGTACTTGTAATTTCCGTGGAAACTGCCACTTTTGATGGTTCCAAATATTGAAGTAGAAGTAGTGATGTGAGTGTGTAGCATTTAATCAGGGGGCGTTTCAGTGAGCATTCGCGCTTGGCCAGGGGGTGTGTGAATCATGTGTTCCCACTATTTGGCCAATGTGGCGGTAGAATAACGAAGACACAGTGCCGGAGCCCATGGACGTTACAGGAGCTGCCTGTTTTGAGCGTGGCTCATACGGGAGGCCCTTGGGTGTACCGCTGATGTCCCTTGACACGAAGACACAGTAGTTGGTCAATAGATTCGACATGTTTGATTGTTTGGTATGTTGCCCGCTCAAAATAGGATCAACCAACGAAAAAGCGTTCCAATGCCTCTTGTACCAGGGCAGGGATGGACGTGTCCAAAACACAATTCCCGCCAGGGCAAAGTCCGGCCACTGGAAAGCGTTTTTGTGGGAGTTAGTTGGGGGGTTAGCTGCCAACTTCTTCTGTAACAATCCCCTTGGAAGTGACAGTAATGAACATGGCCTATATTCCAGACCTGGACCTCCAGGAATGCATTTTTCTTATCCGTGTCCGAGGGATGGTTCGCTTGAGGCCCAGGAAATGCGTGGGCGATGCCTTTGCCATGCTCGAAGGTAGCTGGGGGCCCAAGCGTGAGAGTTTTGCCAAGGGTGGATGGATTTTGATGTTGGGGTTTCAGGGAAACCTGGGTAATCCCTGGGTGATCCCTGCGTGACCGTAGTTCGTTTCCTTGCTTGGGAGGGGTTGGAGCTTCGCTGACAGCAGGTGCTCCGATTTGCACATGACATTGATCCGCCTGACGGACACTCTTTTCCGAGCTCCAAAGTCGAGTCAAGAACCGCCTCTTTCCAGCGGGAGGTGTGAGTCGAGAGACGCACGAGATGACAAACGAGCGCTCCTGCTGGAAGTGAAGCAGTTGCAAGCTGCCTTGCGCATGGGACGGTCCAGGGTCAGATGGCACCAAGCTAATTCAAGCAAGATTCAGGGGATGGCACCCTTTCCCCAAGCCCACCATAGCCACGCTTGTTTGCCCCAAGGAGCCCCAACTCAGGCGCTTGTTTTCTCGTTTTTCTCAGGTTCCCAGACCAAGACTGTCAACCGCACAAAGGGTTTTTTGTCTATTAACAAAACATGTGTGCTCCTCATGGTGTTGTGAGAGAGTCACCTGAATGGCAGTTGTGCAGTTGCAGAGGCCCAGGCAGGGGCGAAGTTCTGCTAAATCGGTGGATTTGATTGAGGCCCTGTTTTCAGTCATTTGAAGCTTGCCCAAGCCGTTGGAAATAGAGCTGGTCAGGACGAGTACTAGTACTAGGGGTAGGGGCAGCAGTCGCAGCACTAGCAGAAGTCGTCGCCGCGGTATAGTACGAGAAGTGTTGGCCGGCTTCCCCCGAACTAATCCGCGATACATTCAGGAAGGGAAGCTCAAGCTTTTGCGCTTGGCGTGTTCACATGCTTTTCTGCCCCCACGTTGCTTGGTCGTTAGTCTCTCTTTTTTTCGTAGGCTCCCTTGAAAAAACACCCAACCCTCGAGAGGATTCCTTATTTTTATTCAGGATCAATGGGCAATTGGGGGAGCCTAAGGTGTAACGCTGGCGATTGTGGTGCGAAACTTCGACTTCTCGCCCGGCCCTCGGAGCCAGACTTTGTGAGATCTGGCCAACAGATCAGTAGCTTATGATCCATTTGGATCCATTTGGATTCAGTTATGTTTTTATTTTTTTGGGGGGGTGGTGGCAAAGTGGGATGTAGCATTTGCTCCACCAAAACCAGGGGAGTCACCCATTCTGTCAGTGGGTCTTGAAGGCTTTTTCCACCGAGTTTTCAGTCCAAGAGAGCTGCTCAAAAGCCGAAGAATCGTGGCCCCAAGAATTGAATGCCGACCAACAAACCACGTGAGCGTGAGCTGAGCTTGCTTGAGTCTACTCCTTTTTGGTTCTTTTGAACCCATTTTGGGGTTCCCCCGGTGGAAACAATCCCATGCCGGACAAACAGCACTGTTTTCATTGCAAAGTTCAAGCAGATTATCAAGACGAAGGGGGCAACCGGACGAGCTACTAAACTGGCCACAAAATACCACAAAATCCAGGGGGCAGAACCTTGATTCTCAATTTCTGAACTTTCAGCTTTTTTGGAAGCTTATCCTTGCGGTAAGCAGCAAGTCCGGACTTTTCCAGACCAATCTTCTCAACACGTAAGAGATTGCCCATGTCCACGGAGATGACTGCATGTGAGTGTGTGTCTTCTTTTCTGGGATCCCCCCAACAATGATTGTTTTCCTTTTGGTTTCCCTTTAAAACAACCATAGGTTACCCAACAAAAAAGGACGACCTCATATTTCGACCCTGGCTCAGTCAGTGGCTTTGTTTTGAACTTGCACCTCCAGGTTCGCAGCACCTACTGCAGATCCCAGCAAGGCCAGGGGCTTTTGGGCTTCCTGTGGCCTCTTTTGGGGCCAACTCAAAGTGAGTTTCTTTGAAAGCAATCGGGGTGATGTGCATGGCTAGGATTGTACCAAATCAAGGCCTCGTCCTTCCATATGGTGTTGTTGTTGTTTTTGTGGGGTCCAATTAGGATTGGGCGTCCGCCAGCCTGTGAGTTGCTTTCCGGAAAGACGCCCAGCTGCAGCCCGGTTGTCGAGGCAAGTGTTTCAAGGCAACTCCAGCGATACCGTGGATGGAAAATCAGATTCCATGTTGATGGGCAAGTCCAGCGATACCAGCGATACCGTGGATGGAAAATCAGATTCCATGTTGATTTGCATGGACAAGGGAATGAGCTTTGAAAGCTTCTAGTGAAGACCAAGCTCACGTTCACTTAAATGTTTGCTTCCGGGAGGGGAAGGCCCAAAGGCAAGTGGCGAGCGGCGTTGCATCCACACGTGGAGGCTACCTAAGGTGGCATGAAGTCGCATGTGGCACAACCTGAGGTCTATCACCCTCGGGCAGACAGTGAACAGTGCCATATGCTTGTGACCCTGGTGTACATGCGTAGCCGTTATGTGGCATACCTAGGGTCCCCTTCAGAGTTCATGTTAAGCCGAGAACAACCACTGCTACATAGATAACGCGCTGCTGGTTTTGCCTTTTGGTGGCCTTCTATTCCCCAGCGAAAAACAACATGTTGCAGGGGGTCTAAGTCTGGCCCGTGTTTGGGGTGTGTGCTTCCCGTTCAGGGAACCTGTCACAGATCGGTTAATCGGTTACAGGATTTGCCAATAATCGCTGGGATCAACCTTCTGGGTGAACAGTGAACTCAAACACAAGATCAATCCCTCGCTTCAGCGATTTCAGTTGCTCGAAAAGACGGGATGTCTTTTTGAGCAGAACACACCACTCTTTCAAAAGGTGGGTACTTTCTCTATGAATCCGCAGGTGAATTGATCTGGGATTGACATTCAGAGGTCCAAAAGCCATCGAGCAAAGCACAAGCCAGGGTTTTGCTGCTGCCCTCGCTATTTCCAGTCAGCTTCTAAATCTTAGGGTGCTGGATATGTCTTATTTTGCTTATTTCAAATGCCAAAACGGGCCAATGTGTCAGCTGACACTTCTG
>CAUJNA010001125.1:97500-137377 GCA_963377175.1 Effrenium voratum
AGGCGTGCCAGCTCTCTTGGCATGTGGGTGGTCTCAAACTACGCGAGAAGTTCCATTTTGCTGCACGAAAAGGTTGCCTTCATGCAACAAGACACCCTGTTAATCACAGCTAGCTGCTTCCGCGCATGCAAAGATCGAAGTGTGTTGCTGCCCGGCCATGGTTTGGGAAGCATTCCTGACCGCCACAGGTGCCCATAGCACTGCGACCAATGATTGCCCGGTACGCTGTTCAGAGATGTAGCAAGCATGCGGCATGCGGGATGCCATCAGTCCACCACAAAGTTGGACAGGCTCTGTTGGCCTCTGTGAAAGCAATGAAAGGCTCACAAGACTTAGGACGACATGGCTCTTGGACATGTGGGATGGTCTCGAAAGAGGAGGAACCCACATCACGGGTGGTTTGCGGGATCCACAGAAAGCCGCTCTCCCCCCGCACAACAAATGCACAGCCATGACAGTCTCGTATCTGAGCTTGTTGCCTTGTTGCTTCTGTTGATTTTGGCTGCGGTTCTGCAAAGAAGATCTCGGGTTATTGAACCGGGGGCTGGGGAGTTTGGCTGTGGGTCAAAACTGTACCCCTGGTGAACGTCAAAATAGGTGGCAAATGGATGTTCATCCACCGCAAAAGGGAACCATGGATTCTGCCCCATGGCCATATTACCGCGCACCGCACCATGGCCTTCCGATTGTTTGCCTGCAATCGCCAGGGCCCGACGGCAGGAGGATGCGCAGGCCAGTCACTCGATTCGCTGGTCCGAAGTCCAGCGAAAAGTCACCCCTGACTCTCGAACACAAGGCGCTGAATAATAAATTACCGATTTTCCGGCGCTGCGCGGGCGGTTTCTGAAGTGCGGTGAGTATCTCGTGAAGCTGGAAACCTGGGTCCCTTGTTGCATTTTGATGTTATTGAAATTTCTTGAACTCGGCGGAGCCGTTTGGATCTATTTGGAGGGCATTGGGGATGTCAGTTTGGACTCAGTTGAGCCCTTGTAAACAACCCGCGCAAGGCACCCCCCAATCAACCAACTCATTTTTTTGAGAACTGAAGTTGCTTTCCAAGGTCCACTGAGATTTTTTGTTTGCGTAGCTACAAAGGGTGTATGGGAGCCCGGCACCCCCAATTCAACCATAAAGCAGCCTTCCGCAGAGGTTCAACGCCACCCAAGTGGCTTTGAAGGCCTTTTCACCGCATGTCCCCAGATTGACCACGGCCCTTTGTAGGGTTCAAGCCCCCCAGCGATCCGAACACTTTCTATAGGACATGGCCAATGAATCGACCCATAGACTGGCTGTTTAGCGGATTCTTTCCTCTCAATCCAGCCCTATTTCCCTTATTTTGCGTCAGTGCGTTCAGACTAGAGCCCTCAGGGGCGAGAGGAAGGAGCTTGGGTTGTTTGCCGGCGCATTTGGGAGCGAAGTTGTTCTCGCCCAGGGCTTTAGGGAAGGAAACAGCCAGCGTCTTCAACGGTCAAAGCGTCTCAAACATTTGGCCGCCAAGGTAACCAGCACAGTACTTCCATCTGGCTCTTCACACTCCATTCGCACGATATTTTTTGGGGGGTTGGGACACCGCTTTGAACAACGGGAGCTGGAGGCTAACGAAGCCATGTTGCATTCCCCCAAAGGAGGCGGAGGGGTCGGATGAGCCAAGGCTGGACCAGAGAAATCGATCCCTCTGAATGGTGCTGAAGTTGACTCACCGAAGGTTCCTGCGCATGTGGGCGGGACCCTTCTTTGGACAGTTTCAAGGGGCACTTTTGAGAAAGACCCATGTTTACCTTTGAGAGTCCAGTGCCTTTCAAGTGCCGGGGACAGGCGGCCAGCCTTTTTGAGTATATCTTCGTATTTTTGGTCATGCTTATTTGCATGCCTATATTTGTACTGGGCTATGCCTTTCTTTTGACACATGCTTGTAGACATATTTCCTCGGCCACATCCTTGATGGATTCCCTTTTGTTCCAAGAAGGCACCACCTTTGGGGGGACTCCCTTCGGGCTTGAACTTACCCTCGAGCTCCCACCACTTAACATGGAACCTGACGACCGGGGGGTCCTGGTTTTGGACAGTTTTCATTTTTAAGGGGCCCGCGAATGTCAGGTTCCATGCGAATCGGTAGGGTAATGTGCAGGGGGGTCATGTACCAACGGTGTAGATATTGGGGTGTGGGTCAAGAATACGTGCACTGAAACCTGCGGCCCATATCCTGGAAAAATATTGGCCCATACCCCTTTCTCTCTATTCCCACGCTTCATGGCGTTTCAGCTCGCCAGGCGCCCCGCCTTCGCTGGTGGGCCGCCTGTCTCGCGGCGGCCACGCGGCTCTGGCGCCGCGTGCGGGGCAAGGCCGCGCCGCCTCCGCAGCGCAAGAAGTACTCTCCGCTGCCTGGGGAGGAGAGCCTGGGAGCCCCAGCGAGCGACACCCAAAAAGCGTCGCCTCTGCGACAAATGGCTGTGGGTCAAAATCAAAGTCGTACCCCCAGCGAACATCATGGTCATTCAGTTGCAAGCCTTGTGGACCAATGCCTTTTGGAGAAAGCAAATGCCAGCCAATTGGCCAGACGTTAGAACAACTATGCCGGCCTAGCCTGGGCTAGTGAGCCGCTAGTGCAAGCACTTGTCGCGGTTCCCGTTTGAGATATGAAGAAGTGGTCACGAGAAGGGCAATTGTTCTAACTCCAGGATTTACAAACACTGGGTGATTCGTGGGGAGTTCTCCCTCGTGAGGGCATCTACTTTCCTTTGACATTCGGTTTGACACAGGTTGACACATTGCGCAATATGTTGGCGTAGACCAAGTTCTGTAAACCAATGCTCACAGGGCCTCGACTCCCTTTAAAATGACAAAGTCTGGCCATCACGGAAAGGGGGTTGACGAGCAGTGACTTGGCCAAATTTGATATCCCTTTTTCTCCAAGTTGTGTGTCTCCCCTTTTGCCTTTGGGTTTTGCGGGTTCCACATTCATTTTTTGTTGTTGGCCCCAAAAGCGGTTTCCTCTTTCTTTCTTTTTTGCAACGCTGGTGTCAGAGGCCGTTATCCACTTGCCCTGATCCATGTGACCGAGGCTTGGTGGGAATGACCAAAGCCTGAACCTCGGATTTCTGCAAGGAAATGCTTGGCATCAGGGCCTCATGATCATGAGGGTCCCTTTGGCGTTCCTTTATTTTTGCTTGGAGACATATCATAGCACACCCAGACAAAAGCCAAATCGGCTCAAGGTCGGTTCAAGGTTTGCTCCATGGCACGACAATAGCCGGCGAAGCAGGAAAGCATTTTGAAAACAAACCAAGAGAAACTAAGTGGATTTGCAAAAGTAACACAGCAAAAAGCAGAGTCTTACTCAAATTGATTGTGCCTCAGCCGTCCGCGTTTTTGTTGTTTCTTTGTGGTGGAAGCACCTGAAGCCATGGTACATGTGTTGGGGGGGGCTGCATCCCTAAAGCCTGAAGGGCTTAAGAGTAAAGGGACTTGAGTTCCTCAAATCCGATTGGAGATTTGTTTCTGATGCCCAGCTCCCCAAAGTCATGGACGTGTTTTTTTTTTTTTTTTGTGAGAGAGGGCAGGGCCCCAGTCCATTAACTTTGAGTTCCCTTATGGGGAACATGGCCAACCTTTGCAAAACACAACAGCCTGAAAAGGCGTTCAGAATAATTTGAGATTGAAGTTGCCTCCCAATTCTTTCGTGGAGGGCATGTGTGCTTTTCCCCGCTTCCTTTGGGGGAAGAACACGGTCGTTTCGGTTGCCTAAGGATTTCGTGTGTTTTGCGTGAGTTTGGTTTGTGCGAAGTTCGAAGAGCTGCGCTAGGCGGAGAGGAAGAAGTGGCGAAGGGAGCAAAGGCGGGATGTGGGTGTGGCCCCCTTTCTTTGGAGCATGGGACAGGAATGCAAACGAAACAGCACATCTTCATATGACAAAATATGACTTCCCAGCAAAAACAGGGGCCCTCATAGCCGCGCTTTCTGTTGATGGACGGAGACCAAAGGACATCCACGTGCTTGTTTGTGCGGCTTGCCCCATTTGGCGAACCCATGTGGGATGGCCAAAGTGACCGGAAAGTGACTCAGGCAATTCAGGAAACAGAGGTTGATGTTCACGCACTTCTCCCCAAAAGAGCACGATCTGCAAGCCGACTGTGCTGCACCCACTGGTGAATGAGTGCAATTGCCAATCCTTCCGCAGGCCATTGGCCTTTTGCCTGTGCTTGCATCCGGGTTTCGCGGCAGGTGGCTGCAGAAGAAGGAGCGCAGGAAACAGCAGAGGCGCAAGCGTCCTGAACAGGTGACTCATCCATTTCTGGGTGCTGAACAACAAGTACATTGGCAAAATGTACCTGTTATGCAAAAACCGCTGATGCAAATCCGCAATCATGCCTTTTTGAGCAGGGGGGTGTTGCAAGTGTGAAGGACTTCTTCAAAAGTGGGACACCCCCCGCCCCATTCAATAAAAAGGGATCCATAAGAGTTGAATGTCATTGTCGTAAAGGAATTCGACCGAACGACCTGGGAAGTAAAACAATTCAGCCAGAAGGAAGGCCTCCGAAAAGTTAAGTATCCTTTTGGTTTCAACTAGATGGGTTTCACTAAAGGAGTAGTACAATATCTTTATTCTCCCATACTTGATTGCTGGGTAATGGATATCTTTGGGCTTGGACAGTTTGGTTGACATCAAGTTTCCACTGAAGGAACCGAACAATCGGTTGTTTCCTCATGCCAGCTTTTGGGTTGAAATTGATGGGTTCCATATTTACATGAATAGACCAACCGGTTTTTCCCCATTACTGGAAGCGCCGGTTGTGCGCACCTTGGAGTTTCAGGTCTGACTTGTTCCAACTTCTGGCAGAATCAAGCGCAGACTCCTTTGCCCTTTGGAGCGAGGAGCGGGGTTAACATGGAGACCACCGCCCATCTGTCCTAAGCAAAACAAATCCATTGCCTGTCCTTTCCCCATCTTTTGGGTTGAAATTGATGGGTTCCATATTGAAATGAATAGACCAACCGGTGTTTTCTCATGGATTCGCTTCCCAGAAAAATCCCATTGCGAGGGCCGAGGAGCGGCGCCGGGACCGGCGCAGGAAGAAGGCCGCGCGGGAGGCTGGGCGGGCCTTGGGCCTTGGGCTTTGGGTCGGGGGGGTTTGCTGGTTGCTGGGCACCAGGCGCCAGGCGCCAAGCAAAAACCGATGAAACTGGCCATACCCAAGAAAAACACAGGGTTTGTTTTTGTAAAGGTGCGAAAAACATACAGGTTTTTACAGGTTCAGGTGGTTGGATGTTTGAGTTTGTGTGCCTTTTTGTTTGCCGGCATGGCCTCGGAAATGATGGGACACGAATCAACCCCCATGTAGCTGAGGTCCGCATGGGTCATAGCTGGAAGAACATGCGAGCCAGATTTTGCTTGTTGAAAGGGAAGCAGCAAGATAGCCATTTGTAGGTAGAAGATGTAGGAGCTAAAGCAGGTCAAGTAGCCCTTGGGTCTACACCCTTTGCATTGGATGCATCTCCCACCATTCTCGAGGCATTTCTTCTGAAAAAGAGAAGGAAAACACGCATCCCTTCTTGAAGATCGACCCCGTTCAGTGTACTTTGTAAGTGCAATACTCGCATATTGGGACCCAACCGCATGCCCTTTGGAGAGACTAACATGGAGCAAAGCTGGAGACGTTGTGTGTGTGTGTGTGTGCTGGTGCAATTGGGAGCTTCTCGGACAGTTCTATGGAACATCAGAACATTTCACCGTTATTTTCTGAGGGTATGTAACAAAACCGCGGCGGACATGCCGCCCCGTTACATGCCCTATGTCAAAGACCTGCTGGCTCTTTGCATGCCTCCTTGTTACAAACCTTTGTTAAGTACTGAAACCGTCTGGCTGGTTGCATGCCCTCATGTTGCATAGTTACCCCGATGCATACCCGGACTCTGATTGATTTCTCAAGGGCGCCTGCAGAGCAATTTCTGCAGAACATTATCTTGCTGGACTTACCTGTCCAGAGTCGCCTTGCAGAGAGCCTGCCCTTCAGAAGAAAGGTTGGGAAGGGTATCAGGGATGGGCCGGAAGAAGTGTTTTTGGTGCTATACCTCATTACAGTTACCTACCTCCTTAGTCGCTGCACGCCTCGTTGCATACCAAACCCCAGTCCGGGTCGCTGTGGATCTGCGCGTTGCGTACTGGCTTGTACTGAGGAGTTGCGGCTTTCGAGCTGGAGCGGTGCACGTATCAAAACCTGTTTTCCCGGCACATGCCTCCGCAAACAAGATTCGGTGCGCGTTGCATGGCCGCAAAAAAGCGTGCTCACCATAAACCAAGCAGCACGCAGGTCCGTGGGAAGAGCAATTCGACCAACGCCACGGAGACGTCATACGAAAGTCCTGCCAGGAACTCCTGGCTGACATGAGCGAGAAGGAGAAGCGCGCATACTTCGAGAACCTCCGCCAGGAGAAGGCGGGCGAGATCACCTCCAATTCCTCTAGGTCCTTTTTTGCTGGGTTGGGTAGGAGAAAGAAAGCCAGCCCTAAAAAGTGCAATGCGTTTTGCCATCGGGCTTTGGGCAGGTCTCCCTGTTCCTGGAAGCGGGGCCCTAATTTGTCTCCAGCTCCTCGTTCAGTCCCTTTGCGCCTTCGGCAGGAGCAAGACCAAAAAGTGCTCCACTGCGTTCGTCGGGCTCATTTGGGCAGGGTCTCCTTGTTCCTGGAAGTGAGGCCCTAACTTACAGCATCAACCCTTTTAGTGGGCGATGCTTGTTTTATAAGCAGCCCACCGTTTCGGGTCGATGTATGCCAGATGTGTCCCGATGAGCGGTTCCTTTGCTGTAAGCCCAGGGCTAGGACCATCTCAAAACGACCTGCCCGCTTGCGGTGGAACACGGGTATCCACGTGGGATGCCACCTGTTCAAAACTTCATGCGTTGTTCCAGGCCCACACAGGGAAATCTAGGTTGACCCCTTTTTGTCAAGGGGCTTCCATAAAAACCCATGGAAAAACCGATGAAAAACCATGAAAAACTCATGGGGAATCAGCGACTTTTTTCGGGCAGGAGGAGTCGGAGGCGAGCATTCGGCGGGCCTACCAGGAGGGCCGGCCCAAGGTGGTGATCAATTGTCCGGGGGCCCTGCTGCGATTCCCCGGGCCAATTTTGCAGGCAGGCTTTATCTTGCTGGTGCTCAGTAGGTAGGGAGTGAGACATGGAATGAACCTGGGCACTTCCTGAAGGGAAACCACCTCATTCCATTTCTCATTTTTTGCTGAGCACCAGCAAGTTATGGTTGAGGGCTATCATGTTTGTTAATGGTTGTTGAGGGCCTTCAATCAACAGGCCTTATGGTTGTTGAGGGTCAACCTTATTAGCTTGAAGGGGTGTATCTGGAGGCGACTGCCTTTAGATTCCATGTATTGAGGGGCTTGCCTTTTAAACCGATGGGCATTGAAGGCACTCTTGCGGGCCCATTCCCCACAATGCAAAGGACCATGGGAACTATGACAGAGCTTACCAGGGTTCGGAGGGCTTGATAGGCAGGAGTATGGAGTTTTTAGTTTTCGAACCCTTTTGGGTGGCTTTGCAAAGTCTAATTGAAGCCTAGGCCCAGCCCAACTGCTTCCTGGACCTATGCTTCTGAATCCATGATGTTGCGACACTGTTTGCTTGGAGTAGGGTTCCATGATATGGGCATGCTCCGGAAATTCAGGGCTGCACCCAGCCACGCGATGCCTTTCATTTCTCAGACGTGTCGTTTCTAGTCGCAAAGCAGGTGCGCCATTGCGAAGGATGGCCTGGTGGAGCCAAGCTTCTTCAGGGACTTACGTTTGCAAATGGACACAAGACGACTCTAGAAGCGGGCCACGGCTCCACCCCACTGTGCCCATTCTCACATGGGATCCACTTGGGAATTCTGTGCGGCAGGCCCAGCTCGTTTTGGGAGCCCTGGGCTTCCGCTTGGTGCCAAACTGCCAATTTGTAACCTTCTCAAAAGACAAGACAAAGTGGCATGGAACATTCCACTTCCGGATCAAATCCGAGGCAGCTTCGGGGAATTTATGTCCAAGCAGGACAACAAGTCACTGGCCCTTCAGGCATGCGGGGACCATGTTAGACAGCGGATGCCTAGCTCACAACCAAACGGGGATGGACATCTTTGTAGGTTTTTTTTTTGCCAGACCTCTCTTCTTGCACCCAGCCATCAGAATCAGAGCCCACAGCGACCTGCAGCCATGAAAGTCTAAGGGATGGAAAGTGGCTTTCCCTAGCCTCATGGCAGAGGGGCCATGATTGCATTACCCCTGAGCCTCCCAGAATCACTCTGAGATGTCCCTTTCAGATGCCATGGAACACGTCAGGTTGCCAAGTGTACGTAAGTGAGCCGCCTGGTCGTTTTGTTGTCGTTTTTTGGAACCTGTCGCCCCAAATCAGGGCCAACCCGCCTAAATAGGTTCCTGATCGAATCGATGATGTCCCACTCAAGTGCCTTCGGTCAGGTGAAGCTGGCCTATGCTTGGCTCAAGGAGTCCAAGGCTCAAGTTCAGCCAGGGCCTTAAAGCACATCTGCCAGCCGGCGGTTTCTGTGTGTGTGTGTGTGCCTCGCCTGTGTGTGCCTGTGTGTGCCACTGTCCGTGCGTGGTGATTCGAAAGCCAAAGTCCTCAGTAACAAAACATGATTTCATGTTCATTAACTTGGACACGCCAGCCCAAACTTGTTAGCTGGGAAGAGCAAGTCGGCTATGGCTATGATGTTTGATGATTCACAGACGCAACATGCAGTGACTCAGGTTGCATTTGACCTCGCTCACCTCCGGCAATCCGGTGATGCAGCATTTGGAGGCTGGATGTGTGACTGCTCAGTCAGTGTGTGCCATTCGCTGGCGCAGGCGGTTGGAATGAAGGGCTGGAAGATGCACATGCACCAGGAGAGCATTTGGGACCTGTTCCCGTGGAAGCCTCGGACATCTGGTTTGAAGGTCGGTGCTCGATGCTTGGATATGCGGGTTTGTCGCATGAGCAAATTCACCACATGCATGGTTTCGATTTGGTTTCTCAAAAATCGGCCGAGAGGGGTGTCGTCGTGTTTTTTTTTTGGTTGTTTTTTTTTTCCGCTTCTGTTCATGTTTGGTTGGGGGGGCGACAAGCTTTCATTTTTTACTGGCATCCGCAGAGTCGGCCGCATGGTGGCCGGCAGCTCATAGATCTTTTTTGGTTTGGATGCTCCGGCAAACCTCCGAAAGGTTAGGACTCACTTCTGCTCAGGGAATACCCGTCGTTCTTGGGTGCCAAATTGTAATAGTTATCAATGCCACCTATCAATAAAACCGCCAAAAAGATTCAGTAGTCTGAAAGCAACAAACAGGCCTCTCAATTTGCACCCAGGCCGGCTCTTGATTTGAAGGGCATCCCTAGAGGTATCATCCATACTTAATCCATTGACAAAGGAGCCCAGATGTAAAAATAACCAACCCCAGCGGGTGCAAGTACCAGCTGAGGATGGCTTGTTGGGGGAATCAAAGGGTTCCTCAGGTAGAGGGACCCTTTTAGAAGGTGGACCCGGGAAAAGGAACTCAAGACAACACATGTAGGTTTCCGGTGTTTTCCAGACCAAACCCCATTCGGCCCCCCGGATTTGTCAAGCCCCGTGTTTTCGGGCCGATTTGAGGCCTGAGGACTTGGTCGCCGGACGCTGAAAGGGCCGGAAGTTTGGCGGTGCACAGGGGCTGTTTGCAGGTGAGGCCTTGGACGCAACATCAGTATGGATCAAAGTCAAACCACCATCACCATCCTTGGTCCCATTTGCCAGGGTTCCATTTTGGGCACCTATTTTAGACCCACAGCCACATAGGGACCCAGGTTGCCCAGTGGATTCCGCCCTTTGTTCAACTTTTTGTTGGGAAGCTGATGGGAACAACACAGTTGGAAAGAAGGCCGCATCTAATCCCTTCCCCCTAATAATAAACGACGCCCCCCCCCTAATAAAAAAAATACCCGGCCTGCAAAACAATTTTTTATTATTAGGGGTCCCCTGGTTCTGGAGGGCAGGTTTTGGAGGTACTTCTTGTTCTGTGTAGGCTTGTTTGCAACTGTGGTCCAGCCTCTGTCCAGCCTCTGTAGCAACTGTGGTCCCGGAGCTCTGGCTCGAAAGTCGCAACTTTGTAGTACAGCCGTAGTAAAGGAAACGTGCCCCCGGGGTCCCCCTAATGGGGCTGGATTTGAGTACGGGTAGGAAAATATCTACTTTAGAATTGGTTTAGTATTGGCTATTCTAAAAGTAGTATTCCCGGATTTGGGACTTCCGAAACAAATATTTATTATTAGGGAGACCTTTATTAATAGGGGGAACGGATTAAGGGGTATGTTTGATAGGCACTGACGCAGACGGCAACTTTTTGACTCGCAACCATGGTTCGCATGGAGCAAAGCGGCCAAGCAACGTTGCTGCAACCGGTCCAATAATCTAACATGTTGTAGGCACATGTTGACCGCAGATGAAGCACATCTGGCAGGTTGTGGTCAAAAAATGGTCGGGACCCCATCTAAACTGGGATACGTTTCTGCAAGCCATAGCTTGTTGCTTTAAAGTTTCACTTTCAGCATGTAGGGTGCTTAAGTAGCTGCCTGCTAGATGGACTGGTCGACCGCCAAAAGGCCAGAGCACGATTGGAAGACAGCACAACAACAACGGCAACATTATTTATCAACCCCTTTTTTGCCACGGCTGGATCCTGACAGCGGCGAGACGCAAAAAGCCGCGCGCACTGCTACGCCTGAAGGTTCTGTCTCCGGATGCCGACGCAGAGCTGGAGACCGTTGAGGAGTCGACTTTCAGGGCTCAAGCATGTCGAATCATCAATCAGTCAGGGAAACCAACTAGCGTTACAGGGGGAACCAGGGATACGGGAGGACTCCCCTAAATGCACCTTGACCAAGTTTGATATGGGAAATGGCGAATCCCCGCATATCCCCGCTCCCTCCGTATCCCCGCTTGTTCGTTTGTCGAAAATCAAGGCGCATGCCGTTGAAGAACTCGAGACTGTTTCCCTTCTTGCGATACATACTACTGCAGGATGCGTACATTTACGGTTGGGGCATGGGAGTCAGAGTCTCTCCCCTGGCTCTTGGTGATGCTCGCTCCCCGAGTTTCTGGGCTTTACACTTTCTGGGAAGACCACTGTAGTGGTAAACGGGGAGTGGAAAACCTTGTTTGACCAATCTAGTCAGGAAGTGAGGGTGCGACATACCTTGCTGTTTCATCCATATTTAGTCATGGCCTCAAAAGGTAACCTTTTAGTTGCAGGTCCCTTGGGCAACTGAGAAACGCCCTCCCTTATGACCGCGAGCCCAGAGGAACGTGTCCGCAGGAAGGCAAAATCTACGTGATCGGCGGGCTTGTGGATCGCAGACCCCAAAGGGGCAGGACTGCCCCGGTCTGGGAAATCCGGTCTGCACCCAGACATCCAGCGGGGCATTTCCTTTACCGTTTTGTTTGGGGGAAAGCCACTTCTATCCTACATGTTTGGTGCCGCAGTTGTTCCAGATGGAATTGTTCTCGAAGTTTGGTAGCGCGTACCCATCTCCAAGCGTGTTTCCCTTTGGGCCCAACAAGTAGGTTCTGCGCATATGTGCCTTTGATCACAAGTGCTCCACTGAGGGCTTTGATCCTGAGCTTGCTTCGCAGAGTCGCTCTCGCAGCTTGTTGCTTGTGTGCATTGACGTGGCCGACCTTCAGCAGGGGGGAAACAACCACCAGCGGCGTCACTTCTTTTGCAGGCACCATGCACCCCCGGAAGCAACGCTTTCGGCTTTCACAGGCAGGTCCTAAGCTTCGCTGAGTCCGAAAGGTTCACTCTTAGTGTCTGGAAATGGGGGCCATCCCCCAATCAAAAAACCCTTTTTTTTTCCGTTTTCCTTTATCTCGACCTTGGAAATGGGATGGCCATCCCGGGAATCCCCCGTTTGCCATGTTCGCTTCAATCGCGAGCCCACACTTCCCAATTGGGGGAGGATCCCGGATTTGTCGGTTTGGTCCTCAGGACCTTGCAGCAGGCCAGCCAGAGAGAAGGCTTCGGAGCCCAGATTCGACCGTTTTTACTGGAAGGTTGATGTTTCATCTTCTTCTTGAGACCCTGGTGGACAGCGGGCATGAAAGGTCTCACTTGCTGTTGCCTGCTCCTCTTGGAGCTGGCGGGTGACGGGTTCTGACAATTTGCTTTTGAGTGCCATATTCTCTTCCCTCAAGTGCGACTCCTGTTTTGGACATGTTTCATAAACTTGGGATGCCATCTTCCGAGCGCGGACTAGGCGAAGTGGAGTTGCGCAAGCTGCCGGTGAAACGGTTTGCGCCTAAAGGCGTGCATGGGAGGGGGGTGAACCGAACTCAGATTGGGTGTGGCTGTTGCCTTGTAGGCGTAATTTGTAGGGAACTCCGTCCGTCTCATGGCCGCATTTTGAGGCGCCTGGAATGTAAGTGTGGGCCACATTGGCAAGGCTTGCTGTTGCCAGTTCAGCTGATGCTTAGCTGTGTGTTTCCCTCTGTTCTCTGCCTCTTGTTTGCTCTTGGGCTTCCAAGCTCAGAGGTTCAGGTAGATCGTTGATGTTTCGTGTTGTCTGGCTTTTCGGCCAAATCCAGCATGTTTATGTGGATGCGTGGAGGTGCATAGCTGCTGTGTGTTTTGCAGTCTTGTCTTTGCATGTGTTGTTTGGCATGTTTGTTGGAATGCAGGTTGCTTGTATCTTGCTACAAGGGCCTGGTTGACTTTCCTTTGGCTGAACTCAAACGTCGTACCCTCAACAGACAAGCAAACAAACCTGACCCTGGGCAGGTAGGGATAGATGTAAGCCCTTCATGCCTGGCACGTGCCAAGGGTTCCTTGGATTGGCTGCCGTGGCAAAGGCACGAGAGTGCTCACATGGCGTTCCTTTCTTGAGGCTCAGGATTTCTTCGAGGGGTCAGCGCAGCACTGGACCCCCAATCTACTGATAAAAAAGGATTTCACGCCATGGTTTTGGGCCGGGTACCTTTTGTGCGGGGCTGGCCCATGTTAGGCCTGTGGCCGAGCTTCTTGAAGCCCTTGAATTTTCGCTGACCCGATTGCCAACGAAAGAATCGGCTTTGAAGGGGGCCTTTGGCAGGCTGGCTCCAGCCTTGTGAGAGTTGGAAACCGGGAACATCCAGGAAGGCATCACAGGGCACTCTTAGAATCAACCTGAAATGGGGTTTCGTGCTCTTTGGTCGGGTGGGGGGGGGGGGGGGCGGGGTGGTGAGAAGCTCCTATACCCATAACTAGGTCCCCCAGTAGTGCCCCTTTACCGTTTCTTTTTTGGGGGAGGGTTCCCCTACTAAAATAGACTACAGGAAAAACTCGGGTACCAACTTATTCTAACCTCTCAAATCTGGAGGACCTAGCATAAAGATCCAAGCAAAAGTCGGCTCCGAAGTCGATGCCAGGCTGCCACCCGATCATGAATGTTGCCAGGCCCTTGGCCATTTGCTGCATATTTCCCGGGAGATTTTTTCGGAGCGCAGGCTTGCGGATCCGGATCTTGCCCAAAATCAAGCAAAGAATCCCCAATTGCGTGTGGCAAGAGCTGGCAAAGCTTGGAGGGCACCCCATTTTCCTACCGCACTTGGACTTGCAGACCTCCACGTTGTCAGGTTCTCTTGCAGATCATGCCGTATTAGAGCTGCCCGACAGTGAACGGTCCAACCTAGGAATACCAAACTAAAGGCGGACAAGAAGAGTTGGCTCAGCAAATGGTGGGGGTGGGGGGGGGGATTTGGAAGAAACTACCAAGTGCCCACTACCTTGTGGGTTCTTTGGGTTTGGGGGTGGTGTGGGGGTGGTGTGGGGGTGGTGTGGGGGTGGTGTGGGTGTGGTGTGGGGGTGGTGTGGGGGTCTCCTTGCCCGTCAACCGTCGCCCAGATCGTCAAGCGTACAAAATCTTAAGGATGTGGTGGTGAAGATCCTCACGGAGCGCCTCCGGCGAGGCAGTCTGCTCCACTGTCGGGTTGATCCAATGGCTTCCATTTGCTGAAATGAATATGTCATTTCTCCCCTTGTTGGTTGTAAAGGGAATCGATTTCACTACTGGAAATATGTGTTTTTCATTTTTTCCCAAGGGACAAGCAAATGGAGGAATGGCTTCAGGTGTTGAAACCTGCTTGCAATCCGACCTAGCCGCAAGGAAAAGCCTAGCGGAATCTAGCGGATCTTATTGACCTGGCTCTGGTGGAGCAAATGCTTGAGATTCTAGGATGTATTTGAATAAGTGCAGACCGCCTACATGACCGCCTACGTGGATCTTTATTTTATTTTAGAGAACTCAGCTGTTCCAACACCTTTGAACCCGAATGTAGCCCAGACTTTCAGTCGTGCCCGTGGCGATTTCTCCGCGTTTTTGCCGGGGGGTTCCCTTGAACATCAGAGAAAAACCAAGGGCGCCTTCTTTTTTTTTTGGGGGGGGGGGGGCGGGCGGGCGGAACAATCAACTCGAAAATCAACCCATGGCGTGAAAGGGGACCCCAATCTTGGGCACCTCCATCCAGGAAAATCCGGGAAGGTGAGTTGGGACTTAAGACCGGACGTGCTAAAGAGGCCATCCTTTGGATTCTGTACGATGGGTTTTGGGTAGGCCCCATAATATCAGATTTTGAGTACTCACCTGAAATCGAATCAAAGGCTGGTGGCAGGTTGAAGCCAAGCCCATGTTGAGGGCCATTGTTGAGGGCCCTGCTCTGAAATCCTCAGACGCGATTCAAGCACCTGACACCACACAGCAGGGCTGCTGTATCTTCGTGGCTCTTTCCGCAGTAGCGCTGCTTTGCGCTGCCGCCAGCTTATAGAAACAACAAGGCCAGAACATTGGTCAAGTTTATCCACCTTTGCACCCGCTCTTTGGAGCAATCCTTTTCCAGGCGCCCCCCCATGAAGAAGGCTATGTTGTAGAGCCCCGCACTAGCGACTGGCTGGACCTCAGCTTTTCTTGTCCTTTTCGGCACTGACCTGGTTTGACCCCATATTCACCGTGTAGGGTCTTTTTCGGCTTCCCAAATCGGCCATGGCCACTTTCCTGCGGCTGGCCTTCCTCGCGCCCGGCCTCGCCTTCGCCTTCGCCTCTGCGCCGGCGGAAGTGGTCCCGGCGCTGCGGGCGGAGGCCGCCGCGCTGATCCGGAGATTTCAGGAGGCGAAGGCACTGGAGGCCCCGAGGCTTGAAAAGGCGATCGTCGGTCCGAGGGAAAGTCTCTGAGGACCCACCTGCTTAGGAATCCTGCACTGTTCTTGGCAGTTGAGTTGTTTTTGTGGTTGGGTTCTGTTCATTTCTGGTGGTACCGTTCCAAAGGATTTTACACTTTTTGGGAAGACCGTTTTGCTGGTAAACAAGAAGTTCGGACTTGTTTTGGCCAATCTACTCAGGAAGTGAGAAGGGGACTTCAGGTTTAGGAATCTTTCAAGGCATTTAATGCAAGCTGAGTTGCACACCTTGTCCCGTGAGGCATTTGTCAGTTCAGGGGCACAGCACCATCGTGATGTTCTTCTTTAGCTCCTAGCATTTGTTTGCCTGAAGCGTACCCTTCCACCATTGGAAGCACATGGGAGTGCATAGGCCCCTTTTGGAAGACGACCTGTGCACTTCCGTTTGAAGGGAGGGTAGGTGTCATGAAAGTTTTCCACGAAGAACCGGATATCCTAGTGAACTTAGGAGTCATAGCCATTCCCTCCAGCACGTGAAATCACGGGCACAGAGGCCCCCGGGTTGGACACTCGACAGAGAATATGAGCGCTTCTCAAGAACCTGACCAGAACGGGACTGAGAGGTGTTTCATTTTCCGGTCCCCCCCCCCCCCCCGCACATACCGCCCAAGGTGGTGTTGCAGTGCTGTGAGACTTGTGTGCATAGATGAGGCTTGAATAAATTGAAGCATACCAATTCGCGTATAGAAAAGGGGGGCTTGACAATTTGCCTCAGGGACCCGACTGCTTGCAAGGGTGTGGCATGGTATGTCGCCCTCGCTGTGTCCGTTGTCTTGAACCAGCTTCAAAAGCTCGCTTCGCTTGTACTATTCCCTTCCTGCGTGCTACATAAACCTGCTAGAGCAAGCCACAAATAGCGTTCACCAAGGATCAACAAACCCCTGGCTCGTCAAATGAGGGCTACCTTTAACATTTGGCAGGGCTCCTTAAAAGATACAGTTTGCACGTTTGAAACATGGCTTTTTCCACCAAAATAAAGTTGGAAACCACGATTTACAAGGCAATGTTTAGGAGTGTAATGTAAGGATCCCTGTTTGGGAAGCACTCCAAGGCTCCACCAGGTTGATTCCGAGTTTGACCGAGCCTTGGTGCTTCACAATGGCCTAAGGACCCACTCTACCGGCAGCTGCAAGAGCTAGCAAACGGCAGCGCGGAAGGAGAACACGCCGGCATCACAGAAGAGAAGGAGATAGACGCGGAAGAGGAGGAGATAGACTTGAGTTGAAACGAGGGGGACATGTCCGCCTAATGATGTAACAGGGTCCAATTAAATTTCAGACCCCTATGACGGTTCCCTGGATTTTGCCAGAACCCGACCCCAAAACGTCGGAAATTACATCAATTGTTTAGGATGTCAACCGTGAGAGGCTGTTTGTGTTGTCATCTTTGCCGAATAGACAAACTGTGTGTGGCAGTTTCATGTTTGACTGGGCGTCCACAAGATTGCCAGAAAGATGCCTGGGCTACTGCCACTTCAGGGGGCTGCAACTTCAATGGTGAAATGAGAAAAGGGGGGTAAATGTCAAACAGACTGAGGAGGAGGAGTTCACGCCGGTTGACGTTGGCTGCAGCTGGACACTGATGGGCTCACTCTTCTTCACTATGGTGCCTTGGCGAGATTTTGGTGCGACCGGCGTGACCTTTTTGTATTGGGAAAGTGGCTGTTTCTCTCTCACGAGCAGTTTATGTTTTCTTTGCGGGGAGTCTCAGGCGAACCCATGCTGTTTGTTGTTAATGTGTCAGGTCTCTTTCACGTTCAGGTGATGTTTTATTTCGTGAACTACCCCGACTTCGACATCAAGAGGTACACCTGGTCCATCATCACTACCACCATCTCGGTATTCACTGCCGTTTTGACCTTTCAGGCCTCCGGGGGTGGGGATTGGAGGAGTTGGTGGGCCACGAAGAAGTGGCTCAACCACCTCCTTTGATTTCCCTTTGAGGATTCTTACAAAAAGGCGGTTGTAGTGATTGTAGTCAGAGTGGGGCCAAAATTGGTTGAGCAGCTAGACCCTGGCCGCCTTTGAAGGGGAATCAAACGGAGGCTTTAAGCAAGGCGGCCTAAACATGGTTGAAGAAGGGGGCTGATCCAAGATTGGTTGCAACCCAAATCAAGAGGATCACAGCCCTAGCAGGCCGTTGATGCTGTGGTGCTGCGATTCATCGTGACACCCATCCTGCACAAGTTTCCAGTGGAAGTGCAGGACTATGCCAAGCCTGCAGTGGGCTTCCTGATTTTTCTGATCTGGTACGCCGTGGCGCTCTTTGCAATTGCCATGGCAGCAAGCCTATTCAAGACATCCGATCCCAGCTGGAAGGGTCACGACTGGGTGATCTTGGATGCTTCGGCCATTTAGTGCCTTTTGCAGTGCAGCTTCGAGCTATGTGCGGGTGGCTAACGTGCACACATGTATATTTACAGTAACCGAATCATAAGCATCTATTTCTCAAATTGCACCTAGCTTAGGCTGAGCCTTTTTTGGTGAAGATATGTGCCTCTCCAGTGGCCCTTGTCGCCAACGCTCGGTGTTTTATCTTCAGACAAGTTGCATTCCATGGATATCCCTCACACAATGCTTTCGGGCGTACCCCTGCTGAAGGGGGTCTGGAAAGCGGCAGATCCAATGAGGTGCAGAAGAGCCAAACAGCCACACGTGAAAAGACGCGTGCAAACGACGGCAGGAACACTGTTTCGTGGGATTTCGCGTGCAAACTGTCTATGACTATGACTCATGACTCATGGCAACTCATGACATATCCCTCATATCCCATTTATGACTTACCTCTTCGTCTTCACCCAATCTATGACCATCGAACTCCGTCAGGCCGGGCGCATTTTTCAAGTCCAGGCATCTCATCTCTCAGGATGCGCTACGGGGTGACCATGGCGAAGCTGTGGAGAGGCAGCAGTTGCTCCAAGGCCTGGTTCACATGTGGCCTTTGGGATTCAATCTGTCATGGTTGTCGTTGGGAAACATGTTACATTTTTGCTTATTGTGGCTTCGTGGGAAATCCGCACTGAACTGCTAAAAATTGAAGTTTTGCTCCCCTTCCAACGTCAACCAAGCTGTGGATGGTGGCGAAATCCATAAACCGCGTCACCTAGGAAGCCATGGTTGAAACCAGAACGTTGGTTGGTATTTAGAGGGGAATCGACTCAGAAACCAGGGTTTCTGAACGGTGGTGCGAAATGGATTTCGTCCATCCACGGTAGCGGTTCTGGAAAACCATGTCGAGGATCACATTCACCAGCTGATTTGGGGGATTGGCTTGTGAATCTAACAACTCTTGCCACTATCTCTTGGGGAACGCTGCATTGGCAATGTTAGAAAGAGCGAGTCGGTGGGAACAAGCCGAAGAAGCCTGTTAAACCATGTTGGTGAAACCAACCGTCGCCGGATTTTGGACCCTGCTCACGTGAGGGTGGGAGAACTGTGATTTCACGCAAAGTCAACCCCGATGTTCTGAACATGACTTTTCACCAAGAAACTAAGTTTGAACAGTTTGAACTTAGTTTCAAATTCAGGTATTTGTCACAAGCCCAGCGGTGCCATCTTAGCAGTTCCAAGCCTCTGATCCCTAGGGGCCTTTGAAAACGGACGGCCACACGACACGGGGACGAGCAAGTGTTCCATGTGCGGGGCAGAGAATACAATCTTCCTTGTGTGCATTGCGCTGTCCAAAGAAAGGAGCTCACTTTGTAGTTCCTTTACTCAGGGGTCCGATTCTTCCTTCAGGTTTTGGATTTGTCAAATTGGCCATCTACAAGGCCATTGAAAAGAATGAATCAACCAAAGAATCAATAATTCTGCTCAATCATCCTGTTCAACACGCACCAGTTGCAAACCCAAAGGGCATATAGTTGTCCTGTTTGCTTGTTTTGGTCGAAAAGTCTGTTTACCCTAAAGGGACAGAATCAAGAATTCTGCTCAATCATTCTGTTCAAGCATGCAGCATTTGAAAACCCAAAGAGTCGTCCAGGGATCCATCCAGAACTTCCACTGACTGCCAGGCTGCCGCTCTAAGGGCATCGCGGAGGTGGAGGGCGTGGAGGCAGGGGCGTGGCTTCGGATGCTCTCCTTACCAAATGGGCATGTTTTGTTTTTGTGTTTGTTTTTTCTTTCTTTTTTTCAACCCTCAATTGAAACTACCCACACGTGTTTTTGTTTGCACAAATGTACTAGCTTGTCTTGCGTTAATGGATTGCGGTAATATCTGCCAAGCCCTTTCAAGGAGTTGTGTTAAAGGGAAACCACAAAAAGATTGGGGTACCCCCATTTAGAGATTGAAAGCACACAACTATGGAACCCATGAGGAAGATGCTAAACCAGGCGCCCCCTGCCAATGTGTTTTGGTGGGGGGTAATATGACAATTGGCTAGACAATATCTCACATGATAATTTTAGGATCACGATTTAGCTCGAAAGGGCACCACAACCCTGTTCTATGTTTTTTAGGACCTCACTTTGCCTTATACACTTCCCCGCAGAGGACGCGGAATGTCAAAAACCCTCGTCCAGAGAAGACTCTCCTTTTTGGGATCCTCGTTTTGTTGGTTCCACGTCGATTCATATTTTGGCCATGCTTCGCTTGCAACAACGCGACTCGACCTTTTGGTAGGTTTGGATTTGCTGGTCCGCAGCCAGGAACCCACATTTTTGTCCACATCCTTGGGGAGAGTGAGAGGTGAGGGTGTGAATACGTCTGGGGGTCGCTAGCCAACTTGCCACATGGAGAAGGGCGTCACTGGCCAACAAGATTTCCCCAACCTCAACGCCCCGAAGCCAGTCAGCCAATGCTTCAGAAACAGTATGCAAGGGCGTGCGATTTATGTTTGTGAGTTTCCCATGTTGTTTTTCTCTTTTTTCTTCGGCGTTTTTATTTTTGTGGCTCACAGGAAGGTGGCCTGTGGGGCTTTTGTAGTTGGTTGCTTTAGTGGTTTGGGGTGGCTTTTTGGTCTTGGGCAGCTTTTCGGGGCTTTCGGGGCTTTACCATTCCACACACCCCAGCAATACCCGCTAGCATCACCAGCAAGTGCCCCACCCTTAACCGCAACCCCAAACTCGCCATCAACCAACCCTGAGGCCACCCTACAACCCACCCCAAACCCAAGCAACTCAAAGCACACCCTTAAACCACCGTTGAACCACCCTTAGTCCACCCTAAACCAGCTCTGAACCAACACTGAGCCAGCCCGAAAACCAACCTCAGACCGACCCTAAACCCTAAACGAGCCCTAAACAAACCACCAAACCAAGCCTACCACCCTAAACAAAACTGAAACCACCTCCTGAACCAAAGCTAGCTTCACCCTAAACCCACGCGAAGTCCCCTCAAATCGCCCCGAGTCCATCCTGAACCACGTAAACCAACTCCAAACCATCCCTAAACCAACCCTACAATGGCCCTAGAACCCTTTCTAAAATCTCCAAACAACCCGAAACCCACCCTTAGCCAACCCCAAGCCCACCTTAAACCCATTTCAATCTCCAAAATAAACCCAAACTGGACATCGGCTCCAGCTTTAAGCTCCGGGGTGTTGCTGGATGCTGGTAACTTGCCGAGAAGAGATCCGAGTAACCCCCCAAAACAACAAAAAGCAAACAACACGCGACAACATGCCAACTCTGCACCCACGAGTCAACTCAAGCTCTTTTAGGCGGTGAAGCAGAGTTTTAATCCGGCTTCTGTACCGGGAGACGCGAACCAAAGGGGAGTTGCAGTGGTTCGGCCTTTGTTTAAAGTATATGTTCGAGTATAACCTTCTCCAAATGAAGATGTTTCAGCAGAGAGCTCCGCGAATCTTGAATTCGGCCAAAATCCGATGCCTCAACTTTCGGATACGAGGGGGGCAGGCAGCAACATATTTTTTGGTGGGAGCCACAATGCAGCAGGGTAACATAAGACTGTATTTGGCACAGCCGAGCACGGCTGGTGTTTCCCTTGAAGTGAAGCGTGAAACTTTGACGAGCCCCTTCCAGCGTTCGGGAGACGGCGTGTTGCTGGGATGGCTGTAGGCTTTCCCCACCTGCCCCGTCACCTCGTGTTGCGGCAGCTTCCCGAGATTGGTTGTCTTGCTGGTGCTGAGTAAGGAATGACCCGGACGGGTTTGGGAATGAACCTAGGGATTCCCTGAAAGGAATCCACAAGAAATTGTTCACCGGGCCCCTGAGCGCTTGTTCCTGGATGAACTGGAGGACCTTCTCAAACAGGAGCCTTCCCCGTCTCAAGCAATATCAGATCGGCACTTGGAACCAGTCCCCTGTCACTGCTTATAAACATCACCTTTCGAAAAGTGAGATTCCCTTTGGTGGCCGATGTAAGGTGCATCGTTGTTTCCATTTCTGAAGGGCCATTTGCGGCAAATCTTTTATTGCGGCAATGGTCCCCCTCACTTTTTCGCGTGTTTCAACCTGTTTCCCCGTTTCCCCATGATTCTCCTACCCTAGGCGTCCTGTTGGTTTTCAGACCCCTTTTCGCAATTCGGGGTGTGGCACGGCCCCTGGACCCTTGGGCCCCGTGTTTTCTTCCCATGGGCAACACCTGCGGTGCCTGGCAACCTGGAAGTGTTGCACGCAGGTCTTCGTGTCCAGCCGGCCCACGGTGAAAGAAAAGTTCGAGCGGCGGACCAAGTGCTGGGCCATGCTCCTTGGAGAAACCGACCCCCGAGGGGCTCCGAGAGCGAGCGGACAGCGATCCGAGGAGAATTGGGAACCCCTTTGTTTCAAGATATAGGCATAGTGAACGGGCAACTTTCCGGATCTTTGTTTCTGCTTAAGGGTGACAGTTGGGCTGTTTTTTTTGTCTTTCTCCTTTTTTTCTCATAGTTGCAGCCCCACACAATTGACAAGTTGATGCCATTTGTGCACTACTAGGGAAGCTCAAAACCGCTTTCTTCCTGTCCGTGAAGGGGAATCCCCTAGGTTTCAGTCCTGTCAACCAGCCAGCCAGCCAACCGGCTAACCAACCACCCAACCAACCAACCAATCAGCCAGCCAGCCAGCCAGCCAGCCATTGAACATGCGCGAAGAAGGAATAGGCCCAACCCTCGATTGTCCCTTCCCGATTCAGTGACTCCCTTTCTGCCTGGGTTGTAGAGGGTAAATGGGAAACCAGCCCCTAACCTCCAAACCACCAATCCAAACCACCAATCCAAAGCACCCTTTTTGTGGGAAGCTGATTCGGTCTTTGCCGGTTGCCTTTCTCAGTCCACCAACTCAGCTTCCAACTTTTCGAGCCAAGGCTGTACGCGCACATGTCCGCCTTCGCCATGATCAGCTTGGGCCTCGGTGATCGTTATGAGCTGGTCTAACTTGTAGGAACCCTGCCGGTCTCCTCTTGGCTTCCTTGGAAGCCAACACAAAAGCGGGATGTTGGCGGCCTCTTGAAGTTTTTCCCGTTTTGGCGCACAGCCAAGTTGTTTAATCAGCCTTGTTAAACAGTCCCCTCCAAGACCCGAACAAGGGTTTACTCTACCTACACACGCCCGAGGAACAGCCTACAATGTTACAAGGGGTCACTAGTCACAGAGCCGCCAGGCTTGTCGACCTGGCGCGGCCTACCTTTAGGCCGCCAAACTGCTGGTGTTCCTGTTGGTTTTCACCCAACAAAAAGGCACCTCAAATGATTGGGATGCCAAACAAAACTCACATCGAGTTACACTGCAGAGAGCCAACCAGCCTGGCCCGTCCGGCGTCGAGGCGGCCCGAGACTGGCCATTTTCAGCTTGACCTCTGTACATATCGAGTGACCGACCGCCATTTTCAGCGGAGCCGGTTTAGCCCCAAAAGTTTGTACCCAAGTGACCGCCTGCTTTTTTTTGGGGAAGGCAGATGATAAATGGTGGTTCCTTTGGATCACGCGTGACTTTCCGCCTTTGGCCCATCCAAGAGGGCTTCGGCTTCGACATATCCAAGAGAAAACTGGGTATGCACATCCTGTATGCGGTGGCAATTGTGTGGCTGAATATCCAATTTTCCACCCCTCGGAACCTGGAAATGGTGGTTTTGGGTCTGCTGGAAACCAGCTTAGAATCCGAGGGATTACATACCCTTTGTTCGTACCTCCTTGTGGAGAGGGGTATGAACATCAGCCCTTTTGGGTTCATTTGCGCAGGAATGAAAGGGGTATGTATGAAAGCTCTGCAAGGTGCCGGCGGGGATTTGCAAAATGCCAAGCCCTTCGTCACGAACCCAGCCTTCTCCTGGCTGGCAATCGGCTTGTGCGTCCTCTTCCTGCTGCTGGTTTTCAGCCGCTTTGGCCTTCAAACGATGCCCAACACACCAAGCGAGGTAGGCATGGACTCAGTTTCCTTGAGGTTCAGTCAAGCAATGATCAAGTGGGTTTCCTGCCACATGGAGGCTTAGTGGGGTTACAGCAAACTTGGGGCAGAAGTCCCTTGCAGGTTTTGGAATTGGATGGGGAATGCTTGCATGTCCCACTGGTGCAGATTCTTTAAATGGAGCGGGACCTTCACCTCTAGGCAAGGCAGGCTGGATTGGAGAGCCAAGTTTCTTGCATAAGCAGTTGCAAGCTGCCGATGCTTCGAAGCTTCGACGCGTGGCTTTACGTGGCATGTTGCACTCGTCATCGGCAAGCCTAAGAAAACATGTTCTAATTGTGCTGCCCCTAATCCCCTTCTTTGTGTCAGTCTCAGTATCGCTTGTTCCTCCTGTTTCACTGTTCCTTTTTCCCGACCCTGTTGCCTCCTCGCGCCTTTGCTTTTCCCAAGAGGTTGTCCAAATCGCAGACCCTCACGCACCAGGCATCACAGCGATCAAGTACACTCAATTGGAAGAAACGGAAGCTGGGCGCCTCTTCGTCGAGGAGAGCCGCGATGCGGAGGACGACGTCTTTTGCGTGGCCATCTCATTCTTGGTCGTGCAGTCTGCGCGGTTTACCATTACAGGCGGGATGTTGTGGCGGAAGACTGGTCTTGCCTCGGACATTAGATGTGAAACAAAGATGTTTTGAGCACGGTTTCTCATCCACCCGGTTGACTGAACACAGATGCCTGACGAATGGTTTGCTTGGGTCTCTTACTTCAGATTTTTGAGTTGCACTAGTTTCTGCAGATGTGATGCAGGCGGTCAACATTTGCCAAGTTGCTCGGTTTATCATAGTCGGTGTGCAGCTCCGATCACTGGCTTTGAGAAGTTTTGAGCCAGTCACTGGCAAGAGATCTGAGCTTACAGTGCAGCCATTGGAAAGGCTCGAGGACTTGAAATGTCACTTTGGATGAATCGAAGACCATATTCTTCAAATCCTCTTGGAATCTGTGGCACCCTGTCTCCTATCATGGCACCTGACAGGGGGGGTTCTCCAAGAGGACACTTATCTTCCAGATGCCCTCCCACATGCCATGCTAGGGGGAGGAAGGGTAACTTCGGACAGGGGGTACCGCCTGGAAACCCCCAGTTGAGACACGCAGGAAGTCAGAATGGCCCGGCTTTCATGGGAAATTATTGGCATTTCTCCCCCCCCCTTCAAGTTTCCTCCAGAGGCGTTATTTTATTACGGCCGTCTTAGGGTGTTTTTTTTGGGAAGCAGGGGGCGGGGGGGGGGGAAAGGAGACAGCGGTGTTTGGACTCTATGAACTCCGCAGGCGTGCTGCCAAGCAAGCTGGGGCTATACCACGAACTGGCGGCTGCGGCCAAAAACGGTTGACGTCGCCGGATGGAGCATCCCTGTAGCTTGTGCGAGATTGCTGTCAACGAACCCTGGATCCTTACCGCTCTTGAGGTGAAAGGGGTTCCCGACATGCTTGCGATTCCTTCTTTGAGAGGAGATCCCGCTTTGTTTGGTCGTTTTGAGGTGGCATTAAAGGGAAGCAAAGCAATCTCGGGGGGCATCCCTGTTTGGAGACAACTCTGTATCTTTGGATTCCCCCCAAAAGGGGACGGACTTGATCCGGGAAAATTAAAGTGCACGCGGGGTTATGACCTCAGGATTCGTTTTAATGGGATACAATGACCCGAATGCATATTGATGTTTCTTGGCCAAGTGCATATATGCTGTGGGTAAAAATGCTACCTGCACCGTGTTGACTTAGTCCAAAAAAAAAACAGAACACAAAGGGAGGCTCCAATGTTTGCTTGGTCAACTGTTTCGAGTTGAGTTTGCATAGGAAAAAAGCCACCTACAGCCAAATGCATTGATCAACTCCTTGGGCTAAGGAGTTGATGAAATCGGTTTCCGGCGCCAAATCTGGGAGTTCCACCCTCCCTTAAAGGATATTGCCAAAAGGAGGTTGCTTAAACAATAGTTGCTTGAACCATGGTGTGAACAGGCGTAATTCCGCCGGGAGGGGGTCATGACATCATGTCGCTTTTTGCTGAGGCCTTGGAATCTCATCAAAGCCTCGCGTTATATGGCGTGGGCGTGCTGCTTGCAGCCACCCGCCTGAGAGGTTTCAGGGGCGCTGACACGCACCAAAAACCACCAAAATCCTGTTCGAATTGTTCCTTTGCAATGATTTTGTGCTTCAAGGTTGACTGAGTATGGAGAAGAATCGTGAAAGTTGGTTTCGGCTTGTGAGACGGGCCTGATGTAGCATCATGCTGCGCTTTCCGCGGCTGGCTTGATTCATACGCATTCGCGTTTCTATGTCTAGGTACATGAGGTACGTGCATCTCTTTTGAGGGTGATGTGTATCGAAGACTTGAGCCACACCTCCTTGCTCGTTTTGTGGGGGCTCAACTGTCAATATGTCGCACTAGACCTAGGCCGAACGTGTTGTTTTGGTTCTGGTATGTCCTTCCGTCTCAACATGTGTTTGAGCGGGAAGACCCTAACCCCCCTTAGCGCAACAGCAAAAGCAAGTTCTTTGAACATAGTCAGTGGTTGGTGCTTGCCACGTTTGATCCACAGCGACGCTTGTGGGCTTTTGCTTGACCTCGCTTTTTTGAGCGCTTGTCAACAAACCGAAGGAGTTCCCAGCAACTGCGAAAGGACACGCAATGCCTGAGACTGCGCAGACGCATCAAGCCAAGATGACCCACCGCCCTGTGGCACCATTCAATTGGGGGATTGAGTCTTCGCTGGGGGAAGCAGGTTGGCACGTGTCTGTGTGTGTGCCATACCTTGGCATATGTTGAGCCCTGGGCATGTTGCCCGATGCACTTTGCTGCATGTCCATTCCGCGAAAGGAAGCGAGAGCTGCCCGCGCTTTCCCAGCTTAGTGAACAGTCCCGCTGGCGCATGGCACAACTCCTATGGCTTCAATGCCACAAGTTTCACGTACCCGGCCAAACGTCCCTTAGGCAAAGTGGTCCAAGGTGGGTTGCGCGCTTCCGTGCTTGATGCAACTTCCACTGGCCGACTTGTCTTTTGCCATGGGCAGTGGCATGTCCCTCCTGAGGCTCATAGCTTTGCTTGGCCAGCCATCGTCATATGTTCACCCATGTTGTTGCAAGTGGACAAAGTGGTCCTGGCTTTCTGGCTTTGAGCAGGTTGCGGAGATGCCGACTCGAGCCCTCCAATGTCCGACCTGGATCTGATGGTTTGGTTACCTTTACTTTTGGTTGAGTTGGTTGCCTCTACTTTGGTCGTTTACTTCTGGTTACCTGTTGCTGGAAGTTGACTTTCCCGCGCTTACCTTTGCTTCTGGCCCGATTCTGATGCAAGTTGACTTTCCCGCGCCCCATTTCGCAAGGCCTCCGAAGAAACAAAAGGAAATATGTCACCGCTCGCACCCAAAAAAAAAGCTAAGCGGGTGCGAGTGAGCAACAAGGCGCTGCTGTTTCCATTTTATCAGGTTGCGAGCGAAAGAGAGTCAGAGACCATATGCGTACAACAGATTGTGGCTGCATACCAGTGGTGGGGAGTATTCATTTATACTGGAAGCCCGAACCTTAAATCGTACACATGCAGGTGTTCTCGCTTGGTTTCTTCTGTGTCTGTCCCTTGAATGGACCTTCAAGCTCGGCCCGCGGAGAAAACGGCTCGCGCAGCCCGACAGCGAGAGACAGACACAGACACAGAGAGAGAGAGAGAGATCAAGTTTGGATTGATTATTTGGACCTGTGAGCTGTTCCAGGAAGGAAGCGCTCCCTTGCAAGCCCAGCTTTGGCGAATCAGGAGCAAGAAGCAGACGCAGCTTTCGCAAAACAACAGCAAGCGAGTAGGTCCTATCAAATTCCTCCCAGCCTCAAAGGTCCCTGAGCCTATCCCTTGAAGACACGCCAAACATAGCAATGAAGGGTCTTCTTGCGCCCTAGAAATGGTTTAATTGTCCCATGTCTTCTTTGGGGTTTGCGGGTCAGTGGCACTGGCGGAAGTCTGCCCCGCCCCGCTGAGGTGCTCATGACGATTTGTGCGTTGACTTTGCCCCGGTCTCGCGGGAAAGACCTGGTGGTCGGCTGCTGCTCCATGGGTGTTTGGGCGGAAATTATCGTATACTCAGTTGTTCAGCGGCACCCTTTAGTTCCCTTTGGTTTGGTGGTTGCCCCACGAAAAACGGTCCTCCCCAAATAGGGTTCCCCTTTTTTTGCTCCATGGTCGCTGAACAACTGAGCTTAAGTTAGCTGGTGAACTTGCATGTTGTCTAGGTCCCCCAGTAGTGCCCTTTGACCGTTTCCTTAGTAGGGGAGGGTCCCCTACTAAAACAGACTACAGAAAAAAGGGCACCCTTATTCCAACCTCTCTACCGGAGGACCTAGTTGTATTTTCTGGAAAGTGTAAGCTTTGTCTGGCAAAACGCAGATCAGCACGAGATTCCACAGCACTGCAAGTTTCCCACGAGTTTCTCTAAAGACAACCCAACCGGGGGTAACCCGAACAGAAAGACGCACCCACACGACAGAGAGGGAAAGACCAATGATGAAGGTTGTTTTTACTGGTGGGCGGGGCTTCCCATTTCCAGGTTGGGCGGGGTAATAGTGGCTTGCGCAGATATATCTCAGCAATCGCGCCTGTCATGGCCTAGAGATGTTTAAGGCTTTTTCCTTGGGTGCAAATTGTTTTGGTGACAGCTGGTGCCTCAAGAAGCGCTAAGCAAGCCAGCACAAATCAGTATGGATCAGAGTGAAAACCTGGTGTTCCCCTGGTAATGTTCCCGCATAGCTTCATCCCTACTGCAGCGTTCGGTTTTTTTTGGGCCCCGCGCGGGCAACAAAACAGATTCGAACCTTTGACGCTGAATTCGGAGGCTTCGCGTGGGCTTTTCTCTTCGCCACCCGGTGCTTGTTCGACTCCTGGCCGCTGCTTCAGAAGCACAACATCTCGCCGGTGACCATCGAAGGCCTGGAATTGCGAGTGGGACCCACGCTTGTGGTTGGACGGCGCGGGTTTGAGGGATTCTTACACAAAGTACATTCGGCGGTTGTCCTTGCAGCAACTGTTTGGAAACAAAATGTAAATGCTTCGCGTTCTTGGCTTTGAAGTACAGTGTGATGGTTTGCCGCGAAGTGTTGTTTTCTGATTGAGTGAGTGAGTGGGTGAGCGAGTCAGTGAGTCAGTGAGTCGGTGAGTCAGTGAGTCAGTGAGTCAGTCAGTGAAGGAGTGAGGGAGTGAGGGAGTGAGGGAATGAGGGAATGAGGGAGTGAGTGAGTGGGTGAGTGAGTGAGTGAGTGAGTGAGTGAGTGAGTGAGTGAGTGAGTGAGTGAGTGAGTGAATGAGGGAGTGAGTGAGTGAGTGAGTGAGTGAGTGAGTGAGTGAGTGTGAGTGAGTGAGTGAGTGAGTGAGTGAGTGAGTGAGTGAGTGAGTGAGTGAGTGAGTGAGTGAGTGAGTGAGTGAGTGAGTGAGTGAGTGAGTGAGTGAGTGAGTGAGTGAGTGAGTGAGTGAGTGAGTGAGTGAGTGAGTGAGTGAGTGAGTGAGTGAGTGAGTGAGTCTTTGCTGTTGATTTTCGTTTTGTTGGTCCTTTCTGCTTTCAGGTTGGTGTTTTTGTTGTTGTTGTTTTTTTTTTCCCTGTGCGTTCTTGGTTGGTGGTGTTAGCTTAGCACTGTGGGAAGGCCGGGTGCTCTTGGCCATGACGCTGTCCCTTTTTACCTGCGGCTTCATCATCGTCCTGGACAAGGTCGAGGACGCGCTGCGAGAAGACGGGGAGGACAAGCTCTATAAGCTCGTGAAGTGACTCGCCATGCAAATGCTTGCACATACACACACACATGATATGTTTTACACAACAAGACAATATTTGAGAAACGTTGAACAATCTACATGTTTATGGGTGCATTTATCTCTACTGTATGCGTTGTTTATGGTCTCAAAATGGAACATGACTTGCGCTCCACAGGTGGCCCGGCTTCCTTTTGGTGCCCCATTCACACTGCAAAGGGAGTGCTCGCAAAAAGCGACACCTCTTTGAACGGTTGTACGTGAGAGACATCTCGCAGTTTTCGCGTTGCTCTTTGGCCATCCGCCTCTTCGTTACCAAGTTTTCCTAGGGGCGGAATCAGCTTTCCTGGAAAAAGAAAGGACGGTCACTCATGTCACAAGGCGATGCCCCCCTTTTGAGGTGAAGGACTTGCTCAGGGATGGCGACTTCCGGTCTTTAGGTGTTTGTTGCTGGAATGGTTTAAACACGTTTACCCGTTCGGTTGTTGTCGTCGCTGTTGTGCATCTGAAGTGAATGGAAGAGAAACACGTGTTGCACGGCTACATGTGGAAAGAGGAGTTGCTTCGTTCATGAGTTTGGGAAAGTTATTTGGCTTGACAACTTGGGATGCTGCTTTCGGCCATCAAGGAACATCATCACGGCTCTGAGCATTCTCGTTGGATTTACCTGGGAGCATACCTTTGACGGCTGTGTGGAAGCGATTTCTTCCTTATGGGAGGAAGCTTGGCTGCAAGTGTTTGTCGCATGGCGAGGATGCCATCTTGGAATTTGGTTGTTGCAGAGGCTGTGTTAAAAGACCTGAAGTGGTTGCGAAGGCGTTGACACCTGCATGTTCAAGTCATCGCTGATGCCGTGTTTGCCCAAGGATGCCCTTGGAGTAAAGCTGATCCTGACATTTCTCATTACCCTCGTGGTGATTCCAGCTTGGAGGAAGTACATTCTCGCCAAAGCGTCTTGGCACTGACGGACGGCTCCGAACAGCGGATTGCACTCGCAAGCTGCCATACCAAATTCTTCCATTTGATTAAGAATATTTGTTGTTTTCCCTTGATGGTTTGGAAGGGAATTATCACTCCTGGATTTGCTTTATTTTTTCCAGGGGACTCAAGCAAATGGAGGAATTTGTGCCAGGATGGAATCGGATTCCCTTCTCTGCAATGAAGGGCCCCCGAATGATGGACATGTAATTCCCCCCGAGGGTTTGACTTTGTATTGATACGGGAGCCCTCGTTTTTGGGGGGAGAAGGATGACTGGACAGGTACCCTGTTCTGGGCAAAGCCGAGGTTGTTGAGATCGAAAAGCTCGACCGTGAACGAAAGGAGGCTGCGCGACATGAGTCAAGCAACTCGCTGCAAAAGGTTCAAAGCCTCGCAGCCATCCCCCAGCCTGTTGCAGGGGCTCTTCACTTGCTTGAGTTGGCAAAGGTGGAACTTGTTGTCGACTGGTCCATGACTTTTGTGATGAAAGAGTCTTTCAAGTTTTCGTCGTAGCCTGCTTCCAAGGACTTCTCTGTGACCTCTTTTCTAGATCACACGCCCGTTGCGAGCAAAAGCGGAGGTCGTGGATTTTCTTGTTGCTGTCACTGCGACTGCTGCTCCCGCTCTTAGTCTTGTGTTATTCGTCTTTGCGCTTTGGCGGATGCTGCTTGGTTCTTGGATTGGTTGCTTGCCGATTTTTTGTCTCTTTGGTTTGTGGTGCTTTGTTTGCTTGCTTTCCTGTAAGTGCGTGTTGTCTGCAAAAACTGATTTACGGAGAATATGTGCTTCTTTGCTGTTGTTGCTGCCGCCGCCGCCACCGCTGCTTCTCTTGCTTGCCTCTCTTGCTGTTCTCTTGTGGTGTGGGTGATTGTTTCTGCGTGAGTGCTTTGTGCCATGGGTTTGTATTTTTATTTGCTTGAATGCTTGTTCTGTTGGTTCTTGTTTGTTGTTTGTTGGTTGTGGTTCTGGTCGTTGCTGTTGCCGTTGCTGTTGGCGTTGACGTTGTTGCTGTTGTTCTTGTTATTGTTATTTTTATTGTTTTTTTTCATTCTTGTTAATCTGTTGCTGTTGTTGTTGGCGGTGTGGTGCCGGTGGGGTTGATTCTTCATGTCGGTGCTGTTGCCGTTCTAATGCTTGTTCTTGCTCGTCATTCTTGTCAGCAGCGTGGTTCGTTATCGCTGTTGCTGGTGATGCTCTTGCTGTCAGTTGTCGCGGCGGTGGCAGGTAGCTGTTTCGCTGAAGCTGAGTGGTTTGAAAGCTTGCCATGAGTGCACCTGAGGCCGGTTCAGTCAAGAAACTTCCAGCGAAGAAGAAGCCACTGCCCGATTGCTTTGCTGAATGCGGACCTGGGGCCAAGAGGCAATATGCCTTCAATGGCCAAGTTTCTGGATTTCGTATATTTTAAAAAGCGGGTTTGTATTGGAGCTAAGCATTTCACCGTTGATGAATTAGAGACAACCCCATACCTCCGATGGACCCCCTGCAACTTCTGGTCCGGGCGATGGCCAGAATTCAGCGAGTTCTGGCGAGCTTCCATGAATGGTATTGTTTTACAAGAGAAAAGTGTGCGAAAACGCGCCGGGTTGAATGAATGAATGAATGAATGAATGAATGAATGAATGAATGAATGAATGAATGAATGAATGAATGAATGAATGAATGAATGAATGAATGAATGAATGAATGAATGAATGAATGAATGAATGAATGAATGAATGAATGAATGAATGAATGAATGAATGACTGAATGAATGAATGAATGAATGAATGAATGAGGGACCTGAAGCAGAGAGTCCCTTGGAAAACAAATCCACGACCCGTCAGCCTCCATGTTCGCGGATGGGAGGGTAGTCACACTGGTAGCGAGAGCTGTTTCCAGCTGCATGTGTCGGATGCTGCCATGCCACATGATTCTGCGCAGGCGAGGGTTATCATTGGTACGGGCCTCAGTTTGCTTGTGCAGCACCGCTTGGTCTCACTCCCTGAATTCCCGCTTTGTACTTCTTAGTTCTTTGCGGAAGACCATATTGTTGGCACAAAACATGTTCGGACTTGTTGGGCGAATCCTCCGTAGGAAGTGAGTAACAGGTCCAGCCAGCTTTGACCCAGCTGCCAGCAAGTGAGCCATAGCGAGGTGTGCCATGGAGCGCCCAACGGTTTCGTTTTTTCCTTTTCTTTGTCACCGCTGCACCAAATCGGTTGGAAATTGAATCGAGATTATGTGCTGGACAAATGGACAAGGGATTCAACCGGTACCTCCACCTGGAATGCGAAACTCCCACTTGTTGTTGGGTTTTGACTGAAACACCTGTTTCGTACATGTTCAGTGGAAACCTGGTTTTATGAATAAACAATCGCTTTCAATTTTTGCCGAGCGCGTATTTAAGCCGCATACGCCTCGTAGTTGATCCGTACAATTTCAGTGAACGACTTTTCATTTTTATCCTTTGTTTGTCCCGTTTTTTTTTTTTGTTTTGCGTATGTTGCTTACCCGGCAGCGGTTCCCCGCACAAGGCATTCCATGACAAGGAATCATGTGTACATGTCAGGCCATTGCTTGGGGTCATTGCCTGAAACTGATCATGGAACCAGGAGAACAGGATACTGAACATGTTGATGTGCTCCCCATTGGATGCGCGAGGCCGGACATCTTCGTAGATTGCCTGCCCAGCCGTCTTCTCACGAGAGGGGAGAAGGCTGGCTTTGGAGAAAAATCAGCACATGCAAATTCGGCTTGCATCAAGGATTTGATTTCCCGCTTTTGGAACACTGCATTCGGCCATGTGAAGGCACATTGTTGCGTACATTGGGCAGGGGATACGGCAACCATGTTACTTCCAACCGTGAATGCAGACAGCTCCTCATGCTATTTGATAGATGTGGGTGCACTGTCGGCAAGCCATAATGTTTGATAGCATCATGATGCAACCGCAGCGAGTAAATTTACACCGTAACTGTTAGGTACTTGTTGTGGCTGTTTGGTTGTGGCCACTTGGCCGTTCTTCGATGTCAAGCTTTGTCAGCTTTACTGCGGCCTGTGCGTGCTGCAGCCGTTTGAACGGATCACCCGTCCAGGGAGCTTGCAAGCTAGTTGCTGCGCGGCGCAAAGTACAGGCAATGAGGGACGGGCAAATGGGAATGTCTCCGGAGCCGGAACTTGTTCCGCTTCCCCGACTTGCCAAGAAGGACATGCACGACGCGGGCCTTTGCGTGCCGTGCCTCTTCTTCGCCTCAAAAAAAGACGGTTGCCGAAAGGGAGACGCGTGCAGCCACTGCCACTTCTGCACGAAGCAAGAGGCTGCAGCACGTCGAAGGAAACTTCGCGCTCAGAGCCAGCACCATGCGAAAGCAGAAGCCGAGCAGGACTGCGGAAATGAGCAGACGTAATCTTGTGCAAAAGATGGGAATCATGGAGATTCTTGTGGCTTGGGTTTGTGGAGGAACTCAAACAGCTCCAAGCAGATTGGCACTTGGAATCGTCAGTTCCTTTTTCTCCCTGTGCGGTTGCTGTAAAAGTGGGCAGGACAACTGTTGTTCCCTGTTTTTTTTTTTTTTTTTTTTTTTTTTTTTCTGAATTCTCTAGTCCGGCCTTGTTTAATTTTCGATAGAGTTCTACGGTACTTCCCCAGTGGATCGCAAGCCGATGGGTGTAAGCTGACAAACCCATCTGTGTCTCCTGAAAGCTGAGTGGAGTCAAGTTGCTGATTCAGGACGCAAAAGCTTTGCAAGATGCACAGGCGCAACCTGGCGTGTTTTCAGTCGGCTTATATACCGATTTCTCACCAGCGCGCCCCTTGCAGTTTGGCTGACCGGTGCCTGTGAGTTCGGTTCGGGCTATGGCTCCGTTGCCTGGTTGAATGTGTCCCTGCCAGGTTTTGACAAACAAGCTGTACTGGCTGTGAGGCGGGCCAATGGGGTGAGAAGGCCGCCGTTGATGTGGCAAGAGCTAAAAGCATGCCAAAGATGACGGGACCGGTTCTCCATTGTTGTCAAAGTTGTTTGAAGGCTCGAAGGTTCCCAAAGCCAATCGGGAAGCTTTCGAAGAACGCATGCGTAGTCTAGACGCGCATGTGTTGTCGCACCAGGAGGAGCAGTGCTGTGGCGTTCTTTGCCATCCCTTCTTTGCGGGCCATTGCTCTTTCTCGGGAGCAGTGCTGTGGCGTTCTCTGCCATCCCTGCGTCGTACCTCGTTGCCCCCACAGCAGTGCTTGGCGTTCCTTGCCATTCCTGCTTTGGGGCATTGCCAAGTCGTATTTGAAGCTTGCAGAATCCACATCATTCCCCTTGTCTACATGAAAAGCCTTCCGTTGTGTGAGATGAAATGCACCTCAAGCACCTCCATTCAAAGCAAAGTTATGTGGACTCTGCAGTCCAGGGCTTAGTTTGCGGGAGGAGCCCGCGAAGGCAAGCAGCCTTAAATACATTGAGGCCCGGGGAGAAAATCGGGACTGCATCTCATCCAGGGATGTTGTGGCCAAGTAATGTTTGTTCTTGAGGTTCTTTGCCATGACAGCGCGTTTTTGTTTTTTTTCTTTCTCCCCCGGTGGCCCAGGATTCACGGCATGTAAACGCCGGTGGCATGTGTGCGCAAGTGCCTCGGATAGTATGAGGCAGGAGAGCCCGCCCCCGTGCGGAAGCCAAAGTCTTTTGTATGGCGAGAACTAGCGTCAGCGCCGCGTCCCGTGTGCGACAGCTTGACTCGCCTCGCAGGCCAAGGGCCAAGTGCTTTGTGGGGCCATGTTAAAAAAAAAGCATGGCCGGATGCTCATGCCAAGCTCCAATTTCCAGCCGCCTTGCAGCCTGAGCTTACGCTGAAGCAAGGGAATGAGAAAAACGATTGCTTGCTCAGGCTCCTGGCTCAATGTTTTGCTGCTTGACGAGCAGGAAGGAACAACAAACTGATGGTCCAGCCCACATTTTGCACCAAATCTCATGTTCTTTCTTTCAAGAATTCGACCACTTGTTACCCTTGCTTTGCACTCTGCACATGGCACCTTTGTGGCGCTTGGTGCGTGGGTTAGGCGTCCTTTGGCATAGATGGGCCTTGGGGAGCAGTCCCCGAGCCCTCCGCCAGACGCACTGGATCATACCTTTTTCCCAAGGCCGGCCCACCTCTTAAGAATCATGAGGGACCAACGCTGTTCAACTGTTTCTTTTGTTTCCTTTGCGCTATGAGGATGGAGCGGCCACCTGCAGTCACTTCTTTTTTGGTACGCAAGGAGAGCTTGGTTTTCTCGCCTCGCATCCAGGGGGTAAGTCGGAAGCTTGCTGACTTGGCCTTTGGAGCCGCGTCCGGGAGGCAAGTCGGAAGCTTGGCTTCGCCGTTTGAGCTGCAAGAATCGAGCAGAGCTTTTTCTGAAGAGGGCAAGCGCCCACTTCATGAATCCAACTTGCAGATCGTCCTGGGCTGTACTAGATGCACACCGCAAGTCGCGTTGTAGAAATTTTAATTGACCAGGCCGCTCTCCCTGTCTGAATGCAAAAGGATTGTTAGACATTACATAGAAATATATGGCTTATTCAGAACTCTATACTTGTTTATTTGTTGATACAATTTCGAACTAACTAATGATTATATATTTAATAATAAAAATCAAATATTAATATATATATATATAGTTATTTAAAAATGATAAATTATATATTAATTGTATAATATGATGATTGGAATGATAAAATTAATTTAAGGTTGATTTAATGAAATAAATATTTTAATTTAGTTTAAAGGAATATATTTAATTTTATTAAAATAATTTGATTTTTTAATTGGATGAATTAAACATTTTGGGCGATGGATGGCCGAATGAGGGAATTTAAATTTACGAGTAATAAGAAAGAATATAATATGTTATAGCATTGTTTAATATATATGATTTTATTATTTAAATCGATATATATTTGATATATTTTTATATTTAAATTTTAATAATATTAATTTATATATGTTTTTTAAAACTTATTTTTGGATATAACTTGCGAGGTTAGAATAATATTAGAATAATATATTAAACTATATATATAATGAATTAATTTAAATAAATTATATGATTGAAATATAAATATATATTTATTAATTTCATAGAAATTATACTAATATTTCAAAAATTCAATTATAAATATAAATAATAATATAAAGAAAACATAATTTAAATAATAAATATAATGAATTAAACTAATTATAAATTAAATATATATATATTTATTTAATTTATATATATTTATATATTTAATATATTTAATATATAATAAATTTAATTATAATTTATGAAATATAGAGAATCATAAAATGAATTATAAATAAATATATGATTTCGATAGATATTAATGAAAATATATATAATAAATAATTATGTTGTTGATTATAATAATTGATTGAATTGATTTAATAATAATATATAAATTTAATATATTTATATAATTATTAAAATTATAAATATATTTAAAGGATATTGGATAGAGATTATACATATTTTTATAATAATTATTGAAATATATTGTATTATATAAAATTATTGTAGATTTTATTAGTTTAAATATTTATAATTTAATCTAATTATTATATATAAACACTAGCGGGGGCTCGCTGCTTTCCAGCAGCGTGTAGCAACAGAGTAACAAAATCAGAATATAAAATAAAAAATCATTTTAATTTGTTCACAGAGACAAAAATAGGCAGATCGAACAAATGCTCAAGAAAACGCGGTTTCGGAATATCTCGAGAAAATAAATGATTGCGATCTAAGCCTTTGTCTTAGATCTGCCCAAATAAAATATTTCGAAACATTATATATATTATACTAAACTGGAAACCCAATTCTAGAGATATTTAAAATTTCTCAGCCGCACCTCAATATACTTCCTGGAGCACTACGATACACAAGGCAGCAATGTATCTCAGGTGCCCGATATCAATATTATAAATATTTAAACAATAAAAAACAAAAATCCATCCTCATAAATAATTATTACAACGCATACGAAAATATCATCGACCAAAATATATCCTAAATACAAATAAAACTAAATGAATTTCGCTTAAATTATTTAAATTTCAACCAAAATAAATGAATTAATTTTTTATTCTACCATTTTTTTCATAAATATGTTCGTTCCATAACAAACCATACCAATATAATTTCGATCAATTATACATTCGAATCTCTTAAATTAAACCGAAATCAACAAATTTCTTCATCTCATCATTAATCTAAAATTTATCAATTAAATATCCATTTATAATATCCTTTATTAAAATTAATTAAAAAAATATTATAAAAATAAAATAAAAATTAATTTCAATTTTAAAATAAACCATTCCAATCCTCTAAAAAATATTTCTCATTCCTTCATAAGTCTATCAACCAAAACAAGCCAAGATAATATATCCAAAAATCGACTCAACACAACGACCAAAAGATTTGCGAACTTCATATCCCAATAACGTATGTAACAATTAACCTATGAAATATCAATTAATTCATAAAGCTTAATCTATATAATCTCAATTTCAAAAATCAAACAAACAAACAAACAACAATTCAAGACAAAGACACAGACAAAAACAAATACAAAAACAACGACAAAGACAAAGACAAACACACAGACACAAACACACAAACACAGAGACACACAAACACAGACAAACAGACACAGACAGACACAGACACAGAGACACGGAGACACAGAGACACGGAGACACAGAGACACAGAGACACAGAGACACAGAAACACAGAGACACACAGACACAGAGACACACAGACACAGAGACACAGAGACACAGAGACACAGAGACACAGAGACACAGAGACACAGAGACACAGAGACAGACACAGACACAGACACAGACACAGACACAGACACAGACACAGACACAGACACAGACACAGACACAGACACAGACAGACACAGACAGACACAGACAGACAGACAGACAGACAGACAGACAGACACAGACAGACAGACAGATACCAGAGACAGAGAGACCAACAGACAAAGAGAGACAGAGAAAGACACCGGCAGAGAGACAGAGACAAAAAGAGACACACCTCCGGCGCGCAGCACACACAAACAAACGAACAGACAAACAGACAAACAAACAAACAGACAAACAGACAAACAAAAAGACAGAGACAAAGACACAGACAAAGACAAAGACAAAAACAAACACAGAGACAAAGACAGCCACAGACACAAACACACAGACACACAGACACACAGACACAGACACAGACACACAGACACAGACACACAGACACAGACACAGAGCACACGGACACAGACACACAGACACAGACAGACAGACACAGACAGACAGACACAAACAGACAGACACAGAGACACAGAGACACAGAAACACAGAGACACACAGACACAGAGACACACAGACACAGAGAAACACAGACACAGACACAAACAGACACAGACACAGACACAGACACAGACACAGCACAGACAGACACAGGCAGACAGACAGACAAAGAAACAGATACCAGAGACAGAGAGACCAACAGACAAAGAGAGACAGAGAAAGACACCGGCAGAGAGACAGAGACAAAAAGAGACACACCTCCGGCGCGCAGCACACACAAACAAACAAACAGACAAACAGACAAACAGACAAACAAACAAACAGACAAACAGACAAACAAAAAGACAGAGACAAAGACACAGACAAAGACAAAGACAAAAACAAACACAGAGACAAAGACAGCCACAGACACAAACACACAGACACACAGACACACAGACACAGACACAGACACACAGACACAGACACACAGACACAGACACACAGACACAGACACAGAGCACACGGACACAGACACACAGACACACAGACACAGACAGACAGACACAGACAGACAGACACAGACAGACAGACACAGACAGACAGACACAAACAGACAGACACAAACAGACAGAGAAACACAGAGACACAGAGACACAGAGACACAGAGACACAGAGACACAGAGACACAGAGACACAGAGAAACAGAGAAACAGAGAAACAGAGACACAGAGACACAAACAGACACAGACAGACACAGACAGACACAGACAGACACAGACAGACACAGACAGACACAGACAGACACAGACAGACACAGACAGACACAGACAGACACAGACAGACACAGACAGACACAGACAGACACAGACAGACACAGACTGACACAGACAGACACAGACAGACACAGACAGACACAGACAGACACAGACAGACACAGACAGACACAGACAGACACAGACAGACACAGACAGACACAGACAGACACAGACAGACACAGACAGACACAGACAGACACAGACAGACAGACAGACAGACAGACAGACAGACAGACAGACAGACAGACAGACAGACAGACAGACAGACAGACAGACAGACAGCCAGACAGACAGACAGACAGACAGACAGACAGACAGACAGACAGACAGACAGACAGACAGACAGACAGACAGACAGACAGACAGACAGACAGACAGACAGACAGACAGACAGACAGACAGACAGACAGACAGACAGACAGACCGACAGACAGACAGACCGACAGACAGACAGACAGACAGACAGACAGACAGACAGACAGACAGACAGACAGACAGACAGACAGACAGACAGACA